>JPKZ01003105.1:586521-602190 GCA_000803305.1 Toxocara canis | reverse complement strand
TGCAGGTTTAAAGAAAGATCAGAATAGTCGGGTTTTCGCATCGAAGCATAAAACGGCTTATTAGTATACACAGTTTTCATGCGCATCAACATTCGTTGAACGAGAACACTTACACAAAATTGAAAGCTCAAAGTTACACTCCCCAAAAAAATGCTTATGATTAAAAAGTGAATGCCTTTAATAGCGATAAAGATATGTCACTAGAAAAAGAAAATGGAGAAGTTAATAGTTACCGGACAAGTAACTGGTATTTTAGTGTTTTGCAGGCATCTGATAACATAATGAGCCCAACATGTTCGACAAAAATAATGTTTGCAGGATAGCGAAACACACGAATCCTCTTCGTTGTAACAAGCTCGACAAATAACAGTTTCTGTCGAAATTTGAGCATCACCATCGCAGCAAGTCTGAAAGCATTTTCCTCAGCAGCGTTTTTCACGCTCCACAGCATGGTCACAGTTATTCAGTGTTTCATGACGTTGTGTGTTTGTGTGTTATTTTTAAATATTTGTATATCGCGCATAATTCGTATATGCCATAATTTATTGCTTTGTTTTACATAGATGACATTTGGCAACCCGTTGGAGAGGATGGAATGAAAAAATTACGGCACACAGCTGGAACGGATGAACATAAGGAAATACAAGAATTTAAAACTTTTGTGAGAATATCTGACCATTAGATGCACAGACCGGAAATACAGCATCGTTTCTGCGAACGATGGTGAACTCAACAGACTGTGAGCCATAAAATTTTCGCCATTTCCACTAATAAATAGCAAATAAATATCGCAAAACAAAGAAATGCCATTGATGTCAAGCATTCACTGGTTATGGGCGTGGTAGATAAGAAAGATGCAAGGTACGCCTAGTTAATCGATTCAGGAACTTTAGCGACAAATACAACAAAATTAAAGAGAACGGTATGGTTAATATTCTATCCAATGCTCCACCAATGAAAATGATCCCGCATACCGAATGGTGCCTAAGTAAAATGAGTGATGATTCCTCTTTCAATCGTTGCTTGGAAAGAAATATGAGGAAGAAAAAAGAGTGGGAGGGATATATACCTAATGTGTGGGATAAATGCATGTATATGAAAGGGCACCAGAATAGATTACACATATATATGTATACATGTATGTATATATATATACATATATATATATGTATACATATGCATATATAGGTGAGAGCACTTTGCGGCTCCCAAGAACCCATGGCTTCTGCGACCTTCCAAGTTCCGACAAAAAGCGTGCTCACCTATTACGACGGCTCCATGAAGAAAATCACGGTAGCCCAAACGGACAAACAGAAACAAACTATAAAAACCAAACGGACCTATAAGCTGGATCGCTTTGAATTGCAAAAAAAAATTCGATAATCATTTTCTTATGGGCAAAGGAAACAGTACGGAATGAATATAAATCGTTAATCGAAAAAAACAATCGACAAGTATACCCATTCTGATCCACGCTGAGACAGAGCAAGATAAGCAGCTTCGGTGTGCGTGTAGACTTGTGCATTCGCGAACATCTCTTTCGGTAAATGACCGACAGGAGAAAGGACCATACTATGAAATTTTGTATTCAGTGCCCAATATCCGTCATATGATCGCTCCTTGTTGTGTCCTCCTCCGAACAAGCCTTCCTCGAGTACAAATGAGTTCAGTATACACCTGAAATAAAACTTTCATGCATATTTCTCATAATGGCGCATGAAAGACAGATGATCCGACTCCCGTAGAGCGTCCTAAATACGATTTTAGTTAATCGCATAACATTGAAGCTGATTTCATTTTCAAATTGAATGAGGCATATTTTCAACTCGTTTAATTAGCATTCTTGTTCGACACTTCACTGTTACTATGATACAACTCACAACGCAATTCAATCTTTACGACCGCAAACGCCAAAAACTTCCGTTTACTTTAGTAAATGTTTTTGATGTTACTGTGTGGCAAAAATGTAAGACATACAAGTAACTGTCAAGCAAAATGAGCGTGCATTCATTTTGTGAAAAAAAAGTATGCTGTATCGCGCAGAAGTTGCGCATATCTGCACTTGTATGAAGAGAAATTTTATTTTTAAACACTTACCTCAACAAGGTAGTTCCTTGTAAACGTCCTGCATCTTGAATGAATACCGTTCCAACGAATCCCTCAGGCAAAACGCTTTTCAACGGTTCACATGTATCACCACTGACCGCATGAATCGCATAGGTGGATGGATAGAGACGATCCACTTTATGAGCGTTAGTGAATTCGTTGTCGATGAAAGAGCGCAAACTGTTATACGAAACCAACGGGAAGGTGACTGCAGGTAAAGCCATGATACGATTGCTCGGCAAATCGGAGCTTTCCGTGACAAGCAAATAATGCTTATCATTTGCCATGTCCAAATCTACTTCTCCACTTTTTCTTTTTTTCTGAAATAAAATACACTTCGCACATAGATACGAGACATATTAGCTTTATAACAGTCATAAGCCAATAATGAAATCCTGCCTCATAAACTTCAACCACCCAAGAAAATGATGCTTAAAAAGAATTTTAAAATACTGCATGGCTTTAAGCGACCGACAAAATAACTATGCAGAATTATGTGCTTTAAGCTTTGGTTTCATTGCAAAAAAAACAAGCTTGCATTGATCGAAAGTTTAATGAAAAACAACTGAATTTGGCAATCACTGTTGGTCGTATTCTTGTGAAAAAAACGAGCTTATATTTCATTTAACATAGACCGCCGCATGCATATTCCCTACGGAACTCTTCTATTTTTATTTATTTTTGTAGTCATATTCAAACTGTCATCAATTCAATGCGCAGCCGCCTACAAATGTACCACTCTGCAGTCATTCAGTTTTACCAACAGTTTTAAAAAAAGGCGAAAAAAAAGACTAAAAATCAATGGAATGCAACGGAATAATGATGAATCGAGAAGAGATCGTCCATTACGAGCACCATACACTATGCGACATTTTAAAACGCTCGTTAATGATCTTTAACGAAATGAACGATCCGATTATCTTCTGAAATTTCCTTGTAGACTTTTAAATTGTCAAACTTGTTTAGAATCACGCCATCTCATGATAATGGCTTTGTTTATGTTTCGCCCGTCTTGCCTCATTGAACTGATAACATCAACAGTTTTGTCGAGTTTAAGCGCATTAGAACATTATAGTACATATCAGCTAAAAAGAGTAACCTACACTGCGATTTCTTGAGCGATTTTTTCTAATGACGAAATCGTGCAATGATTGTACGAGCGGTACGTTGATATCAGCGTAGCATCTTAAGTTATCCGATTGTAACCATTGTGATTCACTGTGCCGGAATTCATCACAAACAGCACCATAGGCGTCCGCTTCGTCATCACTTGGGAACCGCTTCGACTGACGATGTAAACTGATTCGTACGTTTTTTTCACGCTTCCTAAACAGCACAAACATAACAGTCGTCTGTCCAAAGACTCGATGATAGAAAAAATAAAGTAAATAAAAACAGCAGCAGAAAAAGAACATTTTATTCTTTTCTAACGACTCCAAAAAAGCAGAACTGCAAACATTAGAAGCATTCTAGTGATACCGACTTGTATCCATGATGTTGTTCTCATGAAGCTCTGAATAGATATTTCAAATTTCGCGCCTGCTCGTCACATGATGAAAAGCTAAAGGATCGACCGCCTCCTTAACAATGACTGAATAAACGCGATGCTAACACCTCACCTCCTCGCTTTCGCTCATACTCCTAACCGAATCCTCTTCTTCACATGAATCCTATCCCCTTCGCTCATACTCCTAAGCGAATTTTTAATATAGGGCTGTAATGGGGGCGAGAGGAGGTGAAAAGGGTAGGGAATGATTCTGTCGCAAGGAAGAGCGTACTTTGTTCGGGGAAAAATGGCTAATGTAAACGATTAGACTTTCGAAAGTTTTCTTTCTGATGTTTCAACACAGTAACTGCAACACTGCTCATTTTATGAGAACCTGTTCACGAGTCAAACAGTAGGAAAGTAAAATAAAAAGATGGCTGACATTTTCTTGTTAGTGTTGATTTCTCGTTTGCTCATCTCGAGGCATTGCTCCTTGTAGATGATGTGCACTTCTTTTTTCATAGATGACTCTTGGTGATCGTCTGGAATAGCTTCAGTCGGCAAACTCACAATCGGGCGAATCAAACGACCACGTCTGCGTCGAGGAGGATTTGCTTTCCTGAAACATACGGCTGGATGAAAATGCAACATGCTACGTACGCAGCTCAGTGCCGATAACGGATCGAATAACAGATCACCAGCTTTGCAAGCACCCCATTCCCCGTCTGAATCTGAACAAGCTTCTCGACTTTAGGTCGAGGCTCCTACTTCCGACTAATGTGCTCGCCGACGAAAGTTTTCTCCTACCCTTCCACCAGTCAGTGATTCTCGACCTTTTGGCGAGGATCCTCTCCCCCTGACAAGTTAGCTTCCCGATGAATATCTCCTTACGTACGGCGCTTCTTGAAGGAATGGTCTTCGCTTTCTGGTCCTTATACAGTGGCAGAATGACCTCCTTTTCCGGCCGACTCATAGATATTTTGTCACTCCCCGGACAACTCGTTGCCTGGTGTACATCTCTTCCACGGGTCGACTCCCCATAAGAAATTATGCCTCGATCTATTTCGCCGGCGCACCTCACTCCTCGACAAATTCCGCACGAGTGAGACCCCTCTATAGGAAATCTAACCTTGCATAATACCATTACAAGATGCCGCCACAGTAAGCTTGAAAGAAGCGCTTCTTGAACACTTCTGCGTTAAGTATGGCCCGCTTAACAGCGCCCACTGACCGCCAAGATATAAATATAAAAACGAATTTTATGAGATTGTCTTCCACATCTCGCTTTGGAAAGGAGATCAGTAACGAAGCTCACCTGCTAACTGAGGCGTAATTCATTCGCTTTCCTTCCTTGTGGATTGTATTGCCATCTTCGAAGCTATGAAAATCGGTTATTACCTGATTGCTCGGTGTCCGATCTACATAAGTCTCAGGAGCATTCTCGTTCTCCTTATTACTTTGCGCTATCTTGGAACGGATCACCGATACACGCACACCAAATTCATCATCCTTAAATGCCGATGCTCATTCCAGATTTTAAAAGGAGCAATCGACAAAGAGAAATTTAAAGCTATATAGAAGAAAGTATTTGCAGTAGTTTAAAAAAAAATAAGATTTTGCAAAACATATACGCACTCTGTCAGCCAGGAGTCAATATTTTAAAAAAGTCGGTCGTATATGACCGTGATAGAAAAGTGGCGTAGAAAGAGATGAATGTGGAGAAAAAATAGAGGAAAAAAAGAAAATAAGGCAGCAAAATCGATGCAGCTAAAAAAAACGGAAGTCACAACGATGTTTCGAAATAGTGAAAATGGGGCTAGCATATCTAGAGCATAGACGATACATTAGATTCGGAACATCTGTAGTTTAAATACGCGTCTGTTAGGGATGCTTTCGCGAGATAACCATTCTAGCTAACCTGAAAAGTGGCGATTCCCATTTTGGCTTGGTCCATAAATAGCCACCTTCCTTTCTTGTTGACCGAGTACGGCACACAGAAATCGCTTATTCCGAGCGGATCTGCCTTTTCCATGAGCAGAGATGATACTGACTAAAAGTTTTTGAATTATCTTCCTGATCGCATGACAGTGAAACACTGATGCCCATATAACTCTACGAATAGGGCCGATTCCCCACAAGGAATTATGCCTCGATCTTTTTCGCCGGCGTACCCCATTCCTTCATAAATTCCACAAATGTGGGACCCCTCTATCGGAAATCCAGCCTTGCATAATACGATTACAAGGTACTGCCACAGTAAGCTTGATAAAAGAAGCCTTTATGGAACACTTCCGAGTTATGTATGGCCCGCATAACAGCGCCTGTTTCTATTGCGCAAAAAACGACTAAGAAACATACACAAAAAACGTAATAAACTTTGGAAGCTTTTCTGCCATCCAACAGACTAATCGTTCCCCGGAGTTATCTTAATTGCAGTGAAGCGTTAGTGACACCTTAGCAGTCTTCACAAAAGCACTACCATCAAGCTATAAAATTCAAAAGTAAAAAGACCACAAAAGAGAATAATCAATACCTGTACACCTTCTGTTTCTGCTGATATCGAGTTGTCTGTTGACAATCCCTCTTGTGCATCATAAATATATTTGGAGATTACATTCGGACCAGAATATCTGGAATTTGGAAATCCATTAATTCAAACTTTCAAAACTGCACAATTCCATTAAAAATCGAATTTATGTATGATTACCTTTCTTGTAGTTATTCGCATAGCTTGTAACGAGGGATTTTAAACAACTAATGATCGCCATCTTCCCCCCCTCCCCGCCACCCCCCTCGTCTTCCCCTCGCTGTTTCATCATACTAGTCGACATTGACACACCTTTTGCGAAAGTATGCCGGAATAGTGAACGAATTCTGACTTAATCCTTTGAAGTTCAAATTTAATTGTTTGGTTCTTAAGTTTTTCTGCTCTCCCTCTCGCACTGCAAAACAAGGGCTATGGAGGGTGGAAATGGAGAAAAACAAGTTGAATATCTATTCGGGCATGTTCGTTCAGATTCACCAAACGCTGCCGTCCGCGTTTTCCCCTCCCTGGTTCTTGCTCATTCCTCAATTGCGCACCGCAGTACATTATATATATATGATATATTACGGTGTGCACATGAGGAATGTCTGGCTTCGAATTCGATAAAGTTTGCATATGATATACACGTATATATATTCTTATTCTTATTCTTATTCTTACCGCTCCGGCATTCAGTGCGATGTCTCGATGTTACTGAGGCAATCGCACGCCGATCAACAGCCATCCCTTTCGCTGTTGTAGCTTGTTGTTAAGTATCACCCGCTAGCTGGGCTGTCAGTGGTATGGTGGGAAGCAGCCGTGAATCGAATCCAGCTCTCCCCGCATGCGAAGCGGGGGCTCTACCACTGAGCTACTGCCTCCCCTCGAACGTTATATATATATAAATATATATATATATGTACATATATATATATATATATATACACATGTATATATATACAACAGCCGCAGTCAGCGTAAAAACGCCTATCTACATTTACCAATTTAAGCAGTAACGAACCCGAAGCGAATTCGATAAAGTTTACTGTCTCTGCAATCACTGCGGCGTGCCATAGGCACATCCGCATCCAGATACTGTGGCATCGTTACTAAGGAGAACGCTGAAAAAAAAAACAGCTTAGAGGACCTCTGAATGATTATAAATGATATAGACGATCACATATACCCGACGCTACACGAAAACTTCAATCTCGCTTTAAAAAAATCTATGTAAACGAGTTTCTGCAGAAAAATTTAGATAAAACAGTGATGCTCAGAGAGCAGATTTCCCTTTATGTCCGTAGGAAATGGGATCAGCTAAACAAATTTAGCACAACGACTCGGAATTAATCCAGTAGTTAATTAATTTTCTTCAGAATATTAAGGTAGTTAATTAATTTTCTTCAAAATATTAAAGTGGTTAATTAATTTTCTTCAAAATATTGAAGTGGTTAATTAATTTTCTTCAAAATATTGAAGATATTTTACTGGTCTCGGCTTTTTTTTGAATTTAGATATGTTCATAAAAAGCTATAGATTGAGGCAAAACAACTTTAACGGATATTTTTGACGAATTCTGAATTGAATGCAAAAAAAGAATGCCAATGAAAATGCTCGTTGAACATGTCACTTTGAAGCATGTAACCTACAAATAATCGTTTTGGGGGCAGCACTGCGCCTGCTGAATTCCAAGTACGAAAGTGTCTGACGTGGTATCATTTCCCCCCCCCCCCCTCCAAAAAAAACGACATCACCCAAATCCCTTTCTGATTGGAAGCAAGCAATTGGAAATTCTAGCACTGCAATATGGCTCTTAAGTGAAAAAAAAATGTAACGCAGTTTGCACAATTTCCCCTTAGAAAACACAAGAGGAAACGCAAACGTAAAGGAAGTCACTAAACGGAACCGCTTCGAGCAGCTCTCGAAATGTTCAAAGTGCTGCTCTTCACCTCAACTTTTAAATACAATTTTCAAGAGCGAACATGTTAGCTGAACTGCAAATATCATAAACCATGGTTTCATAGGTCACTGACGTAAAGCTTCCGTTATGTTCGCTGACAAATATTAAAATCCTTAAATTCCAATTTCCACCTGACGACTCACTCCGTCATTAAACGATCTATTTGAATTTGAATTTCTGTCATCAAAAAAGATGGTCCACTTATAACCATAAAAGTAACAGTGACATCAATAACATTTTACGAAGGCGAGTTTGCCAAAACTGCCAACCGTAGTTTTTTAAGGGTCTCCGCAAAAAAAAAAGCAAATGCTGCATTTCCGACAACAAAAAGGAGAGAACCAAAACATTAGAGATAAATCAAAACGGCAAAGAAGAAGTAAAATGTGCTTTTGAAGAAAAGAAATTTTGACTGTGCATCGTTCACGAGTGTGGTTAAGATTTGTGTGTGCAGAAATCGATAATAACGCTAAACGACTCGGTCCTCATGGATCGCGACGAACTGATTTTGGAAGTAATTCAATTTCACCCATTCACCACCAACTCGGGCTTTACCTTCACTTTCTGGCACGCTAGTGGTACTAGAATTTTCACCCCAATATATACAGGTTTTCAGCGGTCGCTATTCTCCAGCCTACAAATTACCAGTCGAAAGTGGGATACGCACGAATGTTGCACATATTTCCTCGATCGACTTGGCATCACTTAAAGGAGGGGTAAGCTTTTCTGTATGGAACGACGGCAAACGACAAACCTCAAATGCTTCAAACAAACTCTGCGGTTCAGTATCTTCAAACAAATTCTCTGCGGTTCAGTATAACGATTGCTCGTACGGCGTTTACCAATAACAATTAACTAAGCTAACGAATAAGATAATCGTCCGCAATAAATGACCCTATACAAATTTCGGAGCATACACAACTGGATGAATCGGAAGACGGAAGCGCGCACACGCAGAACAATGCACATCGCAAATCCCAGTTCGTTTTATCTACGATATGGTCTATTGCACAACACGGTGCAATGACGAATGCAGTCGTCAGGCGCTGAGAAATTTTAAAAAAAACTACGATGATGTCACTACAAAACATATGTGTTCATTTGAGCTGCGGGTGATTCACGCCTTTACAAATCATCTCACCTGAACTTTTACATATTGATAGTTTGTACGGAAGTGATTTTAGAAGGCCTTTAGAATAATTAATATATGCCCCCTATTGAAGATTTCTAATCGTTAATCAAATTGCTTTTCGACTGTATATAAAAAAGGTTAGCTAACAGCAACCAATACTTCAGCTTGCCTTACCGCTCAGTTGAAAAAGGTAACGATTGGTGACGACGAATCAAAATGGCACTGATAAGTCGAACAACAAGCCATCGCTTTCAATAATACAAATATTCATTGCTGTCTGCGGTTTTTTAGGAGTGCTTGGTGCAGGACTGTTTGAGAGATAAATGTTCACAGAACGCACAAACAGCGCCACATCAGTGCTACGCTGCAAATTCGTTTCTCGAATCGAATCAAATTGGATCGAATCGAATCGAATCGAATCGAATTGGATCGAGTCGAATCTTTTATTTAGTTGATAGACAAGTATTAACGTTAGGATAATATAAAGATGATACAAAGACAATACAAAGATTTCTAAAAAAATCAGCTGTTGGTCGCCTTTGCTGTTTCATCACTATACATTTATTTCATTGATTGGAATAGTTATAGTATTAATCGTTCGTTGCGCCAACCAATGATCTGAAAAAAATTCTTATGTTACCATTGATTTTTGTGATCGATCCCCGTTATACTGACCGTACTCAAAGCGTAAATGTGTGCATACGCGTCGATCGTGAGTCCGGATCATGGCCGTGATCGTCGATTATCGTTCAACAGAAACATTCCAGAAGTACTTCTATACGTTAAAGACACGTCAAAAATTTTTTCGACAATGTCAAATCCCATCACGATTTTCTGCAGTATTTTAAAAATGCGATTGCTAAGAAAGAACATGTGAACATAGTTGTCGCTTAATGTGCAATATATTGATAAATAGAAAAAAAGTGGAACATTCAAAAGCGGTGAGCGAATAAACGATTCGATCTGGAAGTTTACTCCCAACGTTAGATATTTCAACTGAAAAATAATTTTCAAATTTGTTTTGAACTTAAATCTGCACTTTTCAAGCAAATTAAATTTTGCAATGCGAAAATACCGTTATAGGTGGAAATAAAAACCTTCTCGATGGAGATCTGTGATTTGAAATTAGTAAACATTATGAATTATGGATTGTGGTTATGTAATTTTATAAACATTGTTTCGGTTTGTTTCCCTTCACATGGAAAAAATTAATTAGATCATATAATAAATTATGTGTTAGTATACGCTTTGCACAATTTCGCATAATGTCATGGGCGGTGATCTTGTCCATTAATTTGAAACTCCTTTCAGAGGTATTATACACATATATATATACATATATACATATATATGTATATAATGTATAAACCTTGAAGTTATATATATGCATGTTCATAAATATACATAAAACATAAAGTGGCTATGGCGTAAATTGATTGGATGAGATGGTGTTCTTTAAAGCATTTGGCTAGCCATTTGTTTACGGCAGTGACTTAACCATATTACCAATGATGAATGCAAATTGAAAACGGGCAAATGACATTGTTGTAGGCTATTGCCATTCTTTACCTTTTCATATTCGCCTAGGACCGCTCGCATAAACACGTGATTCGACATTATTTATGATCGTATACGTCGCTTTGCTTTTGCCATGACAAATAGCCAAAGGAATCGGCTGCATATATGGCAATTATTTTTTGGACCATTCTGCTTTGTTTTCGCCGCTCCTTTATTGTTGACATTCCTTAAATAATGTCTACGTTTACTGCTGCTCAAGAAGAGAAAGAGATTTCTATTATATTGTTTCTATTATATTTTTTTCATTATTCATTTATTCATCTTTTCTATTATATTCATCTTTTACTCTTTCAATTTATCACTGCTAACAAACATTTGCTTCGTTATATACTCGATAACGACGCTCAGCGAATTAGAGGAGAGAAATTTTCGTCATTGCACAATTATTCATTTCACGTAGTACATCATAAAAATGTGGCTTATTGTTACTGAGATTCAAAGATCGCTCGTGCCTTCAGTGCGATGTCTCGATGTTACTGCGATGCAAACTCACGCCGGGCACAGCCATTCCCTTGGCTGTTTTAGCTTGTTGTTAAACACTACCCACTAGGTGGGCTGTCAGTGGTGTTGTGGGAAGCAGCCGGGAATCGGACCCAGATCTTCCCGCATACGAAGCTGGAACCCTACCACCGAGCTAACGCTCACCTATGGTTTACTCTATGCACAAATATTATGCTTTCTAAGGTTCACCGTTTCATTTCATATTCGTGATATTCACAGTACTCGGAAAATGAACGTTGTAGTTGTGATGATGGACGACCAAATATGTTTCGAAAAGAGACCCAAATAGTAACGATTGCAAATCGCGTTCGTTAAAGCAATTTCTTATTTTGATGCTTGTCTACAATTTTTTTTTTGCAAAATCGCTTTATGTGGCCGCCGCAGTTCGATACATTTGTATGGCATGTGTCAATCTGTCAGACGGCTTCAGCACACAAACCCACTATAGAAAGAGTTGTGAAAGTTGATAGTGTTTATTGTGTACTACTTTAATGCCACTAGTTCGACCGTTACAAATTGTTTGACCACCTTACACTAACCGATTTTTTTGTTTTTTTTTTGGCCTCTTTTCCACATTGGCTATTCCCGTCAAATGTTATTTTCGTCATGAGAAGAGCCAGTTCATCGAAATTTGAATGCGATCGTTTCATTGTACTTTTAGAAGCATTTTGGCATTTCCACGTCTACAGGTGCCAATGAGTGCCAGGTGCCTGCATCTATTTCCGTAATGGCAAACCCTTCTGGTTTCACGAACTGTCTACGAGTAAACGCAACGATGTATTTACATTTCAGTTAAACGAGCAAGCGCATGTGCGAAGCACCTGCTAAATACTCGTTTACCCTCGCTTATTTGCCCTCCTTTAATTAAATGTCCTGCATAACGGTCAGCCATAAAGTGCCTCTTAATTAAACGAAATTTAGATAATTCCGATCATATTTTTTGGAGTCGACGTTGGGCAGAAGGAAACGTGAAGCGCTAGATGCAATTTGTACCTACCAAATTTTAGTAACACTAACTTCAGTGGCTCCACAAATGGAACTATTGCACCAACTAGCAGACATGGATGCATATTTTTACCCGCAGATATGGCATGTTCTTGCCAGTGCACTCTCTCCAATGGGCACCTAAGGCGGCCTTTGTCATACCGTCGGCATTCGTTGGCATCATTGCATTGAGCTTGTGCTGCATTGCACGGCAAGGGAATTTGGCATTTTAGCTATTCATAGGATAGCTCCACGTTGCGCTTTTGCTGACAGTTGTGTAGTGAGCCTCTTTTGCTGACAAACGGCTGGCTGCACGCTTTTGCATAGAATCCTCGCAGTTGCACTAGTCTACATCTTTTTCAACCTCAGATTTCTTTCTTTGCACACGTGTGCCACTTATACTATGCTTGGCTAATCATTTAATAAATAATAAGCGAACATTGTTTGTAAAACTAAAAAAATAGGGCTACAGACGGAGAAAGGAATTTACATCTGCAGCTACTATGAATGAGAGGATATATGGAAGCTGTGCAAATGATTTTAGCGCTGTGATGATTTTCTGTTTCGCAAATGTTGGCACCACTGAAGCTTCGTCTTCATTCTCAAATATAATAAAAAGCCATTCCACATAGAAAAAGTTTGTCTTGGAGGGGACGGCAAAAATTTGTACGCTAAACGTGCATTACACATCGATAAGTAAATTTAAATCTCATTTTAAATTTAAATCTCAAGCCACCACTCTCGACCCCTTACGCCATTCTGCATGGGCAAATGGGCAAAACTCTGAGATGCTGTGAGCATAATCATGAAAAGTTCAGTAAGTCTATGAAACGATAATATATCTTACAACTGGTCGTCGGAAGTGCTCACAAGATAATAAATAATTGGAAGGGTGGAAAATTTATGGAAAAGCGCAGTTAATGTTACTAAACCTCCCCATGTTGCCATGCTTAAATGAAACGATGCATTAAGATGTGCTTTAGCTCGATGAAAACTTTTGCACTCTTCATTCGTCGAACTTCTATTTCCGTTTGTCGGACGCCTAATTTGTGGCTAGGCTTGTTTGTATCATATGATTCGTTCTAAATGGTTGTTGAAGCGAATGATATTTTTGCTGATGCGAGCAAATCTCGAGGGGTTTTCTGATTTGTAACATTGTAACATTTTAACATTGTTTATTGTTAACTTTCTCATCCATCACGATAGGCGTGGTATACCTCTAACGCGATTACTAAATTCGTTTGTGACAATATGAGTGAGTGGTCGGACATAACAAAGATGGCGCAAGAAAAAGACAAACATGACCAAGCGCAGTGGCAAGTCTACGACACAAACAATAGAAACGAGTCATCAGGTGCGGTTTAAGAAAGTTGTCGGGCGATGCTTAAATCTCCTCTGCCCAATATTGGTATTTGATTTTTCATTCACATAATATTCTTTCCATGTTTTATTATGTGTGCTTTTTTGGATAAGGTTCTGAAGGTAGTTACTGCATCTCTCAATTGTGTTGCCTCTGTCAAAAAGACGTTTCCTCTTCGCCCGCTCCCTACCCCCCTCCTTCTCCCTCCCCTCCCCCTCCACCTCCCATTTCCCCTCCCCATTCTGTTTCATTTCATTTCTCGTTGCTGAATTCGACACCATTTCACTAGCATGGCCAGTGAGTGCATGTGAATGAATTTGAACATGCATAAGAAATATTAACTACGGCAAGAACATAATTGCGTTGCATACTTGCATAATGCAGTCATACGCATTAAATATGCATGATATTAGAAAGAATATTGTTATGAGAAGAATTTATTTGATAACGAAATTTACATACGAATGGCAATTGAAGCACAGAGAGCATTTCTTTAAATCGAAATGCTATACAGCAATCGACAGGATGTGGCAACGTGATGCGCATTGGCCGAGTTCAATAAAAATCGCTAATTGTTTCTCGAACGGAAGCAAGTTTCGTAATCCCTTGAGTGGTGAGCGAATCGCGTCAATAGGCTTTATTTAAAGTGCCTAAAGCCTGCAAAGTTGTAGTCGTTCGTTGTGATAATCGTCTTGACTACTGACTATTAAGCTTTATAAGGAATTGTAAGAAATTTTTTGCCAATGATTTTTTTTTGAATTCAGCAACTTAGAGCAACTTATCAGCAGTACGTTTATGTCACCTAAATTTTTCGCCGCTGGATCGATTCAAATCGTCTCCGTTGAATACTTTTCTCAACCAGTTGCTTCCGGCATCTTTTTACAGCGAATTGTTCCACCTCATTGCATAGCAATCTTTACCTCTTTTATCGCTGTTCAACTAACTATTTCTGGTCCAATCATCCTTCACTGAGCGCATTTTGCACTTTTTTTTTTTCAAAACAATGGTGGGATTGAGCGACGGAATGACCCAAAAAATGGAATGAGGAGGGGATTGTTGATTCAAAAGAATACGATGAACGGATTTAAAAAAAAGAAAGAAGCAATATTGCTCACTTTAGAGGTGACCATCAATCTCAATGACTTTTGCAAAAAAATTTTCATTAATCAAGCTGAAAAGTTGAACGGGTTGGTAGAAAAGAATAATAAAGAAACCATTTGAACACATTTCTGCAAAGTTCTGCACCAAATAACTAACGTTTTTGATCTTCTCTCCGATTCTCTACAAGGGTCACCGAATTTTCTCGAAGCATTGAAAAAACTATCGGATTAATACTCACCGTCAATTTCGCAACTAGAATACTTCCGACTGTCGTGAACAATAGTGTCGAACGGGATCGAAATCGATGAGCACCCATCGACGTTGCATTTTTGAACCGTAGTAGACATTCTGTTTTGCGTTGATGCCATCGTCTCTATCACTCTATCACTGGTTATCACTGGTTATCGTCTCTATCATTGGTTATCGTATTCATACACTAGAGTCGGCGTTTCGCATAGAATTCGGTTTCGTATCGAATTTTTTGCTGCCTCTTAGCAGAACTTTTGGTGCACTTGAAAATTGGCTTAATCATTCTTCGCATATATCAAGTGTGTGCGTTTATTGTGGCTGAATGTTTCGCTTTTTCGCATCATGGCTGAATGCTTCATTGCATGTTTTGCTTCAAACAAATGGGCATCACTTCAGGCAATTCAAATTGAAACAATGTCCCTATAAAGCGATTATGTGAAGAGCTAAGTCTGTTGTATAAAACACTTGGGAAAATGAAAAAAAAAGAGAAAAATTGGAAATCATTAAATTCTATGCTAATGTCCCTTCTCAACGAATCTTTATGTGCTCCTCTGCTTTAAAAGAGTTGAATCTAATGAAGTTAAAAGGAAATTTTTTTCTTCGCTGACGTTTGCATTCCCTGACAATGTTTTTTCAACCAGTTTGCCTAGCACAACAAGTTGGCGACAAAAGAAAATTTAAACCCCCCCCC
>JPKZ01003105.1:576095-586267 GCA_000803305.1 Toxocara canis | reverse complement strand
TTGGCGACAAAAAAAAAATTAAACCCCCCCCCCCCCCCACCCATCCCTCATCAAATATGCATCCGTGAAAAATTTTACACTTATCTTTTATCGTCCATTCATCATAGCTAACAGTTATATTCAGTTATCTTTCTTTTCCTTAATATAGTCATCGTTTGTTTCTCATGCAATTACACGCGATAATAATGCTCCCATATTTTGTGGAACTTTCTAAATTCATTTAATACACTTTTATAGCGCACTAAATGCGGCAATAAATATGACAATCGGAGAGCTACAATTGTGTTAAGAGCTCATCTATTGAAATTGAAAGCGAATTTACGGCTGTCGTTAGCTTCTTGCCTAGTTACAAGATGATTTCAATTCAAAAATTCAAAACGTGAATTCCCATATCCATATTTTAAAGCTTTTCAACTGCGATTCAACAAATATGCCAACAAAAACAACATTCAAATAGAATTCGTTTGAAGGAATTTAGAAATGCTTGCCAGTAAAGGAATTTTAAAAAAGAGTATCAAGCTTTGGCCATTACGGAGGAAAGAAGTACTACCGCTCAAGAATATTTGATGCAACAAGCAGATATAATATTCATTGAAAATATTATTCTCATAGTAGCATATTTCGTGAACGCCATGAATAGTGTGTGTTCATTGTTAGCTAATAAACGGTCGCTTTATTTCTTATAAACTTTTTGTATGCTTGTTATATTTAGTATTACTCAGCCATAATATTACATTCATCCTTGAAATCTTCTCGACAAATTTTTTTCAGTCCTCTCACGATAAGCGATTGCGTAAGCTGTCCCCATAACTCCCCTCGCGCACCTTCTTCCATCTTCCCCACCCGCCCTTATCCATTGTCGGTATTAGTGCTGTCCTCAACTTTATTTGCCGTTTGTCCACTTCATAAAAGTCTACTTATGTGATTTACGGTTTACCCTCGCTTTAGAGCTATCAGTTTACCGTTACTCTTCCTCGCTTGAATTCGTCCTCTACCTCAAATTAGAGTCCATTTGGCAGTTGGTTCTGTTTTTTTTTTTACAAATTTCACTGCGAGCTGTAACTCTATTGTATTTGTACAAAATATCTTTAAAAGTAAAACAACGGACCCTTTTAAATTCTTTGTGGTATGGAGCGTTGAATGCTTTAAAGTTGATTAGGAAATTCAATTACATCGGTTACGGCTGTCGACACTGATTTGAAAGCAGCTGTAAAGCCATATACTCTTTTGCATGCTTCTATGAAGCGATGTACAAACCACACTGCTTTTATCGCATTGATCGATCGCGTTTTTGAATAGAGCGAACGTTTTGCTTCAGGCGATCTGTTTATGTGTTTTACGAGAGGATTCCTGTGGGAGTGAAATCCCAATCGCTAAGCTTCTATACGAAACGTTTTATTTGGGCCAACAAACGCTGCATCCGTCATCGTCATTAATCTGTGAAGTATTCGCCTAGACAAATATTAGATGTAATTATAAATGGCGTTCTAAAATAATCTATTGTTCAACCAACAATGATGGGTTTTGGCATTTAAAGTTCGGCAAAATTGCAACAACGATTCTTGAAAAAAAGTGATTGCAAAGCTCAACGTCTAATTAAACAACTTTATCATTCGTGTAAAGTTTTGTCACTGCACGACTAATATTATGGCATATAGCTAAAAATCACATTTCAGAGACTTTACATTAAATTTATGGCAAATTTTCAACAGCTATTTGTTCTAAACTTTTTTTGACCTTTTATGACATTTGCCAAAATAAAAATTTGTTATAGTCTCAGCATTTGTCAATGTATATGACTGGAATTATTATGTCAGGGGGCTAAACAAAAATCTTCGTTTTTTGCTTACCCAATAAGCAAAAACATTTCTTTCGAGTGCTATAATATTCTCTATTTTAGATACTGTTAGCATTCCGTAATCCATCTGATGACTAAATGCTTCAGCTAATAATTAGGCCTGAAATGTTGAATTTCCCGTTCACCGCCTTAATAAACTACAATAAAAATGCATTGATTTATCACGTCTATAATTATTGCATATCTCTAAATGTCGTAATTTTATCTATTTGTTGTCATTTGTTGGTCAGCCGATGAGCGGATGACAGTTTGTGTTTGCAATGTGACAGTGCCGCTCTATAAATTTGCCATCGGAAGTTATGTTCCATGGGAGTTTAACATAGAAAATTACCTTTGATAAATTCGCTTCCAAAATCAGTTCAACCATGATTATTGGAATATTTTCTTTCGCGATCAACTTCACCGTACTTCCTGATGCAAACAATTGAAGGAGGATTGTCTTTCTTTCCATGAATATCTCTCAGTTCATAGCGACTCAACCGATAAGCGGTGGCTGAACGCTAATATTCACCGTCTCATCATGCAACTGAATTCACTATTTCGGGTATTGTCGCACTTTTCTATGATCTTAATTTTTGACGTTTTTGCTATTCGAAAAGTTGGAATTGCTTTTGATAATCAACTGAGCCACTGCCGCCCGAAGGCAACTGCCTTCGGGCGGCAGTGGCTCAATGGTAGAGCGTAGCATGCGGGAGACGTGGGTTCGATTCCCGGATGCTTCCCAACATACCACTGACAGCCCAGCTAGCGGGTTGTATTACCAACTAGATGCAACAGCCAAGGGGATGGTTGTTGCTTGGCGTGCGATTGCCTCAGCAACATCGAGACGTCGCACTGAAGGCCCTGAGCGGTTAGAATAAGAATAAGAATCAACTGTCCAATTATCTGTATATCGGCTGTTGTATGTGTGGAATTTGTTATTACTTACTGATCGCACAAAATCTATCCTCACTCCTTCCCATTGTCGTTTTTAGCATCTGTTGGTTGTGTTTCTAAACGGCATTCGAAGTGGTTTTCTTTTTTTTTTCGTAACTACACATGAAACGACTTAAAGGTAGCAGAGCAGCCGATTGAGCTTAACAATCAACTTTTTTTCCCATTGTTCTGTTTCACAAATCTCAACCCAGTCATTCTAAACAATTGAATGGTACTTTTTTTTAGCATTCTAATAACATCATTATTAGAATTCGCAAATTTTTTTCTTTCTTGCGACCCGTAAACAACACTGATGCCCAGTAGAGCGTCAACATAGAGCGAGTCGGCTCTCACTCGCGCTTCGATGCCATCTCTCCGAAATGACTGAACATGTGCTGCTATATGTGACCTCGAACAGACCACTTCAGCGTCCTATAACCATTTGTATTTTGCTCATTTTGAGGTTACTATGGTTTTCCTAAGTGGTGAATTGTCTATAATTGTCGGTTCTATGCAAACCACTTAAGTCAGAGCTGAAATTATAGAGCACTTTACCATAACCATAGTGTGCTGAAATATAAAATTTTTTTGCCTTTGAATGTCTGGATGGCCTAAGTTGTCTGCACGCGATAATAGGGAGTAGCTTTTTTCACGAAGTTCTTTTGAATTCTAATAAATTTATTTTTCGATTACGCCCTTAGGAAAGCAGAACCATCATAGTGCTGATTTAGACGGGAATTGCTGAATGACTTAAGACGATAATCACCTCGTCTGCGTTCCATTTAGACTAGAACAGAGAAATTACTTTTAGTACTTTCTAAAATTAGTGCAGAGAAAATAAAATAGATTTGAAAATTACTCCTCGGAAACAATTGTCATATTACGGCGTTTAGTGTCCACCTGAAATGGGTTTTTGATGTTCACTTTCCCTCTTTCTTTTTTCTTTCCGTTCTATCCAAAAATTTGAGCACTCCCGATAATTTCATTGTCCAACGTAGCTTCGGCAAATATGCTTTTTTTTTTCTAAAATTCAGGCCCAACTTTCTCTTCGAGTTATTGAAGTAGTACGGCGAATAATGTTGAACCATCGTAGTTCATTGTTCCGTATCCGGTTGAATTCAGTTTTTGGCTTTCGGCGTCGAGCATTGATCACAGTTGAGAGCTCTTACTCGCACCCATTCAAATTCTTCCAGGGACAGCGAACACTAATGTGCACTTTTTTAGCACCCACATTGTCGCTATTCGCCCAATGTGACTTTTCCACTCAATTCTAAACCTATGGAAAGAAGAAGTTCTCTTCGCTTACAAAAGAAGGTATTAAAGAACACTAGGATTAGGACTTGAAGTTTGAAAAAAAGATGCTTCTCTTTCTGAGAGTATTTTTCTTGATTCTGCGAAAAAAAAGGAAAAAAACCCTCATGTGAGGAGCAGTACAAAACGGACTAGCAAAGAAATGTGCTCGTGCAATGCAAATCTAATTACCCCTCCAAAAAAAAAGAAACGAGGAGATGCAGGTAAACAATTATGTAAATATCCTTGTGAGATGGCATATGCCATACATTGATTGCTCTTTACCTACAAAACTACGAAGAAATCTCTGCACTGCAATTGGATAAAAAATTCTAATGACATATTCGCATATCTCGTTAGAGTATTTGCATATCTCCCAGCGTTGCTATTTTAAAGTTTTGCTCGCCTGCCAATAGAAAATTTGCCAAGTACGACAGTAACTGCACAGAAACGGCGACTTTAAGATTTCGTCACCAACAGTTTCAAAACGGTTAGTTTGCGTGGGCAGTCTAACTTCTTTTTTCGTTTTTTTTGGATTATTTCATTTTTTTTTCTTTTTTTTTTGCAATGCTCTATTGGGATCTACACTTTATGTAGGCGTTGGTGTGGTTTGAAAATCTTAGTAAGTGAGGAGGTGAGCAAATCTTATTTAGTGACTAATTCTTTGTTATGGTGTATCACGAGCAAAGGATTGGCTATGAAACCTTCAGTGATCAGCTTGCGATCGTCATCATAAATTAAACACTCGCTTGAAAACTTATAGCAAACGTATAATTGTTTACCGTTTGGAATTCACTCGAACGAAAGTTAGAGAACAAAATTTTCGTTGATTTATCATTTTTATTTGCCGTAAAATGAAGGCAAGTTCATTTGTCGCCTACAAGCAGCATGACTTCAGTTCATGATAAGAAGACTCTAGCAAAACTAATTAAGGTGCAATTGTTGATTGCAACCATGATTTGCTGCATGAGACGTCCATACACCTTCTTAACGTGAACCAACTGTTTGTTGTCGTTTTTTTTTTAAAGCGAAGCACACAATTGCTCATTCAGTAATCTACGTTGAATTCCAAGTCATCGAAAAGTGCACGTAGGTATTCGAATGAAAGCAAACCGGGCGTAAGTCGGTATTTTTTCATTATTGTTAACTAGATTGCCTCCTTCTCCAACTGTCACAGTTTACGTGTTGTTTCGACACGGTCATTCGAGCGTTTTATCAGTACCTACACTTGTTTATCTCATAATTGAAATGATTTCAGCGTCTGTATAGGTACAAGGGTCTATGCGCAGCGTTCTATGCGAGCATGCTGAAAAAATCAGATGTATTCTCGAGCGGAAGTGAAGTTGTATACATTACTATTCGAGTGAAGGCAAAGCTACAGTACAAGCAATGGGTGTGGGCTACGTTTGCCCGTGAAATTTCTACGATATTGTGAAAACACGTAATGAAAGATCATGAAGAATAACTAGGAATGAAAACTTAATTTGTTCACACGACGTTCCCGTGTTAATGGTGATGGCTGCGATAAGCGGTTGCTTCAGTCCCCGCTTGCATTTGAACTGAAAGCGTTTTCCATTTCTTCGCTGCTTTCGGAGACTTCTCGAATACACCTTGTCACGATCATTTGGCAGTCGCTACTTTAACTAACAAAGCTCCATTTCCGCTTTAACCGAAATTTATAACTCAATGACAGTGGGCGCTACTCAGCCAGAGAATGGTAAGCAGCTTTCCCACACAATGTTCAATGCAACATTGCAAAGGGATAAAAGAACAAGAGCGTAAGAATTTTTGCCCGACTTTCGAAAAACTTTTGAAAATTCGATAGAACGAGGAAGGGCTCAATATTTTCTTGAATCGTTCGACGACCAAAAACGAGCGCTTTGCGAATTACTTTTTTTTTCGTATTCGCTTTTGCTTCAGCACTTTTTTGAGACGTATTTGAAGTATTAGTGATTTTCATCGGTGGCAATTCAAGAATACGAATTAATAAATTTGTAGCCTTTTGTAGCGTTCTCATATTGAACGGAATAGCCGTTCGATAATAAACATAAAAACCTCTATACATATATATGTATATACATATGTATATATATTCAAATATATATATGTATATAATAGAGAGAGAGAGAGTATTGTTACTCATGGAGGTCAATGAAATTATAGTCTCTGGAACTGAAATATGCCAGCAGTTATTTCTTGATTACTGCAACAAATATTTCTCTCTTGTAGTACGTAGCTGTTATGAATTCAAGAATTAAAAATCAAATTTCCATCACGCGTTGATATAAGAAGTTCAACTCTTAAAAATTCTCATGTTTTTACACTTCGCACAATTGCCAATAGCGAAGAGTGTGCGGAAAGGTGTGAAAATATGGGCCATGCATGATAGAATTATATAGGACGTCTGCTGTCGTTTTTCACACAGAAACCACCAATTTGACGTGATCATGCGATCAATTGAATTAAGCAGAACCTATGATGTCGTTTTGCACGCAGAAATAAGCAATTAGCCGAGATTAAACGGCAATTCTGTTCATAATCATTTGTTGAACTTTCGAGAAACGTTATGCTCTCGAAGGTTTCAAGCCTCTAACGCGAGCTATTTTTGAAAGAATTACTCCTCCAATGCCTTTTTCATCTTCTACCTTCAATTTAAGGCATCCATAATGGACAGCCTTGTGCTCATATCGTTTGTACTACTCTAAAGCCCTTCATCTGCCCAGTGTGGTTTTCAGGAACCTTTTTATAAAGTAATTTTTCTGTATAGAAAAATATCAATGCAGATTTCTAGTATAAGAGGGACGTTCGCAGTTTTCATTTGCATCTCATTCTTTCACAAAGGTTTTCTCATTTTTCTTCTATTGATACCAATAGATGAGCATTTCAGCTGCAATTTTGTCCACTTTTTACGCTTGAGTGTCCTTAAATGCATTATGGGCCCACAAATGCGCTACGAAATTGAAATAGCAGCCACAATGGGCACCCATTTCTGACAGTTAATGTTAACGATTTACGAATCTCATCGTCCCGAAAAAAAAAGTTCTATATGATTCATTACCACTTCACTTATTGTATCAGCTTTATGCTTATCAAGTGTACTGCATTTGAGTGGTTTTATATGCTGCATTAATTAGTCACATCGATTAGAGAGACACTAGATTAGCTTATTTGAAAAAAAAATCAAAATGCTTGCGATTAGCGGACACGATAAGTTCATGAACTGTTCGCAACCAATGATAGTTTATATATAATCAATCTAATCGACCGTTAAATCTTCCACATATGTCTCGGTTGCGTGACGTGAGCCCTCTGTGAAATACACGTAAATTTTTTAATATCTCTTGCCTCCTATAACTGGCCTCTCCCCTACATCTCTTCTCGGCGAATTTCCTGAATCGGTTTGAGGATGAGCACAGGAGGCAGCTTGTGGTATAAACTCCATAAATCGATTTCGACAGCTCTAGCTTTAATGGTTTCCATGTTTAAACTACCAATGAAAGATGAAAGAAGAAATAAAAACAGACAGATGCATGCTTTCGATGGTTGCTCATATAAAGCTTTCAATGTTGTAGAGTGGGTGGAATTTCTCATCTTTCTATGATCATTATGTTCTTTTTAAAATTTCATTTGTAAACGACTTTCTGTTTGGCAATCATCTGTGCAGTCTGAGAAATAATGTGCTGCACCGTCATGCACCTTATATGCAAAAAGAAAGCTCCATACAAAGAAACTAGGCTTTATTCCAGATAACAAGTGAGTGGAGTGGATGGGAGCGAGGGAGAGGAGAGGGGAGGGGAGGGAGAGAACAGTTTAGTAATTGATTAAAAGCCGCAAACTAAATTCGCTAGTCAGTTCTCGGTGAAATGTTGCCAAATTAATAGCAATTCTCATTATAGCATGGCTCTATATGTCATGCAAAAAAACTTTGTAAATTTTTCTTTTTGCGCAGACGGACAAACACTCTGATATAGAGTTTAAACCATCTGCATAATGCAGTTTATGGAAGATGAAAATTCTTTTTTTTCTCAATAATATTTTACTGAAGTGGTGCGCAACCTGTATACCTTTTGTGGACGAAATATTTCAACCATACCATCTCACTGAGTACCAGTGAAACTTTGCTTTGTGATAAATGTACTTTGTATGTTTAAAAATCTTATACCAAACAAACGAATAGTGAAGATTTCTCTAGAAAAAAAACTTACTTTAACGACTTGATTATTGACAGAGTTCATTTATAAAAGATTTGTTTTACAAATAAAGGTCGAATGTTTTGCAAAGATCATTTTAATAGAAGGGCTGAATACAAACATCCAACATGTTATTTGATTCCCCTCTTCAACCTAAACGTATAATAAATGCGAATGCCATCTTAGCCGTCCGCCTGATGACTGGTCGATGTTCAATAAGAGTGTGGTCAACAGAGGCAGATGCTCACTTTTTCAGTTTTTTTATTGCAATTGTTTTATGTGAATGCGCTAATACGTTATATTTAGCTAACTATTTCGTAGTTTTTGTTCACTTATTTATTTCCTGGCAGTGAGATCTCAGTTTGTTCAAGGTGCACTTCATTCGCTGATAACAAATTTCGCTGATAATTCGCTGATAATCGCTTTATCGCTTTTTAAACACGAACGTTCATCGTTATCATCCGTTCGAATCAGAAGCTGCTGAGCTGTTTGAGCAAGTCTTATAATAGCATCAATCACGATTCGTGACTGTAACAGAATTTAAAGACTAAATTTTGCATGAAATATGGTTGACGAAGATTAAGAGAAGTGTGATAAAATTAAGAGACGTTTAGAGCATGGATTTATTGCAATATGTTCCAGTAATTTTTTCCGATGCTTTCAGCAGAAGTTTTTTTAAATGATTTTTCAAGTTTGTACCCAGTTATAAGGTGTACTATTTTCGTACTTTGTTCTATTTCATTTATAACTTTTCAAATCAACAACATTGTTCATTTTTGCCAACTTCCCACCGTTACGGTTTATCTAAATGTAAAAAGTATGACGTTTATGATAAGCGATTCATCAAGGCGATTGTTCTTTAATAAAGCGGACAGAGAAGGTATATTCTTCGACCGATCAATCCAATTTTTATCGTCGCATAAAGAGCAAGAACCGAAAGATATATTGAAACCAAAATACGTTTTATGGTTTTCAGTGTTTTACGCATTTGCCTCTCGACGATAGTTTCGATCATTTTTGGTTGGTCAACAAGAACAGAGCACCATCTATTACGCCTCTGTCATATACCGAATAGCATCCATAACTTTTTTCTTATTTTGAAAATGAAAATTTTTGGAATGCAATATTCTCTTTGATGAGGAAGCAATGAGTTTTTGGTGAAAAAAAAAGGAAAAAATTGACTGTTGCGACACGAGAATAGTTCATTTTAATTTTTACGAAAGCGAACTCGCTCATTAAAAACTACAAATTTCTTAATGAACAAACTCTTTTTATACGTCCTCATCAACAATCGCCTTATGCTGTAAGCTTGTCCAGTTGCATTTTTCTTTTCACTTTTTTGAAAAAATTTTATTGAACTTGTTCAAGTTATTATTCATAGCTGTTTCATCGATGTGGATCACTTTTTGATACCATAACGGAATAAACAACAGAAGATGTCACCTTCTATGTCTTCATTTTGGAATAATTCCTGTGAAAAAAAAAGAACCTTCAACTTATACGTCAAAAGAAAAAATTGTTTGACGAAGCAATGAGTGTGCATCGCTGAAGTTGGCACTAGCATGACACCATACTTATCCATCATATTTAAATTTATCCGTATTGCGAAATCATTAAGCTAAAAGAGGCGAAAATGCTTCATAGCAATCAACACCAAAAAAAGCATCGAGTAAACTTCTTTTTTTTTCTGAATCTCTGATATCGATTCTGCGGCAGTTGAGAGAGGGCAGGGAGCCGAGCGGTAGACGGACAATGGACGTATAATAAATCCGACCAATATGTAATTTATCAATGTTGCTTGGCAGGATGCATAACAGTAAAGCGAATTGCACACAAACTGGCATGCGTCTGCGATCCTCTCTCGTGACTTCAACATTTATGCTTCTCCTCCCCTTCTCCTCCACCCTCCCCCCCTTCCC
>JPKZ01003105.1:565583-575960 GCA_000803305.1 Toxocara canis | reverse complement strand
ACTGCGCCCCGTTTCGGAGACTTTTGGCAAAAATTTCTTTGTCGCTTTCAACAGTTCGTTTAAGTTCAACTCGCAGCGCCAAAAATTGTGCTTTTGATGTATTACTTGCTGAAATAACGGGAATCGCGTAGTTGTCGCCTTTTTCGAGTGTTCATGTCAGTTAGAATCTCTTTCGTAAAAGCCACTCGTTTTAGCCTTAGCTGTTAGCTCCGTTATTTAAAACTATTATCTCCGCTCTTAGGCTCATTATTCGCCAGCAGCTAATAGGAAACTCACTTTACTAAGCGCGAAACTTTCTTTTAGGCTATCATATCCTAACTTTGTTTAGGTTATATGGTACGGATTGTTTAAGCGAAAAAGCTGAAAATCAGTACTTTTTCATACTGTACTCGTTTTGTGTTAATCACATGCAGTGAATTTTTTTTCGAAGCAATACACATTTGATCATTCCGCATGAGATAATAAATGGTAGGCGTATTTGGTGGTTTAAAGTCAATTCTATTGATAGCTGTTGTTTTTTAGTGAAGCTTAACGACTTCAACTACAGTAAGTAACTCAACCCTTTTGTGCTTCATCTCATCGTTACTCTTTCAATCATCGTTCGACTACATCCCTCTTGAATCGCTATAGTGCAACTCGACATATGATGAAATGTCAGCCTCTTTAAGGTGCAGTTGCAAATTTTTTCATTCGTAATTGAACGATCTTGCGAAATCGAATTGAACGTTGATTTCCGTGTTCCTTTTGGCAGCTTTATTTCGTTTTTATCTTATGAATGTCAATGCATTACGTGTCATATACCAATGAAAAAAGTTTGCTATAGGTGGCCTAGCTTTATGGCTTTATGCTACTACAAAAAAATGTATATATTGAGCAGAGGTAGGCAACGCCGTATTTGTGCTTCACAGACCAAAACCAAAAACGAACTAGAAGAAATTTTCTGTATTGGAAAAAATATCCTGGAAATATTGAATATGATTGCCCGGTTTTAATGCGCTTTTCTCAATGATCTTTATAATGAAGGCATTGTTTTCCGTATAAATACATAGCAGAGCTACAATAGCATTTCAAATCTTGATTAACAACTCTTTGTAGACAGTATTTGGAATCAGACACTCAAAGATTTGATGGGTCTGCGCCAAATTCATCGAAAATTGAACGTTTTTGAACGTAGCCTCGCTTCGTTGAAAGTTGTTCCTTTAAAGTACATTTTTGAAATATCGAAAACGCAAAGGGCCGATCCATCAGCAGACTCGCTCCTCTTAAACAGCACTAAATAAGGTTAAAGCAACGACAGCGTTCGAAAAGTTGAGCAAACATTCATCCAAAAACATCACTGAGATGTACTTGGGCGGCCATCCATCCTCAGAAGCTCATTGTTGCTCGTCAACTCTCTGCTTGCTTACTTGTTATGAGATGCGATAAAAACGGTTTCGAATACAGTTGGCTTTCTTCTTTCTCGTCTCCCAGTATATGTATATAGCATTCTTCTTGACATACTTTATTTACATTATACGCAAACTCAAAAATAACTCAGCGACACTTGAGAGTCCATGGATGACGCAAAATGCTTGAATAAGTAAACTAGGTTCAGTCGGCTTCGACGAGCAGTTATCTTGTCATCTCCATTTCTCCCTTGCAGTCTATACAGGATGGACCACAGAATTTTAAACTTCTTTACTTGAAGAGACGCCACTATGGTGCTGACTTTACCTTGGCCGTCAAGCTTGCCACAGTGGTCTGATCTACCACAGTCGCACCCGCTCAAATACCTCAGTCTAAAGTCGTCCTACAAATTCCCGTTGTAACACAGTACGACGTTCGACCGTATACAGCCCATCAAAAGTTGAGTATTGGTAAGGAGCTTAACAAATTACAGTGTAGAGATTGACCCACAGGCCCCTTCCGCATGCACTAAATTTTCAGCTTTCATCATTGCATAAAGTTTAATGTGTGACTAAAAAGCAACAAAAAGCTAGCATGCCTTCAATGAAATTATCGACCCATTGTGGCGTAAACATTTTAGCTGTGCCCATTTTGTAGCGCTCTAAGTCAATATGGTCATCTGTACATTTAGCAGTAATACAGCTACAATTCGTATTCATCTTTCCCGACTGTTCAAAAAAAAACGATTCCCACGATCAAAGTATATCAAGATTCTAGCTTACCTGCACCAGATAATCGCTTACACTACCTTCCGTCTTTGAATTCTGTGGATCGCTGGCTAAGATGGTGGCCTTTTCAAATGACATAACCGGTTACCAAATAAATCACTTTTCCCAAATTCTAGAAAAGTATAGAAAGAAGCGGATAAGTTTTCTCATCAAATCCTTCAGAAATTTGAAAACTTAAACCAAGTTTTGCGATTTGAGGATTTCGAGAAAATAGATCTCTTAAAAAAACCCAATTCGCTAAACAAATCGGTTCATAAAAACTAAGTTTTAGCTTAAATCGATAGCATCTCTCTGTGGTGATACTACAATATCGATCTGTAAGAAACCGAAAGCAAAATGAGTGAATTGAGCCGAGGATAGGTTATGACGTCCATGAATATTAATATCCGATACATTCGGTTGATCGTTCCGTTTCCCAGATAGTCATGAGAAAAGCGTTGAGCTCTAATTATTGTAAAATCACAACGGTTATGATATTACGATTGCCGACAAACGAATATTAGGCAACAACAAAATTTCCCTGTTAAGATAGCAAACATGAACGAATTTAATTTACTGAGAGCAAGAAATACAAATTTAGAGCTAACTTCCTAAGCGAAATAAGGTACCATAGAGTAAAAAAGTTCGATGCGCTGTACTTGTGTGCCAATACTTCCGTGCAACGACCGGCCATTTTTCTACAGCGGTAACATCGCGGTACGACAAGTGGGTATTATATTTTTGTTGACGCTCAATTGCACATCAAAATCCAATTGTATTCAATTGACATATTGCTGCATTATGCATAGAATAGCGCTTATGACTGCACCAATGAATTTTGCCAAGCGAGTCAAATTCACAAAATATCAACACCACCATTACGCAAAGGCGCATCCGTCCGTCTCATGCAGCTTTATTTTTTTCAAGTATATTAATTTCAGAAACCTTTTCAAACAACATTATTGTTGTCAGTAATCCTTTCTCGAACTCTCTTTTTACGTGCTACTTGAGGAAAACTTTCAGTTATAGTTGTGTGATTGTGGCATTCAAATTAAGTTGTAGATGTGTCTTTGCAGCAGTAATAGTTGAAAGCGGCAATGTGGAAAGATATTTAAATGAAACCGTCCAAATTATTATGGCTATTAGCTTAATGCGAAAGTAAGTAGGATTGTGCGCCAAGGAGAAGAGAGGTTACACGATGTGCGTTTTGGCAAATCACTATTCAAATCAGCTAATGATGGGAACCTATTGCAAATGGCGGAAATTCAATTTTTAATCAATCGTCCGCTCATGCAAATCTACTAATGAATTGCTTTTTCTGCAACTCGAATTTCCCAGTCGTCAACCTGGCCCGTTGAAAATGCATGCAAATTTTTAGCCCTTCCAAAAAGATAAGGCCTTCACTCGAATTGGATCGAAGTCCAGTATGGAAGGTAGGATGCACATTATGTCTCTTAAATTCCACAACTCTACTCTCCATGTATAAAACTCTAGTCTCCAACTCTAGTCTCCAATTCCAGAAAAACTCTAGTCTCCATAAAAACTCATAAAAAGTCTCCATGTCATCCGAGTCAAAACCACCAAACAGGCAAACGGAGAGACAGATACACACGTGTATGTGAACTGGCATGAAGTTGCCATCAGGGACTTGCGAACTGTAAATGTGAAGGAATATTCAAAAAAAAAAAACAAGTGGTAATCAATCTACCAGATTCGAGTGAAGAAATGGCAATCGGTTCCAGAGATGGGACATTTTTTGGTGATCGCTGACAAAGAGTTGTAAAATAATTGGTACTGAAATTAGAATTTGATGTGGAAACTTAGGTGATTACCTTCAAGAAAATCTTGTTCCCATCTCTCGTTGGTCGCTGTTTCCAAGGAAGATTGTAATTGTTTTTCGCGATTTATCAAAGCTATTTTGGCAGATCAATTTCGGATATATATCGCTTTTCGATTTGCATAAATTCGAGCAGAAACGATAAAATCAAATGGGCTTAAACTTCGAATAATGTAACAAAAAATATGAGAAAACATCAAGCGAACGCGGAAAAAGTGAAAGGAGAGCATTGCTTGCCTTTTTCCGTTGTTCTTTACGCAGTTGAAGCTTCACTTTCGTATATGGATGGGTTTTTGAAAATTCTGACGCTAGACCTATTTCTCAACGCCAGAAGCTCATGTTGACCCTGTAGATCGTTACCATAAAACAATTTCTTTAAGACCTAGTTGAGGCAGAGCGACATACATAAACCTGTGAAAGTGTTCTCAGCTCACAGCTTTAAAAAATGATCAGCAAATGCCAATGCACCAAATTCACATGAACGTTTAGAGAGTGTAACATATGCTTTATTTCTTATCGGTGCTTAAGTGGTGGTGTCGTACGCTTACGGCTATTGTTTTATACGATCGTGATTCATACCAAAGAGCACATTTGCTGGTTCTTAAAAACGTTGCGCATATTTCGTTAACAGTACGCATTTGCTAATCAAAGAATATTATCACTCGTTTATGAACACATCGAATATCGACTGCCCGTTTGCTTCAACTTTTCACGATTTAACTGTTCAGTAATGGAAACGATTCAGCACACCTAACTCACAAAATTTCCACTCTCATCGAAAATTGGACGTTAACAAAACGAGAAAATTAGCGAGCGTCTAAGAAGAGATGAAGCCATTCGATTCTAGTTTACGAACTTAAAAACTGATATTTGAACTTGAAAAGTTATGTTTCTCAAAATAGATCAAGAATCAAGATAATTAAAATAGTTTCATTTTAGCTAGTGAACCGGGGAAGGAAAGTGTTAAAGCGACGCATACACAGCAACCATGAAAGGGGAATTACTTCTCCAAGCGAACATAATCGTGTTTCCTCACGCATGTCCTCTTCCTTGAGGTCAGTGACACCATTCGCCATCTCTAAACGACCAATCGACCGCTCGACTTATTGCTTTTTTTTTTTAGCGACAGTCACATTTGCCTGATTCAGGCATCATGAAATTACTAATTCCATCCGTACTTGATATCGTAGCAAACGATTTGCTATCGTATCAAACTCTTTTAACATCTGCTATAGCTCGCACGGTTGCTGCAAAAGCAGTTACACATTATCGCATTTCCTGGTTAGAAGTGCGGCTAGCTTTAGAGTGAGATAAATACGTTCTTTCTAGAGATAAGCCACACTTATGCAGTGCTCTCATTAATTAATTAATTTTTTCACACAGTAAACAACATTAAGCACTCATTACGGAACGGATGTTACCATAAAATGAAGCATCATAACAACATCCGTTTGGAATTTTGATTTTTGATTTCCTTTTAAATCACTTTTTAATTCCCTGCATCATCCATTCACATTCATTTGGCAGTCATTAGCGCTCTTCTCGTCTATTAATCATTTCGTTTCGTTTGCATAAAGCTTACATTGTTGCTCATAAGCCGTAAATTAATTCTATAAGAAATTTGCTCACTAAAAATCTTCTGCATTCTTTAGATTTTATGATCGTACGGTTTTGTTCGCTGAATCGTCGTAACGAAAAAGAGCAGAAATTTGATTCAGAGAGTAATTTTCAAGAAAAGATAAAACAAAAGACCGTTCTTTTAGGACGTATGCGTTTTTTCTTTCTCATTTTTATAATCACCTTCATGCGATCAATCGCCATTAAGCGATATTGCTGTGAAGCGAATTGTCAATAAGTTCACACTGAAGACGTCTTTAGCTCACAGTGAAGACGTCTCACAGTGAAGACGTCTGATATGATTTTCTGCTTTCATTCTGTTGCGTTACGCTCTGTAGCCGCACTTCCATGTCACCATTTTCGAAAACTTACGACCCATCGCGCAATGATTTTTTACTGCAGATGGCGCAAACGTAGAAAAACTGGAATGCTAATTTTAGTGATGGCTTCTTATAATATTTCCATATCATGATTCAATACGATCGTAAGCTGAGCCATTTTTAAGTTCTGGTTTTGAAGCGTTCCGTTTTCGCACCTGTTATGCATCTGTTTTTCATAGCTACAAAAAGTGATATGCGTCACATTGAGCAAGCTATCGTTTCAATCGAGCGTTAAAAGCACTATAAACTGCAGGGACATGACGTGCAGAAGTTTAACTCCATCATGCTAATAGAGTTGCTTGAATTGTTTTTGTATTCTAAGTCACTTCTTTCCGGTTTGTTCCGTTCCTTTGCTCTAGGGTACATATTTGCATCAGTGCCGCTTATAGCACAGGATTAATCTTTTTTCTCTCTTCATTTCATAATCCTCATACAAAATTGCTGTTTGTTTTTAAAGAAAGTCTATTACATATTTGTATCAGCTAAAATATTTCTGTGAAACTGTTTCAAAGTTCCGTCGTGAAGCCCAGGAAACGCATGAGCATGATTGGAACATCCGATGAAGAGCATGTTTTACTGCCTAGGCATTTGCTGTAGTAGAAATACGGTATAAGTGGAAAGAAATAACACGAAGCAGAGGGATTCGGAGCGTGCTGTTACACTCTCTGATTGAGGCCTTCTGTCCACTGAGCTGTTGTCCGCATTAAGCGCTCTTTTTCGTTGAAATTATGGCTTCGGCTAAAAGCCACCCTACTAAAATTGCTCAAGCTATCTCTAGACAGCCCTAGATAGTGTCGATATGGAGTACTTTTGTTTCCCAAGTGCTACGCTTTTTCTCTCAGATATCTGAATCTTATAAACTATCCTGGAGTCAGTTCCATGAAACAAACGTTAGGCATGCCTGAAGCTTACAAGCATAATTCTCAAAATGGAATAGTGCAAGCCTGCACTCAGCTTTTAGCGCAAAACAGCGCGATTCAACTCAGAATACAGCAACAAAATCTGACATGTTTTATGCACAGGAAGAGACAAAAGATTAAGCGAACAGGTGCTGCATATAATGAATTTCTTTTGTGAAATTACCCTTTGCAAACTGAGCAAACCAAATGGCTATACTGCCGCCGGGTAGCGCAAGATAATAAGACTCTCCTGCGCATTCATAGGCTGGAAGTTTCGTATGCAGAAGCGTTAAAGATTCTGAAGTGAAGGAGATGGAGATAGTGATGCGCTCAAGCCTTCGACCAATTTCGATAAATGAGCGTAGCTCTTCATAATGACGACTGAGACGAGTTATTCTCATATGTGATAAGTATTAGTCGACATTAGGAGCTTTTTTAATGCATGCGACGCTAAAAAAAGGTTGGATGAGACAACCTTTTAGGAGATGCTTTCCACAAGCATCTGAATAAGATACATCGTGAAGTGAATAAGATGCATTTGTCCGGGGGCGATCAGCACACTACTAGATGCATCTATTCAATGTTTTAGCTTCTGAAGTACTTTCAGGATTTTGAAGTGTTCGCACAATCTTAAATAATATTGTATAGTGATGACAGTTTGTTGTATAGGAATTATGAACATAATCAGGAATACAATGAGAATTTTTAAATGCAGTTAGGACTTCGTTCTCTGTATAGAAATCAAGCTTTTTTTTTGTGACCTATCGGTCAATTCTTTTCTATGAATTTCAATGACTCGCTCAAAAAAGTTATCGCATTAGTTTTGTGCGAAAGTGAATTTTTTTACGGTTCGATTGAGTTCAAATTTATTTTTTAAAAATTTCTTTTACCAAAAACGAATGTTTCAATGTACCAGAAAATTCTTAAATATTTTAACGGTTATAACTCCAGAACACCGCAATTCAATTGGGCATTTTTCGTTCAACACAGTAAAATGTTTCCGCAAATAGATCATAAAATTGCTTGCCATAAGAACGAGTGAAAATCACATTTGCTATTTCTCACGATAATAGCCGTATGATTGTCGCGTTAACGTTAAGATTAGAATTGTTGAGATCAAATTATCGCAGCTTTATGAATGATGTTATTATCTATCCTCAGGCAGCAATTGTAACGGCATCAGCTTTCGTTCGCTCTCGTCAACGTTATTTTTCCAGTCGTTCCACACGATCGTTTCTAACGTGTAATGGGGTTCGCAATTTGTGATCGTTACACCAACTGTTGTTATTCGATTAGTACTTAAGATTAGCTACAAAGTGCAACAATGGAATCGCTGAAAAGCTTCCCTGTCAGGTTGCATCCACATTTGTGTTCAGATTGTGAAAGGGAATTCGATATTTGCATCTAGAAAACATCGCTTCTCATATGTTCAATGTTAAACGCTAAATAGCATGAAATTCTTCAAAAGCTCACAAAGTACTCCATTAGGCGTGTATCCGTAAAGTTCAGTTCATTTTACGAACCAAAAGATCTTCTATTTTTCCTACCAATGAGACTTATCGACAACGATGAGTGCAATATACCAATCGTTGATCGTTTGCGTACGTGAACAAGTGCTCTCAATTGTCCTCTTAAGCAGCAAAGTCATTTAGTGGAATGTGTCCGAGCTCAACAACTTTAGTTCTCACTAGTTTTTCACAGTTGTTCTCAAGAATGCTCATTAATACCACACAAGCTATTGACGACCACCACCTGCCTATAAAACGCTAAATCGTCTTCTCTCAGATAATTAGCGTGCTGTTGAAGTGGTGTCCTGCGGACAGAAGTCCACTAGATTTATTTATTTTTAGACATCTTTGTCTTGCTTCAAGTGTTAGCTAAATTTTTGCGTAAGCAATCTCGAAATATGTTGGTCGAAATATTGCCGATTAAAATCCATTTTAAGCAACCAGCAAGTACGCACATTCAAAAAATATTTAATAAAGTTGTTCAATTCTATTAGTTTTGTAAAGCTTTCCGATGTGTGGAACATTCGCGTTAGGATGCGCAACTCGCTTTCAGTTTGTTCAACTTTCTAAAGAAATATATCGTAGTATTTTTCAGGAAAAAAAAAAGAAAAGAACGACAAAAAGCTTATTGATAAAAAAAATGGGCGAGTGGAAAAAATTCCAACGATACATTGATCGTTTATCGATTCGATCCTAAAAATGCTATCGATATTCCACTATGTTTTTGGTGTGCTGTTGCCATTGATCGCCGAATTTGTAGTTGTTCTCGGAACGCAAACGCCATATCCGCCATTCTTTACACCTTGCACATTTCCATCACCCATACATCAACCAATTCAGGTATTTTCTTCCATCTGAATTTTTAAGCTATTTTATTTTGCAATCTAATCGACCGTATTGTGTATTAATGAGTAGTTGTTTTTGGTTCGTGAACATCTTGAATATGGTATAGCATACAATCGATGAAGAAATTTAGAATAAATGCTTAAAAGTTTGAGCGGATTACCACCGGTTGTCATTGTGCATGAACAAATAAAATGCGGTTTGAAGTGTAACTTAATAAATGAATAAAATTTTTCATTATTTAAAAAAACTATCATGCAATAGAAATTTAATTTCTCAGCTTTTTGTTATAAGTGTTAGAATTTCTTTTTCGTTGTTCTAAGCGTGAGTATTTGATGTTTGCTGAGATTTTTATTGTTTCGAATTGAACGTTATGAAATGAAACATCCGAAAGATCCGTCCGTCTACTATGTTGGAAAAAGTCATGCAGCACACAACCTCATTGCAGCTAATCATATTGATGTACACATTTGCTTGTTCGCATTCATCATTATGTGCGACTTCCACTGCATTCAGAATCTCTTACTTGCTTATTGACGCGTTTGCAAAAGCATAACGCCATTCCCATGAAATTCCTCTTTTTTTTTTTACTTGAGAACAATTGAATCAATCGCTAAAGAAAGAATTATCGCTTGCTTGAAAAGTGCTCAAATTGAAAAGATCGTTAAAACAATTCAGGGCCTACAATTCAAGAGGTGTTCGTTTATTTAACAAATTAAAGCGTTAAAACTGTAAGCTTAACTGAATATTTCGCCTATCGCAAACAACAACAAAGTGTGTTAAAGAAAAATGTTTTTTTGCTAACTAATCGGCGATAAATGCACATCTTAGAGAAGTGTGTCGGATAACAAATTTCATCATTATAATCAATATTTTTTTTTTAAAAACTACAACATCAGCGTCACTTTCGTAATAACTTTTTGCACAAAGAAATTTTCTATTTGAAAATATGGCCATTTTTTTTTCGATAATTTGCAGTGAAGCATTCTAATCGTAAAGCTGCTTTCTTGTGTATTTGAAGTTCCGCACACTTGCTAGTTCACCCAAAATATTGCTTTCATTTGTTTGTTGTCGGCGTTTAATTATAGATAGTGTTGCGCACGAATCGGTGACTAGTGCGCATCGGTTCGACTCTGCGAT
>JPKZ01003105.1:546889-565110 GCA_000803305.1 Toxocara canis | reverse complement strand
GGGGAGGGAGGGAATAATTATATGCATATTACTATTTGCATTGCATGGCTGCGTTTCAAACCTCAACAGAATTCTCGCATCAATGCACAGCGAAAATTGCTTTGACGGAACTGGCTTAATGCTTGTCCAGGAACTTCATCGAAAATAGTCGATGAAATCGTTTGGCTAAAAGATCGTATTTTTCGAAAAAGTGCATATCAAAGATCTTACCAGTTTTGCCTTGTCTTGAACTGAACAAAAACAGGCAACAAATGGGAATTAGTGCTGAGTGGGTGGGTGGTACGATAGGCACTCGGATAACTCATCCATCAGATAAGCCGTTTTCATAAACAACTTGCAAATGCCGGAACTTTAAATTTTTTTCGTCCCGACCACCCCCGCAATCCCTCCACTAAAAATTCATTTTTTATCGACCCGCCCAATGAAATTTGCAAATGTCCACCAGGTTTTACTATCATAGCTTCGATGGTTGCTGAGCTGAAATTCCTGGGCACACAAACAAGTAGGCACGGCACATACCTACACACATATACACAAAGCACTTTGTCGCCTTTGCAACTGCAATTTTTTTTTTCAACGCGCCTGCACAGTGTTCGACTAAACGTATGCGAATTGCCGCTGAAATTAACTTCTTCGCCGAAATTTTTTAGCAAGGCGGATTTGTGAATAAGTTACCATCTGGGTCCATTAATTCATATATGAATAAATCTGAAACCCGACATCTCCGTTTGGCTCTAGAACTTTCTATTATCAACCTAAAATTTGTAATGTTCGTAATTTCTGCCCTTTTAAACCACAGGTATAGCTTTGATGTGGCAACTATCGATAACAGATTGTGTTGTATTGCTGTTGCTTAACTGCCAGCTGTCCCAATCGCACACGTCATAAGTGAAATCGATGATGTGACAAACTGTTGACGTGTTCTGACGAGGCAAATATTATCCTATGCAATGAATGCAAATGCAAACAGCTGTAAGAAAGGGATGCAAACAGCTGTGATTTCATCGATTTCCCTACGGATGCATCTGACAACCATGCCCCCGCATGATTGTTCTGACCAGTTTCGGGACCCCTGGTGGTCAGCCCGCTGGCGATCCGTTGGGAAAGCAGCGGGGAATCGGACCCAGGTCTTCCCGCGTGCGAAGCGGGAAACCTAACACTGAGCTACTGCCATCCCACGAAACGAATATGGGAAGCAAATGCTATTTGTGAGTTATCGGACGTAGAAGAGTGTATATGAAGTGTTGCTGGCTGATAGTTTTCTGTTACTTACATATTTACTATGACAAGCAAATGTTACTTTAGTTTCACTCATTGTGTACGGTGTTTCCACGTGTGCCGTTTCTTTGCGATCTCCATCAACAACTCAGTCATTCGGGCTCTGCGGCAATAACGCACGCTTTCAACAAACATAAAGCCGTTTTTTCGACGAATTCATCCATATCGTTGGGCATTGTTATCGGTTAGCGCGCTAAGTAATTCGCCTCTTATATCTAAATCATAAATGATCGATTTCATCGATGAACTTTTCCGTCCTTCAAAAATATCAACGATTCGAATATTTTGAGCAAATTTTGAGCGCTTCTCAACACTTTAAATTTGCCTTCATTTGCTTAAATTTCGAGCAAATTTTAAACACTCTTTGTTCCTTTGTGAATAAATTAATTTTTTTTTTGCCTTATTTCATTTATATGAAATTCTCGAAGCCACAATTTTTTTTGTTGCACTTCTATGGTGTTTGTGTCAAAATCTGAAATGGCTATTAGTTGTTGCTGTAAACGTTACGGTCTACACGTTTTGTAAGAAGCATACAGCTTTAATTAGCTATCGAAAGAGTTGATATGCGTTTCAGAAATTATATGATTACAGTGCGGCAGCTAGCCCCTCCACCTAACGTGGATGTCGTGTATCGAAATAGAAATGAGTACGGGTGCCTTTTCGAAGACGAATGTACGCGGATGGACGTCGAACGCGTTCAGAAATTCGTCTCTAGCGCTAAAATGTTCACAAAAGTAAGGCTGTGCGAATTTTTTTTTCGAGAAGGACAACCGCAATTTTTTTTCATATATAATTAACTGCATTGGGCACTCAGAAAAACATTGTTTTATCGTGTTGGACTAGCCAAAGTTCTCGGATACATATGTAACAAACACCACCAGGTGTTATTCAGCTGATATATATATATATATATATATATATATATATATATATATATATATATATATATATATATATATATATATATATATATATATATATATATATATATATATATATATATATATATATATATATATATATATATATATATATATATATATATAACAGGCAGTAAAAGTGATATCTCAAGCGTCTCCCTTGAGACTGCTTGTTTATGAGAAGTAGTTATTTTAAAGTTCTCTGGCATGAGTCCATTGATTTGGTTTTTATGATAACTATCAAGAAGATTGCTCTTTTTGGAAAGATAGCTTCTGAAAAATATATTCCATCGCGAACAGCTAATGCCATATTCCCATGCCTCTCCGTCTCTCAAAAAAGCGGAATTCGAAAGAAATTGCCCAGAACCATTATTATTCGACTTACTTAAACTTTTAAAACGGTTGACAATTTTGAGTGCTAAAAATGATATTCGAATGTGTCTCTTGAAGCTAGCAAACATATTGTCGTCACAATAGCATGATATTCCTTAATGCGTTCATATTTAGATATATGCATCAACACTATACGAAAGGTGGTTCGCTGAAAGCCATGACAATTGCAATCAGGCGAATATCCTTGCGCTCATAATTCTTGATGGCCTTGTGAATGACGTTCGAAAATTACCATACGTCAAAATACATACGGGTAGGTGTAATGGGTCTGTTTTATGTAACTCTTTCGAATTGGACAAATACTCGTATCGAAAGCTTATATTGATTGCACAGCGCCCAAGATGAGTGCACAGCAAGTAAAGTGTAAGAACATTAAACGTTATGTATCATGCAATTCTGTGTTATTTTGCGTTAAATTTGTAATTCCTCAGGGAAAAGAACAATCGTCGGAAAGTTCATCGGATTCAGCAGCGAGAAAATCGAATCCTAAAACAAACACATAGCTTACAAACACCTACTAACTAGTTGGTCGAAATTTACCTCTTAACGGCTACCACACAGATCAAAGCGTACAAGGAGACATTCATTAACCGACGATTGAAAATTTAATGCAAAAAGTTTGCGAAACGATACTGTACTTTTGCAACTAGAAGTTGCACAGTTCGTTTACTGTAGTAGGTAGATACTTTTACGCTGCAGCCAAATCAAACAGCCAACTTCCTACCTCATAAATCCAGCTGCAGCTGTAATCCAACGTGAGCATGTGTTTCGCTTATAAATCATCCGCATACATCGATCCTTTCATATGCTAATGAAGGTCGACGTTGACACATTCTAGATATTCAATACTATGGGACAAAATCGTCTCGGAAATTCGCTTATGAAGTGAGCGGTAGATTTTTTGAGCATAAACAAATTTAGTCACTTATCGTGCTTCCTTAAAAAGAATAATATTTCTTACCAGAAGACCTCCACTCGAGTTAGATCCTATGTGTGATACAGCAAGAAAACTAAGAATTATATTAAAATCAGAAATAATTGGATGTACTTTGTTGCTATTTCTTTCGCCAATTTGTTGCCTTTCCCGCAGTCAGTTGTGTGTTAAGCCAACACAATTGGTGGACATGAAAATTTTGAAATCGAAGTAGACATTCTCAAATATTATTGCGTACAGAGCACGCCATGGTCTCGTGGGATTTACAAATGAAATTCGTCAATAACGAACTTCTTTTAAAACGCTGATTGGTCCCCGTCATTCGAATGTTCTGCAAAACTCTAAAAATCCAAATTTTTCTCCTCAAGAAAAATTATTTTCATAAGCAACTAGTGAAACTAGGGGTAATTCCAAAAGGATTTTTCCAGAGAAAATGATGTACGTTTACTGAAAAGGGCATTCAAAGTTGTTTACTATGATTGCTGATTACTGCGATTTCCTTAAAGGGTGTTTAGCCCATATGTGCCACTCTCAGCAATCTAGTAGCACCATTGCGGCAAAAACATCCGCCCATATTTCTCTAAGGTTGTCCTTTTTGTTGAAAAATGAATGCGAAATGCACTGAGGGAGCGTTCATGAATGAATATGTTGCGCGTACTCTGACAAGTCTCTCACACGCCATAAAACCGCATAGTTAGTATGGTGTCTTGAGCACAGTCTACTCGGTTTAGACCGTACCAAGCATGCTGATCGAATGCACGTTTGAATGAGATTCTACAGAAAACGGGTACTTAGAAGCTTAAAAAAACGGGCACTGAAGATCATTTCTAAGAAGCACATCATTTCTGGGAATTTTTGTTTGAAAAATGCTAACGTGATATCACCAATATTTATGCTACCGTATATTTTAGGTGAGGCTCGTCTTCTAACAGTTCTTTCAAACATTCAAATGGAATCGACCAACGCTATTCTTCAAGGTGAAATTTTGTAAAATATTTCACATAAGCTCTCCCAGGAACCATGCCATTTTTCGAGCTTTCCATCATTATTGCCAGCTGTCAGATGAGGACTACATGTGACAGCCATCATAGATGTACAATAATCCTTCCTTAAGAACGCATTTATCCCCTGCAAATATTTAGAACTAAGGGTATGAAAAGAAAATACGATTTATTTTATCGCGTTTTTTTTCGGTTCCAATCAAAACCGTAGAAAATTAAGTGCTTTTTGAAGTAGGCTGTTAGTGCTTACAGATAACCATTTAATGCGTGATAATGCGTATGCTAGCAATTCAGCTACGATAAATTAGTGATTCCCATTCGGGCAAAGCCGATTTGCATGCACATGCTCGTCTAGTCAGCTGTTGTGTTTTACATTTCCTTGTGAACCAATAGGGAAGATTGAACGAGCTTTGGAAAATTGTTATTGGTGCAGTAACAGCGCTAAGTTGTTGTCGTTGTTTATCATCATACCAATGTACTCAATGCTTCAGCCAAAAATGTCAATATTTCGAGTTGTTTATAGATCATTCAAAATTGCATAATGCGATATTTCTGAAATTTTTTTATTTTGCGACTTTGTTTAAATTATTGTCGAGAACTGAAATGAAACCCTCTTACATCGGGCAACAGTTCACTTGAAGACGATGGATGCTTTTTTTTCTAAAGCACACTCTGCGCCTAATTGATGACGGCTCTTGACGACATTGTTGCGTTAGTTTCGGGCATAAGTGACAAAAAGAGCCAAATATGCTACAGGGTTGTTCTGCAGTTTGTTTTTCTGGTCGACTTGTGTTACCTCTTCTCCCCACCTCTGTGATGGTCGAGTAAATCGATCGCATAATACCATCAGCATGAGCTACAGTGACTATTGCTTCTGATCGTGTCGAGTTGGTTTAGAACAAAGAATTTCAGGTCGATCATCAACGTGGAAATGAGAATTTTGATATATGAACAAGAGCCAAAAATTGAGATTACATATATCGCTCACATTAGCTGTCTAGCTTATCCGAAATATGATTTTGATGAATTATGATGAAAATCTACGAACACCTTTACTAGAGGCAAACTAATTTATCGATTAAATGGAACATGTCCTCTACGATGTGTTGTATTGTATGTCCTCCAAACGAACGCCCTCAAAAATGCATTCAAAATCGTACGAGCGACACAACGCAGAACGGCACTAAAAACACAGTCCTTTTACGATGAAGTGCATGATGAGGATGTAATGATACGCTGTGTAATGTGCGTATATGCTCTGCGAGGGTATAGTTATATGCGAAAGCAGTAGAGAATTGTTATCGACGAGGTGCTAGTGAGTGTGTTAGGCTGCGTACCAATGCACCGAGCGCATATGTACCCCCCAGCGTGCATCGGGTACTTGAAGCGTACACGACAACGAAATCGACATCGACGTCGAGAACGCCGTGCACCCGTGCCAAATTACGGCTATGGCGACAACTCTAGGTGCATGTGGAGAGCCGCCTGCAATCTTGCAACGCCTTTTTTGGAGTCTAAAAAAGCGAAAACAATAGTGAAGTGCAAACATTAACAAAAACACTGGATCATTACTTATTAGTTGTAGTTTCTAGTAAACCACTGTCATGATGAGGGGATCCGCTATTGTTGTCATTCTTACCCGCCTCCTTATCTTCATGAGCACTCGACAACACTCAAACCTGTGAAATTATTATATCTTTTATCACATGAATAAACATTCTTGAAAACGTGTCAGCTGAAAGTAGCTTCCTTATTTGTAAACGCTTATGGGCCGAGGTTCTTCATGCTGGCATAACTTTGATAATTGATGGGGTTGGTAGTACTGAGCAAAAAGATGAACGACGAAATTTCAGGTTGGCCATTGCATATGGTAGTGGCCGATTTGGTGGAGCAATTGGGATATGCACTGCGTGAATTCTATGCGTTAAACGGCGGTGTACGTGTGCACCTGATTCCGCCATGGGCCGTGCAAGTGTTCATACTTTGTGCCGTACTTGTCGTTGTAGCTCTCCTCGTCGAGTGGTACATTGTAAGACGAAAGTTGGCCGTCAAACGAAGTATATCTGGAATCCAGCTGAATGCGGCCAAAAGTAAAACTCATCTCATGTTCTAAACCTATTCACCATACTTGTTTGCCTATTACGTGCAAACATTTCCGCCTTCCAAGTTATTTAGTAGAAAAATTTAAAATGTTTGGTCTAGTTTTTCATTTAAAAAACGAATTTTTGGCAGACGCATTTCCAGTGATAGGTAATGTAAATGTCAATGGGAAACTTTGCAGCCAATGTAGATATCAATGCAATTGGATCGGTAGCCATTCCGGCAGTAAGGCATAACTTTTGCTCATCGGGAAAAAGAGCAGGAGAGTCACTCTCATCGAAAGCTTCTTTGAAAATACTCTAAACAAATGGAGGGGCAAGAAAGGAAGAACAGCCATTTTTAAAGAAAAAGCTATTTTGTCATTTAATTTGACACGTGTTAAGTGCTTTATCGAGTGTTATTTCGTATGATGCGAGAGATATGTACCAAATAATGACGTTTGTTCTCCAATTTTCATTTATTTTCCAAATTATATGCAAATTGCTAGATGTTGCTTCCGAATTTTCGTTCGGCAATCACATGATCAATACAAAAACAAATGTCAATATAATAAACGATTCAAAATGAAAAATATGTTTTCATGAATTTTCTCGTGCGTTTTTAAAAATTCATGTGACCTCATCGGCATCATTGTTTTGTTATTTTCAACACTATTGCGTTTACAGTACGGAAATGCGCGTTAAAATATGCTCGCTCATCTATAATCAAATTTGTATAAATATTGTTGGTGAGTTTTTGCCATCTTGGAAAATATTTATGAGTGATCATCAAGGGTCCTCCCTGCTGAACCAATACCCAGAAGTGCGTAAGCGTACGATTGATTCAACAGATGGAAAAAGAAGGAAAAAGAAAGAAGCGCATAAAAAAGTTTATATCAAAGCGCAGCAATGCTTTATACAGATCCATTTCGTTTCATATGTCATCTTAACGGTCACTTTAATAAAAAATCACTCATATGTTTTACTTGTTATTCGTTTTTCACCAGTAACAGAATTACTCATCACGGCTGTCATATTAAATAAAATGAAAATTCAAAATTCCAGTCGGCTTTGGAATATTGAATATTTCTCGAGGTAATAGATAAGAAAAAAAGCTTTATTATCATTCATTGTTTCGTTTATCAGAGCTCTACTTCCGATATCCAATGCAATTGTGGAGAAAAATTCTTTTTTTTCTTTTGTGATTCTTCAAGTCTAACGGTTGCTAGCAATGCGAGAACAGCGGATGCTAAGGGGAGGAGATGAAAAAGCTTTTGTTCGCGTTCGACTTTTTTCTCACTCCCACGAATTCATAGTGAAAAATTTGCAGTAAACATAAGAAGTCCAAGCTAAGAGTTTATTGTGACTTGTAAAACTTAACGACTTAATAAGTCCGAAGTCCATTTAACTTATGAAATAAGTCCAAAGTCCTCAAATTAAGTCCAAAGCCCATTTAACTTATCCAAAGATGTCGATTAAAATTGTACCAGCGCATATTACGAGGCTGTATTAACAGCGAAACATTCGATGGAGTGTAGTTTGCAAATCTGTACCACATTGCAAACCTGTGAGTTCTATCCCATAACGGTACCAGAAATATTCAAATCATATCCAAAAAGAAATGATTCATTGAGAACACCAAATATGGAATAGCGATGAAATTCATTTCTGCGAAAAAACATCTATTTGTTTGACATTCAGGGAAGGCTCTATTCCATGATGCACGCTTGAATGTATTTGACATTTGCCGGTCTTGTGCTTTTCGTCGAGATATGATAATTCGTTGATCATCTTTAGCTTTTCACCGATCTTAAAATTTCCTCCCCCAAAATATCTTTACTATCCGTAAAACTGCAACAAACCATAAAAAGTGTTCAGCTCATATTAATTCCGATTCCAAAAACTTTCCGAAAGAATCTTTGTCTCGTAACGAAATTCCAGCGTATACGTCCCATGATCACCATTTCCAAACATTTGAGCAAGCATCAAAACGAACTAATCTCTCATATCCAACCAAAGCACCCGTTATTGAATGATCAGTAGTGAACGGGCCAAGCTTTAAAAGCTGCTCACATTTTTGAGCGATTAAAGGCCGTAACGAAAAAAAAAGCTTAAGGTACGCGTCTTATAACGGGAAGTGCATGCAAATGCGCAATGCATGATGGTCTTGAAGAGAAAACTTCATAAGCGACCATCACTTCGATAAACTCTCTCAACTCTTTGATCCATACGTCCGTAGAGATACACACTGTTAGCGTGCCATGCAGAAGGAAGGAAAAAGAAGGTATTCGCTAATTGATCATTTCGCAAATCAAAAATTTTCAACCATTAGGCAACTCTTATGAGTTCAACCTTATATGTTATCTTGTGACCGTATTATAAAATGAGAGAAAACTGATAGTCATTAGCTATACAAAGTGGCGTCGTAGATATAGTCCAGCGTGTGTATCCTGCTTCTTTTTTTGAACACACATATTTCTTCGCATTTAGCGTTAATACAAAGAGACCGATGTCTGCGATTTACTACGGCTTCATATTTCCAGTGGAATTTGTTGTTTCTGGATTACAGTATGCTTTTGTGCTTAAAATCAATTACCAAACAGTTTCATATGCTTCTTGTAAGCATTATTAGAGAAAAAAAACATTGCCAAACGCAAAAACAAGCGATAGTTCTCCATATCGTATTCGAAGATCGGCCATATAAAATTCCATGCACAAAACGAATGTTTCATTTACTGTTAAATTGGATGAGTGGAAAATTGATGCGGTCGTTGCTCGACGATTTGGCAATGATTTTAACCTCAGACGCCATAAGTGTTGGTTGAGGATCACAAAAAAATTTCTCTTCATAAATTTTTATGAGTTACGAATTGTCGTTCGTTTATGATGTTTTGTGTAAGCCATTGTAATCGTTTGTTTGACGATGCAATAGAAAACATCTCAATTGTGTTCAGCTGTTTTTTTTTCTAAATTTCCAAACTACCTCATTCCTCTAAACCTTATACTGAAATTTTTCAATGTCATGACTATACGTTTATTGAGTCGTATTAAAAAATTGTAATTAATATGAATAAAACGTTTCACCGTTCCAATCGTCCACATACACAATCAAATGTCATTATTACAATCTGTATGCGCTTTTTCATTCAAACAAAAATGAAAATTCGACATATTCGCGAAAAATTTTGCACAATTTTTTTGAGAAGGAAAGAAGTCGAAAAGAGAAATATCGCTTTTTTCATTTGCTATTTTGAAAAGAACGGAGAATGTATAGGTGTGACCATGCCACATGTAAATCCAAAGTAAAGCACCGCGGTTGTCTTTCCCTTTGTTGGTTTCCATACATTCAAAATTTCACTAGAATAAATGAATGAATGAACTGGATAAAAAAGGATCGAATAAATTAATTAACGGACGAAACAACATATATGCAAATAAATCAAATAAAGGGAAGAATACAAACCAAATAAGTATAGAAACAGATTAATGAATTATTTAAATAAATAAATGAGTAAAATACAAAAATAAAAGAACTACCGAAGAACTGGAAAAATGGGTGCGCAAATAAATAAAACGACTATGCGATTATAAGAAAAATAGGCAAATGAACTGAAAAGAGAAGGAGAAAGAATGACTGAATAAATGAATGGAAATAAAAGTAAATGAATAAATGCATAATTGAAATAAATTGTTAACTTAAATAAATAAAGAAGGGGAAAAAACGCCAAATAAGTCAACAAAGCGGAAAACAAATGACCGAAATAACAACGGATAAATGAGTTGGTTTGGTGAATTTCAAGAAAATGAACAATCAATTAGATAATCAACAATTAAACGATGAAATAAATGAACGGCAAAAGAAGAAATAAATGAACGGAATTAGTAGGGAAGCATATAAATAAACAACCTAATTTAGCATATAAGTAAGTCGATCAGAAGAAGAAACGATAAAAGATGGGTAATTAATTCAACTAATAAACTAAGTTAGAAAGGAGATAAATAAAATAAGCAAATAAATAGGATTAAAAAACTGAAGTGAAAAAAGGTTTAAAATTAATTTCAACAACAAAAAACAACCATATCAATGAATAAAATAACAATGTAATCAAGCGGACTGATTAAATAAGCATTAAATGGAGAATACGTTATCAAACTGGGACATAGTCCTCGGAAACGAGTGTTCAGCTGCCACCATTCCCCTATTCATAGGAGATCTAAACTCAAACCCGGAACTAAGACGCTTACTCGACCAACTAAAAAGCAGAAATCTAAAAAATTGTCAGCTTTGTAACACGCGTTATGGCAATCTTCTGGACGTATGCATTAGCTTCGAAGACCACAGTCAACAAAGTAATACCGCAATGACATCACAAGCACTTACTGAACTATACATTAGCGACGATCTACCTATCAAAATCACTATAAAATATAAAACGAGAAGTCGGAAAACACCAGACCCACCTCACTATACATGTGGCAGAAATTGGAAAGACTTCAACTCAAAAACATGAGGTAGTCAACTTACAAAAATTGACTGGCAGCCATACGAACAAGCAATATTACGAAATTCCCCTCCTGAAGCTTGCAAACTGTTCAACGAAAATATGCATGCGGCCCTAAACGCAGTGGCACCTGTGGAAGTAAGGTTAGGAGAGGCATACTTCCTCCTATCCTTTTTGCCTTCTTGTTTTCCGGCGTAAGCGAAGTTGAGACGAACGGGAAAATGATACTTTTCGCAGATGACGTGCAACTTCTATACACGTGTGAAGAAAGCGAAGAACCAAAGGTAGCGAATCTGATAGAAGGAGATATGAAAAAAATAATAAAATATCTAAGAGGAGCATTAGAGATGAAAATTAATGAGTCAAAAACAGCTATCATCAGATTAGGAAGACCGCGAACTAAAAAGCGCCTAGCTAGTGAAACAGTTCTGAAGATTTGTGGGGAAAAAATAACTGTTAAAAATGACACCCGTAACGTAGGCCTACATCTAGACGGTAGTCTAACCTTCCGAGCCCATTTTGATAACGTATCCCGTTCGTGCTCAAAACTTCTATACCATATGAAAGCAATAAGGCAATACATGAATACGAGATGTATAACCATGCTAATAAATGCCTGTGTAATCCCCAAAATTAGGTTATTCCTGCCCATCACCGTGACAGCAACTAGAAAAGATCTCAAAACACTGCAACGAGTCGCAAACCACTCGATCAGAGTCATTCACAACCTTAAAAAATTCGAACAAATTGGCGAACACAATGCCCGCTTCAACTGGGGAGACATCTCAACACTAAGCAGCATGGAATTTAAAGCAATGGTCAAGAAGATGCCAAATGGCCAACTCAGTGAAAATTTAAATAACTTGCTGACAAGAACAAGTCATAACCGAACGAGGCATGAAATGCACATCTGTGAAACATCGAACTCAGATCGCCGCTCCAGACCACCGTCAACTCAGCCATGAGCTCGCATACTTATTCGCAGATGCGATGACGAAGGCAATGTCTAGAACGGATAGTGATCGATCAAACCTCAAGCTGGGATTAAAGTGTTCTACGAGCGCAACAGACCGACTGCTCAACCACTTACGCTTTGCCCGAGCAAATTTACCTTGCATGCGATGGAATCACCCCTATGGTGTCTTATGTTCATCACACCCGGAAGGTGGAATCGAACCACTCCGCTGTTACACGGCTGCAGGTTTGAAGCCTGTACCCCGGACCACCGAGGTTCATCCGAGCGGTGACGTCAGTCACAGAATTGGCACATAAAAGAGAGTCGCTGTATTGAACGTAATCGCGAGCAGGTCCCATGAAGGCGGCGAGAGAAAATCTCTCAATACGTCGAGCAACCTCATTCCGAAACGAATGCGGTTGCTGTGTACTGTGGAGTATAGAAGGCAACTAACTGCCTCTTCCCTCCAACATCAATTTCGGCTTTTATTGCCGGGGTGACTCCGCTCATTTTGCATCCCTTCATCTTATTCATTATAATTTCTCTTAAAGTATAACCATCGCTTCAATTGTATCGTTGTAATGGTCACCGATTAAGGAGCGTATACAAAACCTCATCGTAGTCGTTCGCCTAGTGAAGCAGACTTGATAACTTTGACTTGATAATCGTTTTCTTTCCTCTTCCGCCCGTTGCTTACTTCTTCACACACCAATTTCGCCCACTCTCTCTCTCTCCCCCATCCACCACCCCGATCATCCTCTGCTCGCTTCCGCATCGAATCCAATCGACCCGGGTGTTTAACAGATTTATTCTCGTTATCTCTAAAATGTTGGCTTTCTTCTGACGCCAGTCACTGGGAATAACGACGCCGTGGCACAATGGTATACACTTGCGATAGCACTTCACAAAAGAATACCGAACTCTCATGATACGATATGCCCCTCGCCTCGTGCTTCTTGCATAAATCAAGGCAGCTGCATAAATGCATGTTTCTTGCATAAATCACTCACATAGTATTCCGAGCAATTTACAAGCAATGTAAATTCGACCATGTCAAGTCGTCCTGTGAACGCGTCAAATGGGGCGAAATAGGAAAGCTATTGGACAGTGCTCTCCAAGCAGCTGCTCACAAAGCAGCAGAAGGGAGCAGCAGTAACTACCTTCAGAACCTCATCCAAAAAAGCAAACATAATAAAACACGGAAAGAATATTATGTGAATGAAAAATCAAATACCAATATTGGGCAGAGGCGATTTAAGCATCGCCCGACAACTTTCTTAAACCGCACCTGATGACTCGTTTCTATTGTTTGTGTCGTAGACTTGCCACTGCGCTTGGTCATGTTTGTCTTTTTCTTGCGCCATCTTTGTTATGTCCGACCACTCACTCATATTGTCACAAATGAATTTGGTAAACACGTTAGAGGTATACCATGCCTATAGTGACGGATGAGTAAGTGAACAATAAACAATGTTACAATGTTGTGGTGCCGCTCTGGAAAAATCGGTAAAACGTAACCAAGCCTCTGCTTCTCGAAAAACCACCAGACTGTTTATAGTCAAGCGTCTATACGGGGCACGACATAGTCACTTCCACCAAAATTGCTTGAAAAACGAGCAGTCGACGAAGCTGGGGTTACTCATCAGACTATAATTTCATAATGAATTCTACACAATTCAAAAAACTTCTTAATTTTATTTTCCAACAACGATAAATAAATCTCTCGATGATTAATGTGCTTAACAACACTAAACTCAATTCATGCCTACTCATATAAACATGCAAACAAAAAATGTTGTAAACTGGTACAAAACTGTCCCATCACAAAACAATTACATTTCTTCCGTGTACTCACATTTCAATCACACAACGGAAAACGATCCAATCACTTATCAGTGCGCACAATAAACGATATAGATCGGAGGTGTCGAAAAGCTAACATCAACAAATAAATTTCACCTGAAAGCTCCGTAAGCGTAAAGGCTATTTACTCCAATTAGCTAATATAGTTTCTCATTTCCCATAATAAATTTTAATAAAGACCAGTCGTTAGCCGAAATAACTGCAAATCTTCTTAGTGAGCTGAGAAAATTACGGCTAAACGCCTATTCTTTTATCGATCCATTCTAATCCCCATGCAATCTAAACACCCTTGAAAGAATCGATTTAATCGTATAGTGTCTGGATTCCCGTTCTGTAAGTTAAAATTTGAATGGGCAATCAGTGATCAACTTAAGATTCATAACTAAATGCAGCACATCAGTAAAATTGAAAAAAAAAACAACATCATTACGATGACAAAAAAACAGTGTGACGTAATGGCAAAACATAACAACAAAGATAACACAATAGGAACACGATGGAACATATTGTTGTCATCGTAATGCCATAGGTCCTTGCGCTTCATTCTGGATCAACTGGTGTTCCTGGAATCGTAGTGACAGCCTTTGCGTCATCTTCAGAAACTTGTCCAAACAATTCGAACAGCATTTCTCTTCACGCTCACTTACACTCCTAGATTATACTTTAAGGAAATGGTACGTCAAATGTCAACATGCAATTTATTACAAAATGGTCACAAGCATTAACAGCGCCTCATAGCATTCCTTTCAATGACGACCACACAAAGCGCAATTTTCCTTTGCAAAATGTTCTTCTTAAATGCCAAAAAAACGAATAAACTCTGAAGGAAAAGTGCTACTTCCATACCATGCACATCTGAAATACGTTATCTGCTATGGTAGACTTGAAAGTGTCAAGGAGGAGGTTGTGGTCAACTTGAAAGGGTAAGCTGAGACGTCCGTCACTGCTACCACCATTCGTATTAAGGATTCATTGATTTCGTCTATTAAGGGACACGAAAGTGAATCTTCCAGCTCAGATGGCGACATGCCTGAGTCTGGTGATGACGAAATCAGTGACACTTCGAAGAGACGGACAGAATAATGCAGCTTTCTTTGCACTTTCGGAAACGACTGAGCTGCATAACTTGTGCATTGCAACTGGCGCTTGCAGATGGCCTGATGGCAACCTGATGTGCAGAAGTCGATATATAGTGAGGGTCATATGTAAATTCGGGAAAATTTAGCTAGCGGTTATCCTCTTTTCCTGTTCTTTTTTTTTTTTAAATTGCATGGCAAGAACAGCAGCAGAACCCTGTGCCCAAAAAAATCTCATGGTTCGAATGCGATTATCATTGCTTCTACAATGCAAAAATATAAGGACTTAATTTCACCGTATGGAACGACTGCCGTTCTCTGCCATTACAATCCGTTGTGTATGCACTGTGTCGCATCCAGTTATTTGGGTTTTCCGAAACTGCGAGCGAAAAGAACGACGATCTAAGGTTCTGTGCCTCATCAGTTGAATTTATCATTCCTGTGAGCGTTTCATTTCTCCCTTACAGTTAGGTCGCTAACGTGTGGTCCACTGAAATTTGCTAACCATTTCACACAGATATCACATTGTCCGCATATCGCTTTTTTTTTCAAGAGAAACACCAGGAACCTGAAGAGCCGAAAGAATATTTGAACGCCTTAACAGTGGATGCTCGTTTTTACAGTACCTTTAAAAATCAATAGGGGTGCAAGAAAGTCCGCACGTAAAGCAGTATGTGCGGAAAAAGTTAGAAGAAGCCACCTCTTCTCCTCTTTCTTTAATGAAGGAATATGATTCGCATACATGTTTTCTTGGGTGACTGATGTACATACTGTTGCACAAAATACTGTATCCCACTCTTTCTCGGTGTGATCCCATGTTTTCAGTTGAATCGCCTGCACGCATGAATGCGATGGTGCTTTTCTAGCTAACCTTTTGAAAAATACGAAAAACGGTCACAGGGACTTTGACAGTCGTTAAATATGTTTGAAAGATCTGCTCCAGCGATTCGACTCCGCTGATACTTGCAATCGTCGCTTTTTGGATGAAGAGAACAACGACTCATTTCGAAGCTTTTTTCAATGACTTCTTTTTATCGCTTCAACCGCGATCATACTCTTCTGCTGAACGTGTCACAATCAAGAAAGAACCTAGGTAAAAAAAGTATGGCACTTTTCAGGCCAAAATACTTCGTACAATACTGTACCAAATCTAAATCCGCAAGTGCAGTATAAGTACAGTACATCCGACTTTCGAAAAAGTGTTAAATGTACAGTATTGGGTAATTTTTTGGTGGGGAAGTATACGTATAGTATTGTTCGAAAAATTTAGCCACTACGACATCATTAATCGACGTTTTCAGAGATAAACCCGTCCAACTTCTAATCTAACACAATTATCACTATGCCAACCATAGTAAGGCACCGAAGTAGTAGTTTTTACCACTTTTTATAATCAGAAAAGTCTCGTTTTTACTGATCCATCCATCCTTATTCTAAATCAAGCATTTCAAATCGATGAAATTTTGAGACCTTTTAAACTGTAACGACTGCTATGCTGCGTCAAGGCGCCTGAGAATATGTGGGATTGGGATCGCTTAAAGTTAGATTCTTTTGCGGTTAAGTTTACACCACAAATGGATAAACCATTTGACAGCCGTTTTGGTCGTTGCTAACAATATCGAAAAAGAACATATGAGAATTTTTACACGCATGGAGACACTAACCTTGTGGTCATATCCGTGATGCACTGCGCGAAACATTGTTCAGTCACACTATTGTATTGTATGAGGAAATCTCGAAATGTCTTCAAATCGGTTTCCGTTGCATTGGCCGCCATTACTTTACGCTGTACTTGACCTACAATCCAATTACTCCAATATACTGCAACTGCAATGACCTTCGTAAAAAAGAAGAACACACAGGAAAGCATATAATTACGAATTACCATCGAAGCAATATTTTTTAGATCGTTCTTTTGCATTAAGTCTTTCCAATATTTTTCATCCCAATTAAACGGTAAAAAAAGTGGCATAGATAAAACACTAAATAAATTTTCATATTCGCCATAACATTCAGCTGAATGAATCGCATTTAAAAATATTTCTCGTTCCTCTCAACAAACCAGCATTCACTAGCAGGAATTTGAAACTAGCACCGGCTAGGTTAGCACTTTGTTCTGCATGACTTATTAGGGATTAATTTCATAAAGCAAAAATTAAGCAAAAATGAATAAATGAACATGTTAAATCCTATATAGATGAAAACAATACTCTCGCCGAGTCCACAATCCACAAACAAAACTGTCCGCTGAACCAAATGATATCCTTCATGTGTAAGGATTATCAGAAAAATTGTCGAAATGCTCTTATGCATCTAAAATTTTTCCGCCATTTGATTCTGAAGATCCATCATGCATAGCTTGAAAAGTGATATTCTCCTCTCGAGAAAGAGAAATTTTTTGTCTTTGCGATTAACTATTCGGCGAACGTCAGCAATATGCGGCTGACCCTAATGCAAGACTTGATATTATCATGCGAAATCTTCGAACGCAACTCATATATCATACTTTATGAACAGGTAAATTTCCTGGATATCGCTTAGCCCTCGATGGCAAGGTGGAATAAACAAAAAGTATGAAAAGAGAATCAAAAATTGTTAAGTTCAGATATATTTGAAGACAACTCGGAATGCGAAATACGGATCAACCTCCCTTTTCTTCTTTTGTATGAAACATTTGCCATCTACAAAAAAAAAAGATAGCTCTAGGATAAATGGAAGGCAATCAAACCTCTGATATACATTATGTTTTTGCTTTCTGATCACCGCATTTCCAATACTCCACCTCAACATCTCTCAAGTTGCAAACAAGCGACTATCAGTGTAGGATATCGGAGACAAAATCATTAACAACAAGCTCTTTCAGACTCAGGATAAAAACTTTAGATGTTTTCCAGCAAATCTATGACTCTTACAACCCAAAATGCGTAACACCCAGAAGAAAAAGAACGTCCGCCCATTACATTAGCAATACAAGCCAAGGAAAAGTCCGCATTTCCTTTTCGCAGCATTCTAAGTGTTACCGACTGATGCGTACATGAATGCTCTGCCCGAAAGATCAAATAACGCTCGCGAAGCAGTATGAATATGTTGCTAATCTAGAGTGCTAGTAGCTAGTTCTCATCACACGGAAGAACTCGTTTCATCAGCCGTTGTTTTCAGCTTGGCGTCAACCTACAGCTTACTGAATAATTTTATGCTGTACCAGCTGAGTCCACCCGACC
>JPKZ01003105.1:511416-543601 GCA_000803305.1 Toxocara canis | reverse complement strand
CCCCCCCCCCCCCCCCACCCCGAAAGGAGTTGAAGCTTCAGAGGTGCGGAAGGAGGTAGCAAATACCGCTGTATGAATCACATGTTAAGTGGTAAAGCAAAATTTAATTGCGTGCTAATCGGCTGTAACGTGCTGCTCGAAGTGACGGCTCACCTTTTCTCGGCACATCCATCGCACAAACCGAAAATCGAGTGGATCGCTGCTATCACCATACGACTGGAACTCATCACCTGAATCGAAATCCTTTACATTTCAAAAGCGCGTAAAGCAATTCGAAAAAGGAATGCAGAATTCCATACGCATCTATCCCAAACCACTATAAACGCCTAAGCGTTTCATTTAGAGAAGAAACATTAACGTGTGAGTCCATTTCTGCCTCTCGCATAAAACAGTCAATCTTTTGTATCATTCTGAACAAGCATATCGATCACAAAAAGCAGCTCTCGCAAAATTTCCAAGTTGTTTGCTCCAAATTAAAGGAAATAAATTCCATCCCTTTTATCAAGCAATTTTTAACAACTGGATACGATGAAGAAGACATGAAAGTAAAGGAACACGGGAAAAAGAAAAGCAAAGTGGAGGGGAAGACGAGATGAATGCGGAGGAAGGGAAGAAGAGAAGAAGGAGAGGCGCGGCGAGGGGAGGAAGAAGGCAGTGGGTAGGGCACAAAAGACGAGGGATGTGGGAGAAGGTGGGCGGGTGGGAAGCATCATCCTTTCCAGTTGCTGCTAACAAATTTTGAAACGTCCAAACATCAAAATCGTTCTAGCAAACGGAAGCAAAAAGTACAACGTAAATAATAAAAATATATGAAAATAACACGAACGTCGAATAAGCGAAGAGAAATCGGCCATCATAAAGTAGCCTGAATCTGGAATTATTGGCTTCATGCCAGCTGCTCTGAGCATGGCTGCCATACGATCTCTTTTCGTTTGCAACTCGGAGACCAGTTCCGTTTTGAAATAGCTCGCCATTGGTTGACTCCACATAACCGATAACTCTCTCTCTATGGCTTGCGCAACCGCCTCCTAGAATTCGTGTGGATTGCGCCATTACACTTCCTCATTTAGCAGTTTTCAGTTCACGCATCAGAAATAAATTATTTTATGAATAATCTTTCACTCGCTGACTTCACATCAGTGAAAAAATCAAATGGGTAATATTGGGTTAGCCAGAAAGTTCTTGCGGCCCATGTTTAGGCATTTGATGTCATGGGACACATTGATAGGAATAAATTCCGTTAAATTCAATCTTCCCGCTTGCGCTATCCACAAAATTAATGTGTGTACTAAACTAACATGGAGATCACTGCCGCAAATTAAAAAAGCACTCATTACCCAAAATAATTAAGCGTTGCCGACCAACCAACAGGGTCCTTCGTAATGGCATGTACAATCCGACAAAAACGATAAACGCCAAAGCACCTTATTCCCATCAATTGCATTTATCGAAAAATAGAGTAAAACCAGCTTCATTAACCTATAACGCTGGTTATGATTCATTAACTTAAATCATCATCAGCGCGTAAATGTTGTGTAAAATGAAGATGTCTACAGTTTCAGCAGATATACAGAGAGAAAGAAGAAATTACTAACAATTATGCGACCTAATTTTAGTGAAAGCATCGTGCGCAGTTTCAGTACAATTACAGGTTCAGCGAAAAGACAGGCTTCATCTCGATTACGTAAGAATCTATTAAGTCACATGAAAATTTTTGAGAAACCTTTACATGCCTGATTTTGAGAAAAAAGTGTTGTATTTTAAACGTTTTCAAAATTAGACAGTATCTACAATACAGCAGCCCAATATTACCACAATCAGGATATCTGGGAAACAACAACAAAAACAGCGTACTCATATTCCGAAAAATCGAAGGACCGCTCCATGCCGACGAAGCCTAGCAAACGCAAAATGATGCGATCTATTTTTATTGGAACCACTGTATGGTTTCAATTCTCTGTCCGCTCCACTGGAAAACCGGCAGTGTGTGAAAAGGGCGGTATCACATGTAAATAAGGATGGTTTTCTCACACCCCCCCCCCCTTCCACTCCTCCCTCTCTTCACAAAAACAGCGTACTCATATTCCGAAAAATCGAAGGACCGCTCCATGCCGACGAAGCCTAGCAAACGCAAAATGATGCGATCTATTTTTATTGGAACCACTGTATGGTTTCAATTCTCTGTCCGCTCCACTGGAAAACCGGCAGTGTGTGAAAAGGGCGGTATCACATGTAAATAGGGTGTTTTTCCCCCCCCCCCCCCCCCCCTTCCACTCCTCCCTCTCTTCTACCTCGTTTCCGAGCTTCGCTGTGAGCCCGCTTTCAGCATCCCCGGTTTGGAACCTTACTTTTTTTCGTATCGAGTTTTTTCTTCCCTTCCTTAAAACATGGTGTTTCCTTTCCTTATAGGAGTTGCGATCTCAATTTGAAATCGTCTACGAATTGCGAATCGGCCCCATCTGCCTCCCCTCCTTCCAGCTCCATCTCCCCCTCCAACTGGGGATGATGGCGAAAACTCATATGCCCATGCATATCTCATTTCTTGTGTAACGACGGCAAAGAGCACTCAGCTAGGCAGCAATGAAAATGAGGTTCGGCCCCATCTGCCTCCCCTCCTTCCAGCTCCATCTCCCCCTCCAACTGGGGATGATGGCGAAAACTCATATGCCCATGCATATCTCATTTCTTGTGTAACGACGGCAAAGAGCACTCAGCTAGGCAGCAATGAAAATGAGGTTGAAGATGACGAAAACAAATATCAAGGATCAGTGATAAATCATGCAAAACTGAGCAGACCTGAGTCGGTGTTGAACAAGTGAAGACGCAGTTTTGGTGCACAGCTTTCAGAGGGGCGAGGAGTGCGGCTGGCCCGATCGCCCAACCCAGTTTCCATCCCGTAACGCTGAATATCTTACCCGCACTCCCTATCGTTATTGTGCGTTCGTACATGCCAGGAATACTTGCTGAAAAAAAATCAGAAAATTAGCAGTTCAGTTGCCGTCAACTCTCAGCAACTCTGATGAAAGAATGAAATGCAGCGCAGGAAGAAAAGAGATATAACAACAACAGTTAGGAAAACTTCGTGTGCAGCAATCAGACAGTCTCTCATTCCTGCCATTCAGTACAAGTCAACGAAGCAGATGGACGAATTTCTCGGATGGGTGAGACACGAAATTTTCCAAACACCACAGACTCGAAACGTGGTATCATAGAGAAAAAAACTGAAAAAAGATCCTGAATTTTTCGACGACAGGCAAATTGAAAATAAAATTTCTGCTGAATTTAAAAAAATTTCTCCTCTTCTCACAAAAACATTCCTTCAAAATTCAAAAAGATAAGAAAAACTTGTGGCAGCGCCCCTTTCTGCCCTACTCATGTGATTTCCCTGAATAAAAAATGAACGGCTCAATAGCCATTTTGGCTACTCTATAAGACTACAGGTAACCCATAAATCTTTTACATTGTAAAAAAAACGAAGCAAAAAAAGAAAACCAAAGCGAATCATTTCTCGTCCCTGATAGACATGCCATTCGTAGACCTCATCCGCAATCACCAGTAAATTATGCCTTTTAACGATATCTGCGATACCCTCCAATTCTTCTCTGAAAAAAGTGAATGGAGAAAAAAACAAAGAAAATGAAACTAAGAAATAAACGTCTTCTCCTGTCGAGAAGATAGTTCATAAAGCTTTCTGATTTCCAGGAGCCTCCTTTCTAAAAGACTTTCTGCTTGCTTAAGAAAAATTAATTAGAACGTTTTCTAACCTAGAGAAGAGTTTTCCGGTCGGATTATGCGGATTGTTGATGACGATAAATTTCGTACGGTCGGTGATCTTTGCCTCAATAGCCGCTAAGTTGACGCGATAATCGGCACTCGATTTGGCACTGGATGCAAGTTCGAGCGGTATGGGTACAGCTGTACCACCCGCTATTTCCACTTGCGGCACGTAACAGTCGTAAGCTGGTTGGAGCACTAAAAATAAAACAAGGCTATCTAGCTATTCGTCAAATCGCGTCCTCGTGAATTTTGAAGCGAAGCTCACGAAAGTGGAGGATTTAGTTGGAGGAATATCTCAAAAGAGGGCCAGAAACAGAAATCCATGCGAAGACATAAACCGAAAGCGTTCGCAAATCTCTCTCAAAGATGCCACGTTACTCAAACATTTTTTTCTCTAAAAGAAAAACGATCTGCAAAATCACTAGAAATTCACAAACAGGCACTGCTGCCTCGTAAAGATGAACGGCGGGTGAGGGAGAGGAGGTGAGGAAGGAGGGTAGCGATCGCAATGAATGCAGATGGCCATGACCGCTAGATTGATAGTAAGCATGTAGGCAAATAACATAGGAAGGTTATGTGAAATAATTACCGATAACTTCATCACCCGGATTAATCCATCCATTGAATGTATAATACAATGCCAAGTAAGCTCCAACTGTGACTAGGACATCGTTCTGCGCATTTACTTCTACATTCAGCAGTTTCGAATATAGATTTGCCAAGGCGCTTACCTGCAACGCTGAAGAATTTTCAAGGATGCTTTTACAGTTTGCTACGAGGAGCCTATTTTTGCTAAAGAAGTGGTTAGGGAGGAGAAGGTGATGGAAGCCGCTCCGAGAAATGGACAATGCAGCGCCCTTAACAACCGGCATCATAAGTTCCTATGTCCACTAACATCATCCTGAAAGTGATTAAAACCTTTCAAGATGAGAACTCCAGACAAGGTTGTAAAGATTAATGCAAACCCTGTTAATTACCCACTTAATCGCAATGAGGTAAAAGAGGGAAAACTAAAGAAAGCAATTCGGTTAAACAGGCAAAGAACCTCACCTAGTAAAGTATAAGTATATATATATATATATATATATATATATATATATATATATATATATATATATATATATATATATATATATATATATATATATATATATATATATATATATATATATATATATATATATATATATATATATATATATATATATAATGAAACCGAATTCCGAGCAAACTCATAAACTGCTGGAAAAGAAAACATCCAAGAAAGTAGAGAAGGAACAAACTGTGAACGCTATATTCTTGTTCCTGTTCTTACCGCTCGGGCCTTCAGTGCGATGTCTCGGTGTTACTGAGGCAATCGCAAGCCGAGCACCAGCCATCACTTCGGCTGTTGTAGCTAGTTGTTAATAACACCCGCTAGCTGGGCTGTCTGTGGCATGGTGGGAAGCAGCCGGGAATCTAACCAGGTTCTCCCCGCATGCGAGGCGGGGGCTCCACCACTGAGATACTGCCGCCCTCGTGAACGCTATATATACGTGTATAAATAATATGTATATATATATATACATATATATATATAAATTTTGGAATTAAAGAGGGAATACTTACACATAAATTTTGGAATTAAGGAGGGAATACTTACACAAATGTTGCCCCACTTATTGTCGTTGGCACGCCCAATGGGCCATCAGCCGTCTCACTATTAGAGGTATCGTCGATAAAACGGCGGAAAGCCAGCGAAGAAACTAATAGGTGAATTTTTAATACTGAATATAATCCGCTAACAAGTGGACCATACCACCGATGTCACGCAAGTCAGAAGCGCAGAAAGATTTGAGCTCAAAAGGAATCAGGTAAACGCACCAGTCTTGGATGCCCGAACCCTCTCGTATACTGATGCCAGTCTGTCCTTTCGGGGTGAGAGGCTACCTCTTTTAAAATATCCGCTACAAACTGCGGCATCGGACTGTCTGGGAAACCCTGTAAAACAATAGCGTATTACGCTAAAGGAAGATCCAAATAACCTTTAATGCATGGAAGCATTTTTCTAAACATCACATTAACGAAGTCGAAAAAAAAATTTAAGAATTTTTGAAACCAAGAAACACGACTTATTTTCACGTCGAATTCATATATCCGCACGCATCTAGTAGGGGACAGCATCTGAAGAATTCGGGTCCTTCAAAAAGCAAAAAGAAATTTTTTTTTTTTTTGAAGAAATGTAACATTCTCGGCACTTTTAAAGTGCCCTTTTGTTAATGAAAGCCCTCTGGTTATTGCAGCACTCCATGTGTTTCTGATTCGGAAACAGCAATCCACAGAATCTGTCAAAAATGCATGTTAGCATATGCAGCAAAACTTCTTTGGTCCCAGGCCGATTTCAGCATGCTTCATGTCGCACACGCATTGAAGACGACCTTTCCGAGTTAATACATAACAGAGACATTGATGATTAGCAGGCCAACGCATACTTAGCAAGCTTCAGTTTGCTCCCGTTTCAATTTACAATGCTGACAGCGACTTTACTTTTCAGCTGCATCGGTATGCGATTCCTTTTTTTCTATATGGCATAAAAGTTTTAAAAAAACCTAACCTGGCCAATGTTGACCGCATTGCATTCTGCAGCTAATGTCGTAAATTCAACCCTGGAAAGTGATTTTTTAAAAAACGTTCAGATTTGCAGTCCAATAATTAGAGGATTCCAACCTGTCCGAGGTAAGAGGACTACAATTGACGAGCACAATGGACAAGAATGGCAACTAAGTTCATGCGAAGTGGCCACTTCAGAAAGGGTCTAGTTTTGATGCCGAACTGAGTGAAATGGGGACTTGTACTGAAATGGAACTCCAGAGGTGCAAGGCGGAGAGAAAATGCGAGAGAAGTGGCTTATGCGAAGTTTTATTCAGATTTGGTAGGCACTAAATCTGATGATTTACGAAATCTCGAGAAAGCATACAAACAAATAATCCATCAGTTACTCGTACTTAAGTTTTTACTATTTACTAATTTATTTAACGATTGCTGGCTTCACATTTAATACGGCTGATTTTGAAGAAGTTTCTTTTTCTTTGTTGTTTTGGAAATTCCAAAGCCTTCACGTAATATAAGCGGAAACCTATGAACGAAACTCATGCTGTGGATAGCATAGGAGTGCGTCTTCTGTGATTTTACCTTATTCACACAACGGAAATGTTGAAACAATACTACTGAATAAAAAGGAATCTAATTCGGCGTTGCGCTCAATGCATCACTACTACGAACGAACATTTGCATACTGGACGAGTGAACTTTAAAGAACATTCTATAGGTAAAAAGTACAGATGAAACGAGTGTGAAGAATAAGAAAAATAAAAAGAAATGTTTATTCTAAAAAAAAAACGAGCGGACAAAAACAACCGTGCGAGGCGGTGGAGAGGTTTTCAATAAATGGAACGAATAAATGAATATAGAAATAAACATCGAAGCAACACAGTACAATCACGCTGTTTTTTGAAAGAGTCAGTAGACATAACTGGAAGAGGAACAACGAGGAATCGAAACGAATGCAAACATTCAAATAAACATACTTGTTCGATGTGTGAACAGTGAATGGAAGGGAAAATTCGACGTTAATACATAGAGAGAATGATGCAGCAAAAGGAATCGAGCAACCGATGGAGGATAATCAAAATTTGGCGTTCGTTAAAAGATGCAAAATTCATAAAAACGGACTCTTGTCCACATAAGTATTGGGGAGAGTCTCAAAACAGCCGAACTTTGTCCAGAACACTGCATGATAAGAATAACGAAAAGTAACGTTACGTTGAGAAACGAAACGATCAGCACAAAATTTAAAAAAAAAGAAGCAATTTCGAGGATAAATCACATATATGTTTCTGCTACTTCTGCAGTCGTACCAACCGTTGTTGAATGGTGCAAAATTTGGAAGGTGAAAACTGTTGAATGCTGAATGAACTGTTGAATGCAAAATTGTTGAACAACAGCAACAGTTATTAGAAGAAGAAAGTTCACAGCACAAACCATATACTCGGTTTTGTGTCCGCAATTCTGTCGGCCGCTTGTCGATGCGGTGTTCCACTTGTCGACATCATCACCCCTCTTATCGACGAACGTCCCAGAGAGACTGCTCGAACTGGCAGCCTCGTAGCAAACATACGCAATAGCGTCGGGCATAAACCGTCGATGTGCATTTTAGCTGTGAGCGTCCTTAAAATGCCAATCGCATCAACAACGCGAAAAGCAAATAGAGGAGGGAAAATGCGGCACGAGTAGTCGAAGCAAGTTCCAGAGTTGACGTATGGCAAATAAGTTGAAGTATTCGGCACCAATATTTTACATTACAACTTCCTATCAGTATTGTGAAGGATGTCCTGTCCGTATTGTGAAAGATGCAATACGTACTCTTCTACCCTCCGTTCGATGAGCCATTGAGCCTAGATTTACCTGAAACCCTCATGTGAAACATTTTCGCTCTAATATACGATGCTTGATTGCCCAATATATTTCACAGCTTCGAGCGCCCGCCACACACGAACTATTCGTCGCTTCAGTGTTTTTTTGTACGCGAGATGATAAGAGCCGATTCGACGTTGAACGCTACGTAATCGTACTGAAATAAACTGACTTCAAACGTGCGAATAAACACTATTTACAAATTATGAATTTTGTGCCGCATTTTTTTGCGCTGCAGCCGCTTATTCCCCAGTCGCAGTTATTTGAAGTCTTGAAGATTTGCTGGTTCGGCTATTTTATTGCACAATCTGCTCTGATCGTTAAAAACGTGCGAAATTGAATAGCATTATACACACAACACCCGTAAAGTGTTATCAGTGGGGGGGGGGGGTGGGCATCGTCCAAACACTCTTCACCTCTTCTCAATCTCGGTTTCAGCTTCTTGTTAAGGAGACAATAGCAACATGGTTGAATGCCTGAAGCGCTTGTCGGGAACGCAAAGTTGCAATTCGTTGAATCAACGAATGTCTCTGCCAAAATGTGCAAACATATCGTTGCAGAACATGACCGAAACTTGCAGCTCCAACTCCAACTCCAACTGCAGCTCTAACTCCAACTCCAAAACCAACTAAGTGATTGTCGATATGGTAACAATTTTCCGCTCATAAATAGATCTAAATTATCGCAATAGCAGAACAAACGCTATGTCAGGTTGCAGCCACAAGCAGCACGTAATGATGAAAATCTTGCGACGAATAGTGAGTGCCGCTCAGCATCACCGTAGTTATGAATGTTTACAACAAATCGTGTTTCATAACGCAATTCAAAGCGTGGAGAACATCGTCGAGTGGCCAACAGTTGAGCGTATTGGCTCCGGCTATAGATATCTTTCTTTCTTGCATCTGCCCGAACATTTGGAATGTGAACATAATCGAGTAGGATTTTTGACGTTTGCTCTTTTCGTTTAATGGGAATGTTGGGCAGCGACTAGTATGATGTGCGCTTTGACGTCTTCACTGATCAGGTCTTCCAATGTCAAAAACTAATAACAGAACTTGTAATCATATTTGAGCTGATTTTAGTCCTCATAAAGGTTCGTTTTTTTTTTCTAGCTGAGGTACTGGAGAGTGAGAGTGGATCGATTTTCAAGTAAAGGCAAATTTTACGCATCTTAACGTGCCGCCTACAGCTTGCCGCCTGATTGACGGACGAGTTTTACTTGAAATGATTATAGGATGTAGAGGATATTACAGTATGTCACATGTTGCAGTACGTTGAAATATATAATGTTATGATTGCCGATTGCATTATCGTCGATGAGAATTTTTTATTTCTGACTGTATATATATAGATTCTGCCTTCCGGCTTTCATCACTGTCGCTGCAGTCGCTGTTAAACTGAAATTACGTGAAGCGCAAATCCAGAAATATTTATGGACAGATACGACAGCGCCATAATGCGCCCTGCAAATTGTATCACTGCAGATACGCGAAATCTGCATGGGAATTTCTATTTTGTTTGTAGTAGTCGACCATAACATACAACGATATTCTTCTGCATTTCAAAAGCGAAGGTGAAAGTCGTCTTAAGTCCATTTGGAACGATAGCCACCTCCACGACCAAGGCATCTAACGGTCGGACGCTTCCAACATACCATTCGCCGGTGGTCCAGTCTAACGAACCGCCTCTCCTATGATTTACTTTTCGATCCTTAGCCTTCTACCATACAACATAATTCGTGTAAAAATTACACAACTCATCCCTTATATGTTACCCACGAACAAACGGCATCACAAAGATGGAACCATTGCCGGCCTAAACACTTATCGATGAGTGATGTGAAAAAGCCTAAACGCATAGTGAACCAATGCAATTTGACGCAAAAAATCGAACTGAACTCATCCTATTTTGGGTCGTATCACTGCTCCATTTCTTAAACAGATCAACAAACAAACAAACAAACAACGTTCAGTGTAATCACCAAAAAAAAGAAACAACTAAAAATAAAAATCTGTTTATTTAACTCTCGGTATTCATTCACTTATCATAGGAAATTTACAATTAGTAAACAAATAAATATATGTATATAACGAACGCATTCGCATTTTAAAAAAAAAAAATATAATACAACTATAACAGTTTGTAATGGATTATATTTAAGTTATGTTCGAGGAGAACATAGAGAGCGCGCAAAAAAGAAAAAAGAGAACACAATACAACACGTTGACAGCTATTAATAACGTTTTTGTTTATTTCACAAAAAAAAAACGACCAATAAAAGCAGTCAACGTTTAATTTGCGCAATTTTAATTCGATAAAAACAAAGCGAACATTGATAAGGGAATATCGCCATTGTCGTTGATTAATAACAACAACAACAACAATACCATATATCCCTTATACAATGCGATATGGATAAAGCTCTGTGGAAAACTCTGAGGTGAAATGCTCGATACTAACTGATGGAAGCATCTAATGGCAAATATTTTCGATTTGGGATGGGTGGATGGGGACGCTATCAACTAATACTATCGCCTAATAGCAAAAATCACATAAGTTCATAATTACAAGCCACTAGGAAATGTTGTTAAGAAAAAGTAATGTCATCTTTGTTTCAAAAAATGTTCACTCTTAATCTCTCACGTAGCAAACTAAAATATGGAACAAAAATCACTAGTTAAACATAGATCAAACATAGCAATTTCTAAGAAAATGAAGAAACAATGATTAAGTAAAATTGCCATAATGTGCTTCCATGGCAAAATTAAAACGAACAAAACACTGTTAGGCAAAAAAAAAACACAAAATTTTGAACATTTGAAAAAAAGAACGACTGGATGGACAAGAAGGACAAAATGGGACGCGAGGTGACACATGAATTGTAGGAAACAATTATCTCTTTTCCACGAAGAAATCTTATAGGGAAAATGAAGCGATTTCAACTCATTACGGCTGATAATGGTGTCTTCTTACAAACAATTTTGAAAAAAAAAAAACAACCATCAATTAGAGCTTTCAGCATTTTGAACGTTCCCATGTTAGCTGCACTGTTTCAACTTCAAAGTTCTCAACGATGTTTCTTTGAAATGCAAAAGAGAAAGAGACAAAAAAAAAAAGAAATCAAACAAATATGCTATTGGAACAGCAAGGTTATAAAACATACGTCTTGCTCATACCGCTTATGCGGTTACAAAATTCGAAGTAGATAGACAGACATATTTGGCCGTATCTAATCGAAATTGAAGTTTTATAACTCAGGCTGCATTAATTGCACACCAGTAAAGACAACGGTTTTTTTTCCCCCAACTAATGAACATTCAATACCTCGGAACACTTTCTGACTTAAAACAACGAATGCTGAACAAGATAATTAAATGTGTAACCCGTTGAATTCACAAAATCAAGTAATCAACGTCTAAGAAAATTTGACTTGAAAACTGGTGACATACCAAAATGAATAATGGATCGAATGGAAATTTTGAATGAAAACATTAAACATAGCCTGATCACAACCAAAATATCTTTTTGGCCATTTTTTTTGGTCATTTTTGGTCAAAGCTTTTTGGTCACCAACCTATTCAGGATGATGACCAAAAATGGAACCTCATAGATTAAGGCTCCCGAAAAAAAATCTGACAAAATCGCAATGCTGAAAAATATCTCAGTTTGATGAAGCTTTTCGTGAGAAAAAAAGCAAGCTATATCAAAATTTTCGTCAAACATAACCTTCGTTGAGTCTTCCAGTTCACAGCTTTAAAAAAAAAACGCCTCCTCCCCCTACCCTCGATGGAACTATATATTTATGTTGATGAGGTGGCATAATACTGACCAGATTGATAAAACATTGAACCTAGTACAATGCCAAGAAAAAAAAAACATCAGAAAAACCTAATGATACTTTCAAAACAAAACAGAGAACAACCATATTTACATCCTGCGAACAGTCTTTAAGCAGTGCGCATTTTGTAATGGTTTCCAACAATTGCAACATTTAGAAGTTACAATTCAAAAAGTGTTATTACGAAGAACTTGATCATCGACGCAATCGAATACGATAATGAACGTTTAACAATTGATTTCTCATAAATTTTTCGGCAATTAAAATTCGGTTTTATTTTGAAAGTATCAATACAAACATCGTCGCATGGCATTCGGGATACTGCGAAGATGAATCGAAATGCACTCTCGTTTTAAGTTTTGAACGGAGAAAAAAAGCAAAATGAAAAGGAAAAAAAATAAAAACGGCACTAAATTAAAACGATAAACCAAACATCGAAATGACAAATATATACATTCACTGAACTATATTTATTGCTTATCGCTTCGTTGTCAACGACGACGCAATTCAACGCGATCGCAACCGTGTACCTTTAGCGATGTTACTTTCAAAAATAACAAATAAAAAAAACTCAAAAGGCGCTTTCATCAGCGCTGACTAGTTCTTAAAAGGAAATTTTTTAAACTAAAAATACACAGAAATATTCAATCATCACCCAGTCTTATGCTATTTTCACATAACTGTGAACATCCCCAAGGAAAGTCAAAATCGAAAGTAACGTCATCCATGGACATCGCCGCTTACTGAGGCAATCCATGACTATCATATTCTTGACGAAGAGTAGGGAGGCTTGAAAAGAAAAGAGGAGAAATGGGAGAGGGGTGGAGGGCTGACTGGATCAATGACACGCTTTCATCTATGTCGCCGAATATATTCCTGTTAACATAGATAGCAGATAACCACTCCTACAAGCTCTAATGCCCCCAGAGGGTTGTATGGATTAGGCCAGAAAGGGAGAGATTTTTTGCTTGACAACCTTAACGCATGCATTTTGGGACGGTTTTCAAGTGCAATACCAAGAATTTTGTGTGTGAAAAAAAATCGTAACAAAGTACGCATGTTGACTGACCGCTTGGAATATGCGCTCGAGCGAAGATGACATTTGAAACGCGATGTGGCAAAACGAAATGAGCGAAGAGAGTATCACTTGAGAAATCGTGCACAGGGGACAATCAACATTGATTAACATCAAATTCTTCACAGTTCTTTCCAACTTTCTTATTTTAGGTTCATTCATTTTCAAATATACATTATTTTCGACTTAAAAAAACACTTAAAGAATAGATGGGATATCTTTCAATTCTTTGAGCACTATACCTCCGAAGAAGTATTACGTAAGTCGACATCAAATCTCACTTGTTTCAAACACTCCTCCGCAAAACAATTCGTTGTTCGAAATCGGTCGTATTTTCCACTATCCCAAACGCTCCCTTTAATTTCGTTCATTTTATACTTAAAAACTGAGAAATGAAGGACGAAATCAAAAATATGCAATCAACCCCATAAAAACGGGAAGAGGCTCGTTGTTCCCTGAATGCTATCAAAATATAGAAAAATGAGCATCTGAGGCGAACAAACGTCAAGAGCACAACTCGTCGACGTAATAAAACAATTAGTTTGGTTGACCTGCGACGGAATAAAACTGAAGATGAAACATGCACGGCGAAGAGATGAGATGAGAAGAACCGTTTATACAATTAAACTGAGGCAGCAGCCTTTCGCACTTAGTCTTTTGAGCACGATATTACGTACTGAAGTGCATCATCCAAATGCGTAAATACCTGAAACAGAATACCATTCAGTGAAGCAAACATTATGTCAAGCAAAATTTAAAACTTATGCACCGTATGATCCTGAACAAAGCCTAATTTTGCTAGACCCTTCTCCTAAAAGAACTATGGAATACTTTCACTATAAACTTTATTTGAAAATCACTTCAAAAATCGAATGACCACTCAGCACAGGCTGAAAACAAAAACCGTTCTTGACATCACATCCACATCGAATAAATTCCTCATCCACAAAGCCGCGAACTTTATAGCGGCTGAGATGTGTACTATAACCGATATATCAGAGGATGATGAATAATGATACTGGTTGGTTATGAAAGGATGAATGATTACAAAAGAATGGAAGAACGTATGTGGTAGATTTCATGAAAAAGCTACGTGGTTCCGCATTACGCGGTTCTATACGATATGGTTCTCAGATGAAATATAGCAAAGCGAAATGACTGACAGAGCAGAATCAAATTTATAGCCCTTTCCAACGATTTATTGGTGATCTTAAATCTGAAAATTGAAATCAGCAGAAAAAATCGAGAAAATTTTTCGTAGATTTTCATGAAAAACTAGCTGAGAGAATATCGTTCACCTTGTCGAAAAAAAAAAACCACATGAATTAGAAAATAAGCTTTTTTTAGGATTTCCAATACTCTCATGCAATCCTCATTCCTCTCTTCTGAAACGTGGATGGGCAAAACCTCGCAATGTCTCCTCTCGGCCATGTCCCTGAGATAGCAGAAGGCCATGCGATAGCACTCGTTGCGCCTCTCGATATGTCTTCGCATTTCCTCATCGCAGACTGACGACGAGTCGAACATTTTTGCCCTCTTCGGCACACAAAGCGTCACACTCCAATTCGTATGACCCAAAAAGTAAGCCACCTAAAAAATAGCATTCAACACCTCCTCAAATACTTTTGAGATTCTAAGCAAAATTGTTTTAAGAGCGACGTGTGATCAGTAAAACGACGATTGTCGCCGGCGCTCTCTCGTCACTCGACCACGCCAGAAGAGACCTCAAAGGCGGCCTCTCACATTTGCAGACAGTTGGATGCCCACTTACGGTCTGGCGGAACAGCAGTACACATAAAGTTGGGCTGCTCAGCCAACCACTTCTAAATCTTGGCTCACTAAATGAGGCCGGTAGAAGACAGACGTTGGCCACTGGGTTCATGATACGTCCAGCAACCGTTCAAACGATTTAGAGGTTGAATCAATTTACTGAGCAGCACAGCACAGCTGCACAAACCGAGCGGCCATAAACAGATACTTGACCGTTGGCTCATTCAAAACAGTGCTCAAAAATCCCGAAATTGCCGTGTGCCATATCAGATTCATATGCTCCTTATTCACTCTTTAAAGAATTTTTTCCTGCGTTCTCCTCTTCCCATTTTAATGTAGCTCTTTTACGCATACTAATGCGCCACCAAGTGCGTACTTCCGGATGCGCTTTGTTGCTTTTGCATTTGCTTTACACGCTCCTTTATAAAAGACTCCTCAATGCATTATGACGCCGCTCTTTTCGCTCTTCTATACTTCTTGTACTCATTCGCTGCATTACCTTGTGAACGCAACCCTATTGTCCGTCTTAACCGTTTCGCTCGTTCTAAGGTAAGTTCTCTCATTAGCCTTTCGGGAAAGGATGCATAATATCAGTGTTAAGCAGCGAGAAAATTCAATTCACTTCATCGAACTCTCTTGTCGTTTCTGCAAATGCTCGTCCCCCTCTACATCGGTTCAGCAAATGATGAACAAAGCGAATATAATTCGTCCTCTTTCAACATGTTTTTATTCGGCCGTTTGTTTAAATTTGCCATTTTATGACATCATACATTCACAGACGCGCATCCGCATCGATGGATGGCACTACAAAATGCAGCTCATATGTGCACATGAGCAAACGACTAAAAACTTGCCTTGCAACAATTGCAAAAACCAGCTAAATAAAGCGCAAAAGACGCATTAAAATCCAAAACATCAGGCTTGTTTGAATTTCAAAACCAACGGAAATATTCGCGTTAGCTTTAAACGAAACACATAGATTGACAAGAACGAGGTCGGAAAATACCACACATAATAAGTACAGAAATGAAAAGAAAATCTAACAATATATTCTAGACAATTCGATTGAATCGACTCCGAAGAGATCGTTTAGCGATTTGAGTACACAAAAGCACTAAATTATAAGCGCCAAATTTCTTCGCTATCATTTTACGCCAATAAAGACTGAGCTCATTCAACACAACGATAATAGGATATAGATTCAAAAAGTATTTTTAAGATATGCCTACAATTCAGCCCTTTTTGAAGCATTCGCACAGCTAATCAGTGATAGGAAATGAGTGAGATTCGGCTTGAAAAATGAAATAAAAATTCGAAAAAGAAAGATTCCTACATGAAATTCTTTTATTTTCCATTCTTCATGCCATTCCACTTGAAAAGTTCCATCCAGCAAGCAAAAACGGTCGCTTCTGGTTAAACCGCTTTCCATCAGCGTACTTCTCAGTCAAAAACCGCCATTTTTTATTTGAAAAAAAGCGCAGTCCTATTCCCTAGGATGCCAAGAAGAAATTCCAGCATCTTCATAACTAGATTCATTGGATCGAAGTTCATGACAGGGCTTATTGGCCGCAAACTCTTCTACGCAAAACGTTACTGCAAATCTTCTGCATGCACATTGCAACAGGCTGTAAATGAAGCAATATTACAGTCACTCTAAAATGTGCTTAATTTTATCGAAGATATTTCGAGAGTGAAAAAATTTCAGGAAAAAACAGACCTCAACCATACCAGACAGTATAGTTTCGCATGAGGGAATGTGATAAAGAATCCGCCTTGTCATATCGAGTGTTGGCAATCGTTTATGCCTTTCAATCATCAGTTCCGAACAATATGATATGCCTTTCTTGCTGAAAAATTATTTCGAGATTTTTAAACAATCTTTTTGAAGTGCAATTTTGAATAAACAATTTCGGAATTTCTGGAAAAGTTTTGAGAACACATTTTGATTTTGAGAACATATTTTGAAATTTCGGAAAAAAAAGTCGGGAAAAGAACAATTTTGGAAAACCACATATGCTCAATTTGGAATACTCAATAAGCTTCCTTGTTATCATGATCTGGCGCACCGCAACCCTATCTTTTATGAAACGGGAGACGATAATTCAGCCGATATTGAATGAAAGAACCGTACCGAAGTACAAAACTATTTTTTAGTAAATAAAAATTGGCTCTACAACAAATCCTTCAATAGTGAATTCTAAAAGACGCACTGTAATTGTGGCGCTGCCATGCGAGTAATCCATTCGAGGTCGGCACTTTTTGTAGAGCTGCACCCGAGAAAGATATCATAACCACCGGTACTCATCCACCTCAGTGGACTCGCTACACCGTTGCTTTCGTAAGATCGCGTTTTCAAAACTGCAATTCGCATCATCCAAACGTCACTTCTAACAACACATTCACGACACAATCAGCATCCAAACTTCCCAAAGCGACACGCACCTTATCCCCACATACGACCTACCCTTCATCAGATATAACAATAAGTCTTCTTTAACAATGTGTTGTTTCGGTTGCATAAAGCTACTTTTCATTCTTTAACAATATTCGCCGTAAAACATAACGCCATCTAAATTCATTCAAACAAACTACCAATACCGTTCGCACGCATCGAGCAAAAGTCTTTCTGAGGTTTTCTTCCGATATATACAACCAAACACCTTTAAGTACTTCACTCTGCGACAGCATACGCCTAAATTATCACAAATCTCTCGCTAAACTTGCCATCAATATGACATGTCAACAATCAAGGACCTACTTCATCTCTCATTTTTATATGCAGTTTGTTGCCTTTCACGATTTGATTTTGCATTCTACGAAACTGTTTTAACTCATTCTGTAAATGGCTTCACTTTTTAATCTGCATAAAATAATCGCATGGTTGTTGAAATCAATCTAGTAAAGACCATTTAGAAACCGTCCACTAACGCACATCAAACTGCTCATTGTTTTGAGAATGGTTGATCATTGAATAACTAACCATGCAAACAGCGTATTTTCAAATCTTATTTATTCAAAAACGCTTCTCGATCTATTCAAATGTGAATGGCCGTTGCAAAGAAAAAGTCAATGTCAAAATACGCCGCTGTTCGGCCATTTACTCAACGGATACGCCAATATACCTCGACAACATGATACCAACCTATTGTCGTACCACAGTAAAATAATACACGATAAGGGTGTAGTCTGATATTTAACTCTCTATGCTTTTTGCCATCTTATATGAACAAATCAAACGAAAGCTAAGCTTAAGAGAGATATCTGAGAAGAAAAGCGAATTTTCAAATAGATCCTCTCATCTTTCGATGCTTCCCTATGTTTCAGTGAGTCGAAACATTAAATTCCATGAAATTTTCATTTGTTTGTCGATGCAGTCCATATCCGAAAATGCACTGACAACGCAGATCGATTATGACTGCTTGTCACACTATTGTACACAACCATTTGCCATCCTTGAAATTAAACCTCATTTCCTAAAATGACAGGACATAATAACAAAATTCTTTTCATTATTTCCCTCTCGTAATCTATAACAGTGCGTTCTAACAAGATACGCGCCTCAGGACAAGATTAGTGCAAAAGATCAGTTAAAAGATTGAAGAAAGGGCTCACGTTGTGCGGATATAGAGTTAGAATGTTTTTTTTCATCAGCATCTTTACAAGAACAATTGAGCGGAATGTGTTGAGCGACGATATCGCAAGGCACGAAAGCGCGCCCAGGAATGGGCACCGGGGTGGAGCGTGCAAATGCCCTCTGCTCGAGAATTTGTGCACGACGCTTGGCTGCGGTCAACGACTTGTACCGCCAATATGCTAGCGAGCACACGCCAACGAGTACATCGAGTGCAAGCAGTGGTAATACTAGTAGCACTAGTGGGATACTCTGCACAAATAGGTGCACCGCTAATACGAACAACATCTCACAGGCACCTGCAAACGGTACAAGTTACAATATTTTCTGAAAGCACCTACACTGAGTGTGGCGCGCTGATAACTGAAAGGATTCCGACGGCTCCCGTCTCTTTCTAAGTCAGTAAATTTGGAACTCGCCCTGTCAAGAGTCAACGACACCTACCAGCGGGTTTATAGATCAGCAACTCATCGTCCTCGGTACCGGGAAGTCTGCTGGGAAGTGCATATAAGAACACCATCCACCATTACAGTAGTCACCTGGGACCGCAACGAAAACTGATAACTACAGGAAGACTATCAGCTGAGGACATCAACGAACAAAATGTTGCATTTGCGCTGCGCTGTAAACGTCAAGACATTTGCGCAGTGGCAAGATATTTCTAATGGGACGTGACAGAGAGGATATTGCCCATAGCAATATTATCATAATATCATCAAGATAAACTTACCAGGCTACTTCGGGTTACAAATATGATTCGGAACATTCCTAATGGAACATGACGAAATGGCAAAAATTTGTATAAAGACGAGGAACGTGGATGGTAGCAATAGCAGCCTTTAGCGTTTGTCGTTAAGAATCGTTTTCGTGCAAGCGTTCAAAACTCTTTTCGTTGATGTATTGCTTCGCCGTATACAAATGATGGAACGATAATTTCTGGCAGCATTTCTGACTACGAGAACACCGTACCGAAATTGCGACCCTTCTCGTCGGGTATTTGCATTTTTGAGAGAATTAAGATTGGCACGATAGAGATGGTAGGTAATAGTCTGGCACAAAATGCGAAAATACATATTTAACGAGAACTGAACCGAAAGCGATGTAAGTAAAGTTACCTATAATCAAATATTTGGTGCCCCTCCACCGAGTGACACCGTTCGTAACGGTTCGCCATGCTGTCCTCACATGACTGGCAGATTGTCGCAAGGCTCGCCGTCCTTTTAGCATCATATAAGGCAACCTTTGAAATGGATTCCACAGCGCCTCTGACCAGCTTTTCTCGCCGATTATCATTTCATCGATATAGCTCAACGCTTCCTTAAATGCACTTTGTATACCTACACTAAATATGTCAGCTGCACCTGTATTTAGTGCCAAACCTTAAACTTACTGCGTTCCAGTCAACTTCAGATTGATCTTAACCATGATTTGTATTTCTCTTAGACATAGTTAAGCCTAGAGAAATAAAAAATTACCTCCCAAGAGTATGGTCGCTCTGTAGGACAAGCTCTCGAAGGAATAATACCGCATGCATCAACCGTTAATTATTTAATATTGCAACCATTTCCCACACATAACTCTCCAATCACTCTGGAATAGTGCAGAATGGCCCAACATACAAGTAACAGTAAACCTTTTGACAATATGGAAAAGGGAACTAACGCTAATCAACAATCATAAAAACGAGAAATAAGTAGATATTACAAGGATTTTGCGCGACACATATTTGTACACCCACTAGAAATGAATACCTGAATGGACTGTAACACAGGGACGTCATGCATAGTGAGGATGGTATCTAGCAGATCGCATGTCCTTCGCCTATCGGGAAGGTCCTGCGGATGGCCTCTGTCCCTCCACTCTGTCCGACCGAGAAAGACGACTACCAACTTGGGTGCCTTCCGTGCTGCGAAGTGCGCTATCTCGAGAAATGAAGTCGCATTCACGGTCGCCGGGTCGAGTACGAACAGAAACAAACTCGAATGAGGATGGTATCTAGCAGATCGCATGTCCTTCGCCTATCGGGAAGGTCCTGCGGATGGCCTCTGTCCCTCCACTCTGTCCGACCGAGAAAGACGACTACCAACTTGGGTGCCTTCCGTGCTGCGAAGTGCGCTATCTCGAGAAATGAAGTCGCATTCACGGTCGCCGGGTCGAGTACGAACAGAAACAAACTCGAATGAGGATGGTATCTAGCAGATCGCATGTCCTTCGCCTATCGGGAAGGTCCTGCGGATGGCCTCTGTCCCTCCACTCTGTCCGACCGAGAAAGACGACTACCAACTTGGGTGCCTTCCGTGCTGCGAAGTGCGCTATCTCGAGAAATGAAGTCGCATTCACGGTCGCCGGGTCGAGTACGAACAGAAACAAACTCGAATGAGGATGGTATCTAGCAGATCGCATGTCCTTCGCCTATCGGGAAGGTCCTGCGGATGGCCTCTGTCCCTCCACTCTGTCCGACCGAGAAAGACGACTACCAACTTGGGTGCCTTCCGTGCTGCGAAGTGCGCTATCTCGAGAAATGAAGTCGCATTCACGGTCGCCGGGTCGAGTACGAACAGAAACAAACTCGAATGAGGATGGTATCTAGCAGATCGCATGTCCTTCGCCTATCGGGAAGGTCCTGCGGATGGCCTCTGTCCCTCCACTCTGTCCGACCGAGAAAGACGACTACCAACTTGGGTGCCTTCCGTGCTGCGAAGTGCGCTATCTCGAGAAATGAAGTCGCATTCACGGTCGCCGGGTCGAGTACGAACAGAAACAAACTCGAATGAGGATGGTATCTAGCAGATCGCATGTCCTTCGCCTATCGGGAAGGTCCTGCGGATGGCCTCTGTCCCTCCACTCTGTCCGACCGAGAAAGACGACTACCAACTTGGGTGCCTTCCGTGCTGCGAAGTGCGCTATCTCGAGAAATGAAGTCGCATTCACGGTCGCCGGGTCGAGTACGAACAGAAACAAACTCGAATGAGGATGGTATCTAGCAGATCGCATGTCCTTCGCCTATCGGGAAGGTCCTGCGGATGGCCTCTGTCCCTCCACTCTGTCCGACCGAGAAAGACGACTACCAACTTGGGTGCCTTCCGTGCTGCGAAGTGCGCTATCTCGAGAAATGAAGTCGCATTCACGGTCGCCGGGTCGAGTACGAACAGAAACAAACTCGAATGAGGATGGTATCTAGCAGATCGCATGTCCTTCGCCTATCGGGAAGGTCCTGCGGATGGCCTCTGTCCCTCCACTCTGTCCGACCGAGAAAGACGACTACCAACTTGGGTGCCTTCCGTGCTGCGAAGTGCGCTATCTCGAGAAATGAAGTCGCATTCACGGTCGCCGGGTCGAGTACGAACAGAAACAAACTCGAATTCTGCAACAACTAATATTCCTTCGAAGGTCAATAACGTACGCTTACAAAAATTATGCCGCCCCATTCCAACAATTAGAACAGTCAACTGAAAAATTCATTTATAAAGCTCCAGCCATTTCCATACAATTTCACTAGAGACTGTGAGATAGATAAATCTAAACATACATATTACGCATACATCTGAGCAAAAAAGAAGAGCACATGGTGCTCATCAGTGAGCTAATTTGAAAAATGGTTAATACTCAGTGTCTTTAGTGTACTACAGAGTAAAACAGCAAACGTTAAGTATAAACAGCTCATGCAGTAATACATCCTATACCTTAGAGCTTCATTTACGTATAACAAATAAAAGATCAAATAAAAATTGGTATAAACTTATAGAAGTTTTAAAGTTGAAAATTAATGTGTTATTTTGTAACAAATGGTTAGTTTGCTTAAGTGGTTTCGTTGCACAAATGTATAAAGTGTTAGATCATTGTAGAACGCTGTTACAATCGAATGTCAAATTCATACAAAACAACACAATTTGGTCTTTGTACATTTGAGTTTTTCAACACTTCAACGCCCTTCCTCATGACATTTACACAACTCGATAAAAGGTGTTGAACTGATAAATGATAAGCGCAAAACGGAATGAAAACGAGAAGAAAAAGTTCAAAAAAAAAAACCCTCTAAAGAACGATCAGGCATCAATAAAGTGACTTAACGAATGCATAAGAAATTCGAAGATGTTATTCCCAGCATAATTACAACGGTTTTCACGACACCCAGACACCACGCTAGCCCATACAATGCTCTTGGGCTTGTGTTGTTCGCACCATCCTCCAGTATATGAGGATTCAAGCACATCTCTAGGTTTACTGACGAACTGCCCAGTTTCTCTGTCTCTGTTAAGTTGCTTTTGTTTTCACCACGACCGCCCATAAGACGTTTGTTACGAAGTTTACGCCGACTGTGGGTTCATCTTTTGTGCTCATAAATGCAGGAGGGACTATTTGATGAAGGGGTTATGCCGAGTTCTTCGACTGAGACTTGCTGTGCTTTGAGGTCTTACGTGGAATTTGCACTGTTAGCATAAAGACCTTTACGTAATAACGAAGAAATTGAATACCCACAGCTGCGCGCAACGGGCCACCAATACAACAAGGTCAAAGTTGTCTGTCCTTTATAAAACCGAATATGAAGGACATTTCTCAGTTAACTTAAGCAGCGTGAAACTGAACTTTCAAAAAACCAAATTAATTCAACGGATTAAAGAACTTCATTGATAGCACTAAAAAAAACGATCGCTTTATCATAATCTTCGTTCGTTGTTCGGATTCTCTCATTTTGCCAACAATATTCTACTGCTGAATACAATCACAGGAGAGTTCAGTGAACGTCGTGAAATCTGTGAATTCGACGCTCAATTACGGCTCAACATTATCGTATCTTTCGTACAAATAAAGAAAAAAAAAGTTACCAAGCCCATTTAGATGGCAGTAAAAATAATCGCTGATTTTTTTGTCTTCTGAGGAACCACTTCTTAATTGGAAGGCCCATAACTAACGATCAATGTACAGCAAACACGCCGTTCAGATACATAAAGCTCTATCAGCAAAATTACGTATACACTGATAAGAGCACAAACGTTGAACGCATATCGCGTTGCACACTTTTGTTAATACAACTCATTCACAACAGAACGCATGCATAGAAAATGCACTCTAGTACACATAAAAGAGCGTTAAGCAAGCTTCGGCATTCTACAGATATCGTTCAAAATGCGTATCCCATTTCAATTACGCTCAGTTGATTTAAAATTATATTAAACAATAAGTTTGACGCCTGTCTATTTTCGATCCAACAATCCTGAATTTATTGATACTGTGATTCACAGACTACTCAAACAGCCTGAAAAGCTAGTTCTATGCCAGCAGTCATCGTAGCAATATAAAACCTGTTCAATTTTGAAGCGTTTTCAAAACGCTGCCGTGCTCAACCCCTAGCAAGGAGCGTTTTGGCTGATCGAAAATCGCTTAAAAGAAAAGCAACTTTGCGTATAAGAACATTTACCCACCTCTCGTAGTTTCCTAGACTGCTTCAGCAGATCCCAGAAAGCAAAATGCGCAGCGCAGCTATTTGCATAAGCAAAGTGCATCATAACTGAAGCGGAAATTTGCGCGTATCATTCACATAGTATTCTTCAAAAAGAGAATCAACAAAAAAAAGACTTCTAAACGATCGCAACATTATAATGGGACGTTTGCACTCGAGTTAGAAACCCCTCAAAAAGAAACAGCGTAGTACCTCCTTGGCGACGCTCTCCTCATTGATCATATGCTCGTTCCAAACACTTCGCTGTGGATCATAATAAGTGATCGCCCGCTTCTCCAGATACGGTATCACCTATGAACCGTTTATTAAAAACCCTATTTGATCCCTTCTACTGTTTGACCGTATGAAATATCTGCCATCAATCGTTACGCACATAAAGACACGAAAACAGAGAGCAGAAAGACATCGAAAAGCAGTTGGCAAGAAAGATTCTGAATGTGCCATATCAACAATGTTTACCAAGTCATTACGAGAGAAAAAGTTTCAATGTGATTACGAAATTTCCTTTAAAAATCACTTCGTCCGCCACAATTTTATTTCAAGCAATAAGGAATTCGTATGTCATTGAAAATATTTGTTATTACCAATTTACGCAAAAACAGAAGAAATGTCCCTTTCATTTTATTTTAGAAAACCATCCATGGTGAAAAGAAAACTTTCAAAAGCGAAATTGACCGCATTAATTATAATATAATACATGCCCCTTCAGCCGCCTTGTTTTCGCATTTATATACACCATTTTTTTTTGTTGCTAAGGTCATCTTTGTTGCGGCTTCACACAAGTGTACTGTTTGACGCTGTAGTCTTTCGCTAGAAGCAGTAGCAATTTATTAGCTGTGCCTTGAAAAGATGACGTGATAGAACGCCGAACGTCATTTGATGCACGCACGCCTTTTGCAAAAGCGAATGCTTTCATTGTCGTCGCAAATACTCCTCAAAACCAGTTCGGCCTTTACACGCATCCAAAACGATTCTCCCCCCATTCAATCTGATCGAGAAAAGTGATTCGTTTAAACAATGGTAACACCGACACAAATATTAAACAACAGCTTTTATGCAATTCGGTTCTCCCCTTTCATCTCCTTCTGTGCACGATATCGCTATTATGATCTAACAACCAATTTGCGGTGGAGTTGCCTTCACTAAAATTAAATTTATTCTCTCGTGTGAATACTTGTAAAGTAGGTCATACTACGATGTAGTGCTGTGAAGAAGAATAAATTTTAGTTAAATTAACATTCTTGCTTGTATATCACTTTAACTGCTCTCCTGTCGTCTGATGGCCACTATAAAAATTTATATCCAAACGACTTTATTCCGAAAATAAAAATGGTTAATACAGAAGTGGGACAAACTACATAACGATTTGGGTAATGTGCAACTTGAGACGTAAATGATTAGGGTGATTTACCTGATCTCGCCTCCAAACAGTATTTCCGCAGCTGCCGCCCAGAAACACGTCATAGAGTGGTTTAGGTGAGGAGCGTTGCTTGGAGCTTGGGTAAGGCGATATTTGACCAACAGCCAGGTTTGCCTGCAAACTTGGCAAATGTAAAAAAAAATAGGGGTCATGAAACTTGCAAAACTGTGAGCAACAATCTCGACAGAAATGAACTTTAGTTCTAGATTTGAATGCGACCTGTAGAACCGCACATAACTTAAGACTGAAAAAGTGATCGATCACGGCGTCAACAGAATCCAACTCCAAATCGAATGAACTTTAGTTCTAGATTTGAATGCGACCTGTAGAACCGCACATAACTTAAGACTGAAAAAGTGATCGATCACGGCGTCAACAGAATCCAACTCCAAATCGAATGAACTTTAGTTCTAGATTTGAATGCGACCTGTAGAACCGCACATAACTTAAGACTGAAAAAGTGATCGATCACGGCGTCAACAGAATCCAACTCCAAATCGAATGAACTTTAGTTCTAGATTTGAATGCGACCTGTAGAACCGCACATAACTTAAGACTGAAAAAGTGATCGATCACGGCGTCAACAGAATCCAACTCCAAATCGAATGAACTTTAGTTCTAGATTTGAATGCGACCTGTAGAACCGCACATAACTTAAGACTGAAAAAGTGATCGATCACGGCGTCAACAGAATCCAACTCCAAATCGAATGAACTTTAGTTCTAGATTTGAATGCGACCTGTAGAACCGCACATAACTTAAGACTGAAAAAGTGATCGATCACGGCGTCAACAGAATCCAACTCCAAATCGAATGAACTTTAGTTCTAGATTTGAATGCGACCTGTAGAACCGCACATAACTTAAGACTGAAAAAGTGATCGATCACGGCGTCAACAGAATCCAACTCCAAATCGAGAAAGGAATTAAATCACAAGGAGTTTTCATATACGCAGAAACTGATCATTAGAAACCCTTCCACGAAGCATCCGAAATATTGCCGAGAAAAAACAACAATACAATATTTCCTTTCTTTCATGAAATAACATTTTTTTAATGATATCAGAACAACTAAAATTTCAACGCCCCTGCAAAATTAATGCACTTGCAGATGAGAAAGAATAATCCGATTACGATCTCGTTCCGGAGGAAGCTTCCTCAAAAAGCGTTCAAAAATCAGAAAGAGTAGATAAAGCAACAAGCCTGTTTCTGCAGCTCAATAATCAATGAGCAAATGAAAAAAGCAAAAGCTTAAAAAGATTCCTGACCCCAATCGGAGTCCTCTTTTCTGAATGCGCCCATCAGCGAGCTTCCTTACAATTAGAAGCACGATTAGCAAGCAAAACGACGCAAAGTAATGGGTGAAAAGAATAAAAAGACCAAAATTTCAACAATGGCTTGTTTTGCTTCTACTAAATTTGGTGTGTTCTCACTATGCGGACTACGCTTGATACAAAACAAGGGCCAGAGATAAGTGTACAGAGCTAAACGACGTTATGTAAGCGCACCGCATAGCACCGAGGTGATGGGGTCTTTCCGTATTCACAAAAAAACGCACCGTATACATTGAAAAACAAAAGTGGTTTACAGCAAATATAACCGAAAAACTAGGGAACGTAAAAACAGTCGCCGTATAAGTAAAGTAAAACGCGATGAAGAAAACCATATGAGGATGAACAATCGATTAGCAAAGTGCATTTCGGGCAGGACAGCTAGTAATTTGAATAAAAAAATGCAGAAGTGCATTAGGTGAGAAAGCATAATACACGCATTTTTGAAGCAGATTTTAGCGACAGTTTGCAAAATGAACCAAACGCTTGCTTAACGCGAAAAGAGCTGCTTATACTGCAAGAGTATTTGTGGGGCGAATTTGAACGCCCTAATCTGAAAAAAAAATTAATTAAGTTATAAACAAAATATGAAATAAACTTCGCTACTGTTCAGCTAACGATAATTCATACAGAACTGTTTGCGACGACGATGCACAAAGAACTAGGACTGTGGAATATTGTACAGCCCGTGGCTATAAGCTGTGTATATCAAGCTTCCTAGCTGCATTATTTTTCGCTGCCACTTTAATGTAGCAGTAGAAAGGCATGTAGGCGTACACACAAATACATATACATATATATATGTATATGTATATACATATATAATGCGATGTGTATAACGTGCAGACCGAAAGCTGCCACAGCAGCCCTTCAAAGTTTGCGAAAAACAAGAGAAAACAAAAAGAAAAAGTGAGATTGAGCCAAATAATCTCTCAAAATCAGAGACATCTCAGAGTACTGATGTGCATCACAAATAGTACTGAAAGCGCACAAAAATAGCACTTACTGAGAGACATCGCTGCCAGCCAAGACCATAGAGACAAACATTTCTCAACAGCTGTTTCTTTGTTGCTGTCTCCCTTCATGCTACGATGGCTCGCACAAAACAATCGCAGCCTTCTACGCGGATTACAAAGGGGTCTTAGGAATGCTTATAAAAGTGTCATAAAGATGAACTTTTTCAGTAACAATTTACAACGGCAATGAGGGAGCGTCACTATGAAATTTTGGGATAGACTTATCAGATTTTCACTTCACAGCTGCTACATAACGTTTAGGTAACAACTAATGTTTAGTGTCTTATATCCACACTAACAGTGATACGGACAGCGTTTTCACTGGACAACTGAAGACCCACACTGCATATACAGGTGATATCAGAAACATGAGTTAACCAAAAAAAGGTTACAAAAGAAACCGAGATTCTGTTCAGTGATTTTGTTTTGGCGACATTCGAGACGACAGCAATAAAACAATATAAGGCAACATTGATTAAGCGCATAAGCATTCAAATATTTTACCTTCAGCTTCCCTTAAGTTCAAACGACTAAGAAATACGAATCGTAGCTTAGTGGACTGAAATTCAACCGACCGCTCAATCAATCATTTAAGCGACACATAACGGTGTTTCATATCGCTTAGATGCTCAAGAAGAATAAATTGTAAAAACGAAATGCAGTACAATTTTACAAAGTAAATCCATAATGCAAAAAATTTCGTGAAAAAAAATTGCCTTCTTTGCAATCGACACAAAATTGACCAATGAATTTGTTAAAGGATTCATTATACCTAGGAATGGAAAAGATCGAAATAGATAAAACACAATTTCTTTCAGTTCCGTAACCATCATTTCTAGTCATTCAATTAAGTTAACATTTCCGGTCAGTGAGTATTACTGTTCACGTAACAATACTGTTCATAAAATAATACATGATGGTCATAATTAATGTCATGATTATACGCAATCATTATCAAACGTTCGCTGCTTCAGCTAGTTTTCATGTAGCTCGTTTCGTCATTTGCAAGTGAACACAAGTGCGTTATACTTTTTTTTTAAAAAAGACGCTCAACAAATAGGCGGAAAGATATTCCCTCTGGTCAACCAGAAAAAAAAAAGATGATGATGAAAGGATGGAGAAGTGACGTGAACAATCAGTTATGTGATGCGATTAAATGCTTGTGGGAGCCATATGTTCGTAAGTCACGCAAATTCAAAATGCTTCAAAATCCCTTCGAAGGAATCCCTCGAGAAAGCACTCAACCAAAAATCGAAGGCACTTTCGCCGCAAGCTGAACTCAGCTCTTAGACAGCGACACTAAATACTGTTCAAATACACCTTGTCTATCCATTTATCATGGAACAGAAGCATTTACTGCTCAGGTGCTATAACTTAATTTCGTGGAGAGCATATTTCTACTTGTGACTGACATGTCTCATTGCACGTATAACTTCGGTTAAGAACGAAACAAAAAATTTTTTCCACAAACTGAACGAGATGTGCTATCCAAAGCAGTAAAAACAACTTCACTCACCTTTATCGGGCACTGCTGTTTGGTGACTGATGAGCGATGCGTGCCCTTAGGCGGAATGTTATGAAGGGTGGAGAGTACGGTAGAGGCACTTGCCACCGTACCATTACAGTCGGCACTCATCGGCACTGTGTCTCGGCTGATCTGAGCACGTGACACTCCGACAATTGACAATAATTTCTGCACATCACAACTGCAACAACAACAATAAACCTTTTAAACAAGGAACAGAGGTATCGCATATTCGCTAGCTACATACCGTATCCTTACCATCCACAGATAATACACTAGCCTCACCAAATACAACTACTTTAAGATAGGCAAGTATACGCCCGTTAAGTGTTTCATTGAAATTAATATTTTCAACCAAAAGCGTTGCCGTTTTATCACAACAGTGTTTGTAAAACACGGAAAGGCTGATAAACGCTACAAATGAACTGATGAACATTCACTGATTCCTTTTCCCCTTACTGAGTTAAATGGCAAACGATTTTCAAACATTCCTCGCTCACCAGATCCTATTCAATTAAGATATGCACGCTGCTGTTTATAAAAATAAGCATGATTCACCGATTTCTAGCACACTCTAATGGTAGGAACTGAAGTAAAGCCTGTAAACTTCAACTAAGCCAAACGATCAACATTGAAAAAAAAAAACGAAAAAAAAACGATGAGCTCAACTACTGAATAATATGATTCACGTTACTGAAAGCAACAATTCTGAGGTACTGTATTACTCTCTAAATCGTAAATCACTTTCCCATCTCGTCTCTCCACTTCCTTCGAATACACGCAAAAGGAAAATTGAGAAAAAAAGGTCTATTTGGAACAGAACATCTAGCTATGGAGTTCGCTTTGTCAAGCGTGACATGCACGCATTTGACGAACTTAACAATGTTACGGTTAATGAACAAAAGCGATTACGTCATCCGCAAAAAAAAAAAACAACTGCTCGGTCATTTCAGTTGAAATAATTTGATTCAGCCAAATAAATCCACTAAGTTTCCTGTCACAAACACTCACATGTATACATATAAGTTACATGTGTAGTGAGAAGAGAGATGAAATGAATGAACTCTCATGAGGTAAACAAGTAAACACCTACTGAAGGAAAACATACGCACGACAGAGAGATGTCAACGATCAAAGAAAAACAAGAAACCGCATCTTTATTCTTTGAGAAAAATAACCAACATCGGATATATCACAAAAAAAAAGTAACAACTAAACTCCTGCTCTAATGTCTTTATTCTGGGGAGTACATGAAGAGCAATTGCAAAACTTCTGGCCTGCCTTACTCTACGGATTATAAGATAGGTATTAGAATAAGATAGATTAGAAGCATGACTCTCTAGAGCTCCTAGAATAAAGCAGATCAGAAGCATGACTCGCTATTAAACTTGCAGCCTCTGAAAGAACAGACTAATTTTCCACTAACAATCAAATATGAATTTCACTTTCTTTTCAAAACCAAGTTTCAGCTATGCAATAAAAAAAAAACAAGAAGAAATACACCAGAAAATGAGGGTAAAACGTAGAAAAATCACCTTCTTAAACGATGGAAAGAATATTCAAATTTATAGTATCACCGATAACGAATGGAACTATCGTAGTATCGCCTTTGGAGAATATGAAGGGAGAGAGATAGGGGTGGCAAACCGATCGAATTGATTCAACAACGAGTAACATCGTACGCAAATCTTGTTTTGTGCAACGAAAATCGCAAAGCCAACAAGATATATCAACCCACATAAACACAACATAGCTTACAACCTAACCTCGTTTACCTCAATTACAACCAATCACGATTCGACGATCACAACTCACTGCGCCAATAAACTCCTCACGGCTGTTTGGCTGATGGAAAAATTGTATCTTATAGAGCTAGGGAAACAAGTCTCGATTCCTCTTCACAGACCTGTCCCTCTTTTTTTCTTTAAGAAGTGAGGTTCCTTTTCCAACTCACTTCAACTAACCTTGCCTCCAATTTTACAGCACCTCTCTGTTGAAATCCTCTTTCCAAGCATAAATCATGAAATTCGTATTTGTTAGTTTGTAGATCCATTTCTTCAATGAAATACCGCCTTCTTTGTTCCATTTCTCCTTGCAGCCAATCAGTTGTGAGATAGTGGCATTATGAAAAAATTGCCAACATCGAACAGATGTTGATTCTATCCTTCTCAATCTACCCAATTAGCTTTGGTCAGACAAAGCCCATAACCGAATAATGTGTATGAAAAACGCGTTGTCGCTCAAGCAAACGATAAAGAAATCTCATAATCGGAAAAAACCTATCGAAACTTGATTTCTTTTCCGATTCGGACCATCATCGAATATGTTATTTAATGTGTTCCATATGGTTATCGAATGATATAAAGTGATGACTAGAAATGCAGTTTGAAGCGTTCATAAAGCTTAGCGAAATTCTAATCCCATGCAGCTCGCATCATACCAAACGACTACTACTAAACCACGTCACGCTTTAAAAAAAAAGCAAGCACGCTGACAAACTCAAAAAAGCAAGCTTGGATGCGACCACAGCAACGGTTTCCGCTAGCAACGCTTCACACTTTAATTACACTGCTGCAGCACCCCCCAAGTCGAGTACCGCAAAACTAACAAATTCACACGCTTTCAGCTCATTTGATGTACTTCACAATTTCCTTTACTAGAATGCTAATGATTGCGTCATAAATGATGTCATAAATGAATATGGCGTGCTTATTTCTATTGTTTCCATGCTAATAATTTCCGCCAAAAACTCATTAATAAATCATACAGCTATCATTCAAATTCATGCCTATCACGTTATTCGACTTTTATTGTCGTTCACATTAATAGCCTACTTTCTGCTTCATACTTTTGTTATTAGCTCTTAATCCGATGACTGCTCCACCTCTCC
>JPKZ01003105.1:488562-511263 GCA_000803305.1 Toxocara canis | reverse complement strand
AAAAACGCACACGACAAAAGCAATTAAGGAAAGGAGGATACATGCAAACGGAATGCCTATATACTGGACGTTGAATGAACGAACGCCTATATACATCATATTTTTCAATGTTTTAAGGCTTGGCTAACTATTTATGGTCGACTCCAAATTCGCAGTAAACCGTTGATGCCATCATCAGTGTTCTGCGAATGAGCATTCACATGAAGTGGGCAACTGATGATGAGAACGGTTGAATGCATGAATTCAGAAAACAATGTTTTGCTTTAATATTCCGACATTTTGGGCTAAAGTGATTGCAAAAGTGCCCAAAGTGCACAATCTCGAATTTTAAGTGATCAACCAGTCAAAAAGCTCCCAAGAAACATTTAATCAATGCGCGTAAACTAGAAACAGTTCTCGCCAACGCAAAGAAAACAGACGTTGAAAGGTGGAAGAGATATCTCTTTACCCTCTTTCTTGCACAAATCGCATCTTCCATTTGTGTGTATATGCAAACGTTGCTGGCAATCAACACTATGCCGCAATTGTCCTTTCCTGACGGCCACTTTTCTTCCCCCCCTATTCCCCCCTCTCTACGGCATTCTCCCATCGTCCATGCATGCATACACACCACGAACATGCTCCGCTTTAATGCGGCCTCGTCACATGACGTCATGCAAACGCTGTGAAAAGCATTCACTCTCTTAAGTTGTGTCCATTCATTCATTATACAGCTTCTCGAGTTACCCCAGTCGTCATACACAACAAAACGTTTCGATGTTTTTTTGAATACGTCTGCTTCTCTTCACAACTTTTAATCCACTTGCAATCAATAGCAAAAATTATCGCAAGACTAAAAGAATGTCATCAATCAAAATCAGTAAGTACAACCCAGAGAACAGAGCGCTTATAGTTGACAATTATATAAGACTTCAAGCAACCAGCCTCTTCAGTATTTCGAGTAAATGCGGAAAAAAGTATTCTTCCAGTCACCTTTTTCTATTTAAAAAAGGATAACAACCATGGCACTGACTACTCTCAACTTGTGCTCCAATAGCCCCATATTTTAGAGATCATGCAACACTGAACCGAAATATCACATCGTTTCGAAGGCAACATATGCGTGCGTGTGTGTATCTTCACCGAAACCAACTAACTGTCTTCTCCTCTATTAAAATTAAGCAGAAACGCAGAACCTAGAGGTATCACGTTTCGTTAGCTCAATAACTATCGGAAAGTGATGATCAAACTTCACAACCGTGATAGATAGAAACAGGGGCGTGGTACGTGCAGAACTATATGCATAATCTTGCAAAGTACAATGCACTCACTGTCCAGGTGAAGTAGTATGGCCCAACAAATGGACTCAACAAACTTTAGCGACCGCTTTCACGTGATCGCACGCTTCGAACGAGCGAATAAGAAAGCACAACTACCTAATCGGGGACCGGCTGCAATGCTCACAAAACGCAAAGAACACCTTACCAAAGACGAGGTAAAAGTAAACACCTTATCAAGTCAAGGCAATCACGATTTAAGGAAATCATTATACAGGCTCAACAAGGTAACCTACCACAGTTTACATAGAACTGAAACAACAAAAAATAATGATCGCCACCACCACCACCACATTAGCAAAACAGCTTCCAGGTAAAACAATCAATCGAATTAAACAGATTCAGAAATATCATCTTTATGAAACCATTGTGAGTGAACATGAAAAGCGGTTAACCATCCATAAGGGGGCGATTTGATTATTGTTGTTAGAAAAACTCATAGCATTTTATTATAGGCGAGCTGTTTCTTTCACTCATAGAACTATTCTTAAATAATAGAGGTGACGTGATTTAATTGCAACAGCACAAACAACCGAACACAGAATGTAGAATGAAAAAGTGCAAAATTATTTATTAAAACATCTCATTAGGTGGAACACTAATTTGCGATTGCATTTACGCGATAAGCTGCCAAACAGCTGTACGTAACTGAAAATGATAAACCATCGGAATACGGCTATATGGAGTGATGATGCGTTCGCTAATCGTGAATATTCCAATAGAATCGAAACAAATATGACAGTGCAGAGGCGCTCATAGTTAAGAAAATCACACAGATGAATAAATTTGCATGATAAATTCATTCAACTGATCAATGGAAAACCGATGAATTTGCTGGATTTTCATGAAAACAATTAATTTTCATATAATGAAATTGTTTTTTTTTTCAAACTATTTTCAGTTCATTCTCGGCGCATATAAAATTAGCAACCTTATAAGGATGAAAAATGAATGAAAAGCAAAACATGAATGAGTGGAATAAAATATGCAGAAAAGATATGAAGAGTACAATACATATTGAGGTTAATAAATAAAAAGTATTAAGTAATGCTACAGCAGACAGATAGATCATTTACTATATACCTTGAATACTTCGGTTTACTATTGCCATAGTTAATTTCCAATCAATTCAGTATCGTAGCAATTTTCTATTGAATTACTATTGCAGAAAAAATTTGTCTAAATTAACGAATCAGCAATTTTCTTACTCGAACAAATACTTTAGAACTCAAGCAAATCATCTGTTGCAAGCTAAAAAACAGTTGTTTTTTTTTTATAAAGCATTGCAATCAGTTCAATCCTCCATATGCTAATCAGGCTTAAGCATAGCAAAAGAAAGATCAAATTATCAATCATGCAAAAACGATCTCGAGCACAAGATCATTTACTTTTACAAGCTTTGGTTCGTCATAGTCCGAATAAAAATGTGTTACGCGCATATTTTATAACATGCGGTAAGATGCTATAGTCGTCTTCATTCTATTGTTTTTTTCAAATGAGAAATTAATTCACACTAATACGTCGTTATTTGGCATAAAATCTTATGACTTACTTTGATGATTTGCGCATCGTTTTCTGCTGCAAGAAGATGATGCTGTGAATACGTACAAGTATTCGAAGAAAGCTTCGAGCAAAATTTGAACAAATATTAGGCGATCAATAAGAAACGAGTTTCTTAGGTGATCTCATTTATAGTGCTGATAAAAGTTTGTAAATGCATCTTATCGTTATAGAATCAAATAAGCTGATAAGTTGAGCAACTCTTCACAACTTCAATAAACAACACGGTCTATTTGCGGTGCACTTTATCGCCGTTTCGTACGTTATCGAACGCAAACATCTATAAAAGTGACATCACATCACACGTATCCAATAACAGCAGCTGCTTCACCTCAAAAGCTCAAAACAAAAAAGACACATTTCCGGAATATACATCTTTCAGTTGCGCATATATTCTCGATTCGAGTGCTTTCTGGAATCACCGCCAATTACGTCCCCCTTATCGTCGTAGAATTATAAAGTATCCCTCGCCGAATAATTCATAAGGTTTACAAGTGTCGTATATTGAGTTTTATCTTAGTGTCAAGTCAACAGCATACACAATATCGCTGTTGCGTTGCCCCATTATGAAGCAGGCAACTTCAGCGTAAAAATATTAACTTTTCCTAGATCACCGGAAATCGAAAAGAAAAAAACAAATAAACAACTGGAAGGACGAATACTTCTCACTTTTGCTTTTAGAAAGAACCTTGAAAATCAAGCAAAGGATGAAACTTCTCGTTGGTCACTAAAAGGTGTCTGCGCTTATCAGGATAAAAAAAAGTTGGTGTAGAAAGCGCACGAAAAATGAACTTCAAAGAGAACACAAACTTATGCATGAATGATGGTGATGCGAGCAATACAAGAGCATAAAATGAAAGCAGCCTATACAGCCAGCAACGAGGAGGTGTCCGTTACTCGACAGAGACAGATTTCAAATCTAAATCCTAAATAATTCAACGTGCACAACTCGTACCCATGTCCAAACGGAACAAGCGAGACCCTCCTCCCTCTCCCCTCCTTACGAACAGTCTCTCGCTCATCCGCTTACTAAATATGAAAAGGCCCTTCATGTTTATGGGGGCTCCTTAACTTGACAAAAAACTTTAGTCGATTCACAAGTGTAAAGCTCACCCATAACCCCATCTTGCTTAAATGACGTTTTAAAGCAATCAGCCGAAAGTGAGTTAGTGGAATTTCAAACAGGACAACAAAATTATTTTAAAAATCGTCGCCTTCAACAGGAAGGGGCATGTCGGTATGATCGAGGATATTCAATTATTCACATGCAAGACATTTTGCTGGAACATCGCACGATTTTATAACTTTTAAGGGAAATCTGCGAACCTTGTGTGATTTCTCTTTTTTAAAATTGGCAGACCTCAATCTGATGACAAAAGTCCAAGAGAACCACATGCAATTCGTTGATGTCTTCCCCAAGTTTCACTCATTAATATCGTTCACGCACAACTATGAAATATGAAAACCCGCAAATAAAACACAACAGCATTTTTGGGGGTAAGTTTCCAGTCTTACGTTGAGGAACCCATTGCGGGAGCACTATGCGACAGCTCGGTGATAACCAAGTTAAGGTGAGGAAGGGAGGTTGACCGAAGCTAAGAATCATTCTTTCCTACGTCTTCGCTATTCCCTGAGAACGGAACGAGAATTTTGGTATTGCCGTTGTTTCGTTGAATTCCCTGAACCACCCACCCTACCAGTAAATACTAGTTCCTATAACGCATTCATCATCGTAACGTAGAACGGAGTCATACCACCCGTACAGGTCCGAGCAATAAGTACGTTCGTTCCCATGTGTGTTCTGCTTAGCATATAATCTCGTTGGAATTCACTGCACTTATAAAATATCAACGAATATCAGGTTTTTCTGGATTTCTTCCAACTTCTGACGATGACATCAATAGTTTTCATCGTTGATGATACTCGCTCAGTACGATTCTCGAGAACATGCGATACTTTTCACCATTCCCAGCAAAATTAACAACAACATTAGCACAGCTAACAATTACTTGATAAACGGAAGAGGACGTGTATACTTAAGATATTTACGGCACAACATATCCAACTCTCATCGACCGAGCCCCATTCTTCGCTCTAGAATGTCTATTCTGTAGCATTATTAAGCAGTACTTTAACCACAAATGAAAACTGTAAACTTGTGTGTATTTTCCAATCCCCGCAAAGCTTTAATGTAAATTGCGTGGTAAACGTAAAAGGATGTGTATTTGTTGGTTAAAAAACGTGATCCATTCAACAAAGCAACGTGATCAAAGGGCACTGATCACAACGATCATAAAGATATGCCGCAATGGAGCACGCAAAAACGAGTGCGCAAAATATGGCAGTGCGCTGTGGTTCCTTTTTTTTCGAGCACATCGCCACACCGAAAGAGCACTGTGCACCGACACAACAACTCGCACGTCGCACTACGTCACCAACAAGTCCCCAAATCTTTATGGAGCGTTCATCGCGATCACATTTCTCTGAATGCACCACACCGCTTTCTTCTCAACCACTGATATATGCCTCTGGTACAAGAATCCCATATTGGTCCGTTCACAAATCTCATACCTCTCCCCTCCCCCCATTGCCTTTAATCAAATGTGCATGCTAAGGTGCGAAATGTTACGAGCTGACTCTTTCCATATATCCATTCGAAAAACGCTCGTCTTCGATTAGATCATTTAGATATGAAACGAGGAAATATGACACTTATGTTTGACCCGCATGATAACAATGAAAAATCACGACGAAAAGTAATCTAAAAACTGTGATTAACATCGCCTCAATAACGAGTGCGCTGGAAGACCTTGACATCTCCAAATCCACGCTCTCGAGATGGGAGCCTAATACAATAAGGCAGGATGAACTTCCCGGAACGCAAAATAAACAAAAAAAAATTAAATTAAATTAACTTCATGAATGAAGAAATGCATTGTATGCACTCGTCACTATATGCACTCTATTGCGAACAGCGTTCTTTTTGTGTATGAGCACAAATACATATGAACGAACAAGCGCTCGTTCAAGTTTGTCATACGTAGCAAGAAACACTATCGAATCACAATCGCTCAACTAAACCACAACACTGAAGCGATACGAACAAGCCGTTGCCATCTCCAAATACTGTAATCGTATGCAAATTCCGAAATATTCAAAACGCAACTCGCAAACGTTGTTCCAAACAGTGCGACATGGAGAACATTTGGTTGGCAAGAACGGTCACTATGTGATTCATTTACTAAACTCTTAAATGAAGACCGCATGGCAGATGAAGAGGGATGGGCACATGTATGATTTAAGGAAAGAATGAACTGTTGCTGCTGCTGTTGGTGCTATCTAGTTGAAAACGTCCAGCTAACAACTGCTATCCACTGATGCGATCAAACACGCAGACGATGAGGCACACCGCTTTTGCTTTTCAGTTTTGCATGAGCAATGGAACGGAATCAAATGGGACGAATTGCGCGCGCAAATCCAGTAAGACCATTTGGCGCGGAAGCATGGTGGGAAAAGGCGACAAATGCGCGTGGCATGGCACCGTCGTATGGCGTGCATCGACGTATGCAGTATGCACGGCATACTGACGCTGACAGCAAGGAACGCTGACTTGACTATTGGCAACGGCGAGAGGAGGAGAGAGGGTCGTAGAAATGATGAGGTTGAATGCAGAGGACGGAGGCAAGCACAGACAGACTTATGTATGCAGATTAGGACCTATGTATGCAGAAAGGGACGACTAGACAAGAACGCAAAGCAGAGACAAAGGCAGACAAAGAAGCGCTACTCGGATTGAGTAGTAGCAAGTAGCTAGCTGCCCGAGCGAGGGAGTCGGGAGACAGCTGGCTAAAGACTGGATAGAATTGTGTTTGCTAGAGGTTGCTGCTAACGGGAAGGCAAGTTGCCGACGTCGAATCACGGCATCGCGAACCAGCGTCTCTCGCTCGCATCCCAAGACGACCCAACCAGGATAAATTCCTCGCATGACGTCACTCTCATCCACGGCATTCTCTTTCCCTCTCTCGCGAAGCAACCAATTCCTCCGTCGCTCCCCTCGCATCGCCCACATTATATGTTTACAGTTTCCTCAATTTCAAAAAAAGCCTGATCGGTTTTGTCGAGAAAGAACCTCTTCACGTATCTGACAGTCATTCGAAATGAACCTTAAAGTTGCTATTAACTGCTGTAGTACGTACCGCTCAACGATGTATCTGTTCCGCTAAATCTGATAACACGTTATAAGCATCCACTCCAGACAGCTTCCAGTAGCAGTGGGAGTCGATTTGTCTTATATTTTACTCAGGCAAACCCACGAACGCTATTAAAGTTTGAGGCAAATTTGAAAAAAAATGCAACAAGAACACATGACGCATACTTACACGACTGCACGTCCATCACTTTATAGCAAGTGAGTGTTCAATGCGATTGCCTTTTGTCGTGTAATGAAACGGGAAGGCAAAAACTAAAATATCTTCAGAGAATGTGCTCAGTCCTCAGAACAGTAAGTATGCGGCAATGATCATGACAATTTCGGAGAACAATATACTAAAACTGCATGTTATTATTTCTGCACATTCCCTCACCGTTTACATTCCCGGTCAGTTTCCAATTACACAGGAGAGGAGAGATGGGGAGAAGGGTGGGGAAATGGCAGTCGCAAGTCGCTGTACGATTACTCGCTAAGGTTGCAAATCACTCGAGGGAAAAAACGAAGACGGTAAAAAAAAATACACCAGAAGGAAAAATGCCGAGGAAAAGGCAGAGGCCGGTCGCAAGTCAACGCAACCGTAAGCCGACTCTGTAACAAAGTCCGGGAATTGAAAAGTGGGAGGGAGATGGGGGGGGGGGGGGGGAGGGGGGCGACGGGGTAGCAAAATTATTAAAATCCGTTTAACAAGCACTTGATTAGTTCATCAGCACGCCTGCAGCTTATCAAATAAAATCATGCGATTAGCTTCAACAACAGCGCCCATCAAAAGGATCGCTAAACTAATAACCTCATCACTAAGTTCGTGTGCAGTTGGGCAAACGTATCTCTCTAAAAAAAGAACGCATGTTTCAAAATATGTTTAAAAAATAATGTTTCGCTAATAATAAACACAACTATATTAAATGTTTCAAATACAGCGGTTGCCGCAAACATAGGCTGCCATCGCAATCCATGCTATAGATCTTCGAGAAGAACGTGAATGGCTTAAAAATAGCGGGATGCATTCCTGAAAACTCAACGCCATGTGAGTCTCATAGATGGAAACCTCTCAAAAGTTGACGCTCTGATCTTTTGCATAACCAGGTTAACTCACACACGCATTGTAAGTAGTTCGAATAATCAAATACGCCTTCTGAAACGAAAAGCGCTGTAATATTCACGTGAATATGTTGTGAATACTCTTAAGTTTACGAGGATTGAAGAGAACAACTGACACATAAAACGCTTTAAATTATCTCAGTTTGTCAGATGCTTGTTAAGTTGGGCAAGATTTTTCGTATGCTCTTTCACCCACACATTTTCACCGTTCATGCAGGTGACTGGATATAACGCTTCAAGAACGCATGACTGTTGCCATTTCAAGAAACATTCATAACAACAAGGTAACTTCTTTTCTTATACGTTCAGTTTCTCCCTAAATAAAGCGAGAGAATGGGGTCATCCGGAATACATGTGGTACAATGGGATGAACGGCGTTATTCGATGATAGATATATGGTAAATCTCAATTTTTACTCCATTTCTATAATTTTGCCAATGAGTGAAACCAAAAAGCATGTTTCATAAATTTCGTCATACGGGCAAATCGCTATTACTAACAAACAAACGAACCAAACAAAAATAGTAGAGAAGGCTGTACAACAATCAAAATACTTATGAATGAACGAGCATTTAAAGTGTGATTTCTGAATATTCAAATATGCGAAATGGTCATATTTTAAAGGAAACAATTTCGAAGAACTCGCCAGATTACTGCAGTGAAACGAAGTACAATCGGTGCATTACAATTGCCATACGAAGTGACATTTCGGGTGCGAAAAAGAAAGGAAAACCAGGAAAGCGCTGAAACATCTGCTGAAAGTCACGCATACACACCAAACACATTAGGCCGAAATGACATTGTGTCACCGCGCGGACGGGACAACCATCTACCAGCAGTTATATGCTCACACATTTCAAAATGAAACGCACCCATATTTTGCTCTCATCAACTGGCTCATAGTTGATACACAGTGGTTGTCGCACTGAAGCAACCACTTTATGACTTATGAACGAAGTATTATGTGTACATAACTAAACGGTTTGGAGGGATTCGGTAGATTAGGTTGGTGGCAGAAGAGGAGATGCTGATATTTTAGTGATACGATAATAAACAGTTGAACCATGAATGGCGACCTTTAACGTCACCTTATAGGAGCCAACTGAGATAGAGAGGCGCTTACGCGAAACTACGCGAAGGAGAGATAGCGAAAAATAGAGGAAAAATACAAGCCTCATTTGAATCACAATACGCAGAACAAACAAGTCGCTTTTTTTTGTTCAGTACGCAATGTGCAGAAAAAACGACGATAATAACGTGGTACATAAACGATACTTTGAAGTATTGCATGACCAAAGGCGGGTAGTAATCCAGCGTAAAAAGGAATAAAATAAGAACGATAAAAGGTGAAAAATATAACTTTTTATATCGCTCTTACGTCGATCAGTGAAACCCCCTACGCCATCATTAACGAGGAGATAACACATTATTCGGGCAACGCCCAGTTTCCACATCAGTTCTCAGTTTGATAATCACGCTGATGTGTTAGTTAGAATAACATCGGCTAACGTTTACCTAACAAAGAATGAATAGAAAATCCAAGAGAAAATATTCCAACACATACAAAACCAATTAGCTATATGACTTTTCGCTTTTACAATCTCAACGGATATATGAACTGAACATACCTCGAAGCACAGCTTCCTTCAATTATCTATTATTATTTCATCTCACTCTGAAGAAAGAGTAATGTGTCTTTCCATGTAGAACTTGTTATGGCATCGCAAAAAAAAGAAAACCTACTTCTTTTTATAAAATCGATTAAACATTTTCTTTTAACTAATTAGTGGAATGTTTGTAGGAAAAAAAACGACCGGGATAAGTACTTTCTTAAGTACAAAACGGCGAAGAAGTAATCATAAATGTCATGCATCAAAAATCGCATCATGCGTCTCTTTCAACGAAATGCACCGTTATGTGCGCGTTATATGTGTTTGTATGCATGTGTAAACTTTCGACAATGAAAACGCCTTAAATAGAGCCAACGAACGATCGCAACGAACAACCGTTGTGCTAAGAAAAGTCGACATGAAAATGAATCGTCTGCAAATTCACATGTCGCACACGTCATCGAGACCTGCTCTCGAAACCAATTCCCCATTTCAAATTAATATTAACGCCATCATACTGCAAACACTCACCTAATATAACAGCGCCACTAAACGGCCGCTATGGTCGCGGACACCGTTTTTGAAAGGTTGCTTTGATGTGTAATCTCATTTCCTTGAAGAAAAAAAAACTAGGCGAAAGGCGCAACGCTTAGCTGTAACTCGTTTATTTTCGCCTATAATATTACAAATTTACAACCCATACAATATGTCACGTCCTCTCTACTATTACAATATAATGCCCTACTCTTAATCGCCTCTATTGTGCCAACCTTTTAAGTACAATTGTTCTGGTACACATGGAACGCAATGAGAACACTAAGCGCGCTCAGCGTAACATTACTACGATAGCGTTCGTTAGTATTTTGGTATAGTTAAACTTGCTATGAGCTTGCTTTCATGTTCCAATACTACAATTCATGCTTTCATGAACGCTAAAATTTAAAATGATTTCTTCATTTTAAATCTTTCAAACGTATTACTGTACGGCTCAAAAATGTATCGTTCAAGAGCATAACCAAATCACTTCAAATCGATTCGAACACGCAAAAAAACTTTCCAAGCAATAGCGCCAGTTAGAGAAAAACTTATCATCGTTCAATTTTCAGATCTCACTTTCGCCTCATCGTATTTGTCTCGATCGGCTTGTGATCTCACTTCCCGCACTGTTTCTACTTTATTTGTTTTTCTTATTTTTCTTTTTCTGTACACTTTATTCGAACAAATTGCAACCTAAATTCGAAATCGGACCGTTATCTATGCCTGGCATCTCCTAAGTGAGCTACTCCGGTAAGTTCACGCTAGTTTCGCTTAACTCGCAAGATGCTTCACAGTTATACTCGAAAGCGTAATACGTTCAGTAACACCTTAGTTCCTTGCCAGATAATAAAATGGAACAATGAAAGCGCGAAAAGTAAATGGCAGCAGTCAGTGAACTGCAAAGCTTGCAGATGACACTACGTCACATCACGTCAACCGATTAATCTTCTCAACGAAGCGTGATCAGTCAGCTCGCTGAGCGCCTTCTCAGCTGCACACAGAGTCCATAAGTTATGATCGCAGCATACGACGCCCAGAGGCCAACTTCTTATGCGGGCAACAGTACACGGACGCAGAAGGTTGGTGGTGGTGAAAGGGGCGAGGGAAGGGAGGGGGGAAATGAAGGACGGGAGACGAGAAAGAGACTACAAATGAATATAACGAATTCGAAATTAAAATTCAGAAGATCATCAACTGCAAAAATCGCACTGAAATTGCTTTCGCGGGTTTCCAGAAAGAATTTCTAATTTTGGCAGGATCTATCAAGCATCGGAAAATTCCTGAAAAAATTTCGTTATTGCTTTAAAAAAATCCCGAAAGAATAAAACCGGACGGTTGCTCATTATCTTCCTCACCCCCTTCTTCTGAGCATACTAGTAAACGCAACGAAGCCAATGTACGTACTGTCTCACATACTTAATCCTACTCAGCAATTACATATGACGATAATTACAATCAAGTGCCTCCCATTTCAACAGTGCTTACCGTTCAAAAAATCTGTATATTCCGACCAGAAATACGTTACGGCTTCAGCTTAAAGGTTAGAACTGCGATGAAAAAAAAAAAGAAACCCTTCGCGACATGTCAAACAGCTGAAACGAATGAGAAAGAATATAATGATCCAAGCATCTAACTAAGAAAGGTTGGAATATATTCCAGGCATTTGATAGTTGCATATTTTCAACGACGGAAGAATGGGGTAAGGAGAATTAAGACACATTATATACCAAAGCCGTTCTGACCCCCTCACCAGATCCTTTGAAATGCTCAAAGTGCAAGTGTCACAGTACACACATATCACACATGCACTCATTTCAATGAAAAATGTTTAGTCGTCGTCTACCACAAATGAACGTGCGAGACCAACATCGGAAGGATGATCGGAGAAAGATAATCGCAAAATGCAACCTGATTTCGAAATAAGGTTGCACTTAACTCCTCAAAAAATGACAAAATTTGCGTGAAAAAATAAAGATGAAAAAGAAAGAAAACAAGGTGGAAATGAACGAGGTTTCAATCAAATTCGATCGTATACGGGATGAGGAGGGGGAGGGTATTGTTACAAATTCATTAATCGAACAGGTCAAAAGATTAAAATTCGCTTGTTGTGTGTTTGGAGGATTTTTCACGTAACCATATTAACGATCGAATCGGAAGTTTGAAACATATGATAACGTTGCAAGATAAGATGTATTTATTATCACTCGCTTATCAGCTGCCGCATTAGTCAACAACTCAATAAACGCTCTAACCGATATTTGGCAGTAAAAAAATGATGCCATTTTTTTCGCTTGAGAGCGCCAAATTCAAACAGCAATTGCCAATTTTGCTAACGCATTCACTTCCGCAATGAACCATGCCTCTACGAGTTGCGACGTCACTCACTGCACCCATAACAACTTTATAATGCATACAACATTAGCGACGGCAATGCAATGAAGCGGAATCCTCATATGCGTTTCAAAAAAAAAAAAACGATTTGTTTAGATACACAAACGGTACGAATTGCTTCCAGTGATAATAAAAGTTTTCGAAGACGTACGACTAGCAATGTGGAAGTATCAAGTAGAACAGAAGACACAATATAAATAAAACATAAAGTACATATAAATTCGTATGAAAGAACATAAAGCTTCAACAATATCCTCATTAAGTTGCACCGGCGTATATTGTCTGCTTGAGGATCTCAACCATGAGCCACCACACACACGTTCCTATCATGCCTTCGATCAGTGAAGGAATGTTGCCGCCAAAGCTATGCGCGTCAAATCGACGATGCTCGTTTCGCATAAAGGGTGGAGACGAAAGGCGCCGGAAGCGGAACGAAGCAAAGCAAAGCAACAAAAAAAAAACCCACACATACACTGCGAAACATCTCATATCGTCATCTTGGCCGTTATAGGAAAAAAGGATCAATGCAACAAAACGGGTGGGGCAATCGCATCTGAGAAGTGGGAAGTGCTCTCAAAAGTGCTTGCGAAACGCTCGTGCTGCTTGCTTCCCATTTCAGCAAATTCTGCTGCCAACTTGCTCGAAGCAATTCGTTTGGCCCCAATTCCCTTTCTTTTTTTGTTGCGCACTGACATCACTCACTTAAGTATTTCACAGTCTTGCATGAAGGGATTTTTTGGCGCTAAAGGGCTCTCGTTAAATACTGGGCGCGAGGATAAAAAAAAGGTAAGAACTTTTGATGCTAGAGTGAAGTAAAAATGGAAGCCCTTCTTTCAGTAAAGCGACTCCTTCCTCACCACCGTCCTGAACGGGTCTCCCTTCTCCACAAACCTTTTCACAAATTAACTTTTCAAACATTTTCGACAGGCTGCACTAATGCATATGCTCCTGTCAAAACACGAAATAACCTTTAAAGACAATTTCACTGATAACTGAACTTTTGATAGATGAAAGCGCTGCAGTAAATAAGCTGTTGCCAGCGGATAACGAAAGCAGAAACCCCGAGGTTTCCGGCACAATATTTGGTGCACCAAAAAATGCCTTATACTACTACTTGTCTGCAAAAGTGTTTCGTACTCTTCCTTGTAAAAAATGAATACTATGCAAACAAAGAAAAATTCTGAAAACGAAAAATTTTATCGGTAGTTAGGCCTAAGTGGCATAACGAGCCTACTCCCTTAGTCATAATGCACCTCGATGACTGTAAGCGTTACTCTATGGTACTACAATTTAAGCTCACCCACTTTAGCAAAATGATAACAGTTATTAAACACTGACGTACAAGAGATGCAGCAATATCGAGTGAGAAGCACACATTAAATAACTAGTTGACGAATAAAGCAACAAATCCCACCAAACAACGCCTCTGCCTGTCCATGGTTGGCACAGCTGCTCGGACCGACGACAGAAGATTTCAAGGGAATTAATAAAAATTTCAATTTAAAACAAATCAAAAACTTATTCAATGTTTTGATCGCCTTTGTCCTTTATCTGTTCCTTAACCGTATCGAAACAACGACATAGTTTCTCATCGTTACTGTGCTTCAGTTTGCTAACTGGCTAAGCTTTGAAAAAGAAACACATTTTACGAATACGACCATCGATCGCTACTCGTTAGGCTGAAAATATGGAAACGCAATAGAGTGCAGTCGACACTCAAAATTCTTTGGGTTTATTTTCGTAGAGCACCCCCCGAACTGCGAAAAACCGCGAATTTTGGATGCGTTAAAAAAAAAGCTTATAAATGTCAAATTTTACAGTTCAAACCCTAATATGCCCCCAGACCGCCTTAATTTAATAATTTAGGGTTATACATGTGACGGAAAGTTATATTATGCTGCGACGAAAAAAAAAGCCATAAAAAACTGCGGAGGATGTTTGCGGTTTTTGCAAAATCCTGGCGGTTTTCGCGAACAATTATAAGTTGGCTTCTTGGGAATCTGCGAACGACTGAAGCCGCGAACTCTAAACGGCGATCGCGTGGGTCGTCTGTACTTTAATTCGGTTACCATCAACTGGCGTAAATGTTTGCGGGGTGCTGCTTTTGCTCGTTTAGCCGAACGGTCATTTCGAAACATCAGCAAGCCATTTTCCCCATTCTGTACGGAATACCCTCTCAAGCAACGCCAAACTAGATAAGTCTTCCTGCGTGCACCGTAATTCTTTTGCACTAATGTTCGAAAAGATTATTGGAAGGCCGTTAAATCTTCAGAAAAAAAAAGGAAATTTTCGCTTTATGAGATCAAAAACGCAGTAAACATGTTTTTAAAAAATTTTAAAAAAAATAAGGTGTCGTTTTTACGAAACTATAAAACGCTTTCATTTAAAAAAATTATCACTTTTTTGGAATAAGCATATTAGAAGACCAGCTTGTTACGAAAGAATACAAGGAAAAGCTTTAAGAAACAATTGACAAAATGGAAGGTGCATGCAGTAAACAGAACACAACACGGAATATATCTAGTCACCATAATTACATCCTGGAAGACTATTGCTTCTTTATTGGGCGACAAAACATTTGCAACTAAATGAATGAATTCAGCTCCTTGTTATGCTTTGCTAATTAAGAAAAAAAAAGTCCATCAAACCAAAATCTAAAAGTTGCAGTTCATTTAAAAAAAAAAAAACAACTCGACCATTTTGCGTTTATAGATTTCGACATCTCATATTTGATGATGCATCCACCAACAATGTTCATTCGAATAAAAATCTTCCAAACTAAATAAGCATCACGCCAAACAATTAGCCGATAACGCAATAGCATATTCATTCCATTGGGAATGCACACTCAATCAGTACAAAACGATTTGCTTTTCGCCTATCTTCGCAAAAAAAAAAAAAAAAAAATTCCATAATGTTCAAGCATCTTCTGTTTATTGCACAATATCAATTTCTAATCAAATGTGAATGGATTTGTTTATGTTTAATTCTATTCGAATACCCATAATGAGGATGCAAATGAAATAAGAAGCGGCTCTTCGAGTTGAGGCGAAATTCTCATGAATCTTAACACTTTCATAAACAACGAGAGAAAATAACTTATAGAATTCGGATGAGACGGATATGATTACGAAACATGCAAAGGAAGCAACGTGATTTTCGATCCCACTGCATATAGAATATGTTATGAGATCAAGCAAATTTTGAAATTAGACATTATCGGATGAGGGAATTGACAGAAACTGACTAAAGAATTTTATGTTTTATCCTATTTTATGTCTGCTTCATTCCCTCTTCCTTTGACTCATGCACAATATCCGTTAGACCTTGGAAGGGCCAAAACAAAAACAGTAAGGACAAGACACTCCACAAAGAGTTAAGTCCATTTCTTAGAGAGGTTTTCAAGCCAATTTATAAGAGAAAAAAATTTTCAAAACCAGTCGAGAAAGCTTTGACATGGCTGTAGGAGAGAGAAAGAGAGGAAAAAAGAACAGAGAACAACACACCACAAATATGGCTCAACATGAAAGACCAATCAATATCATATTTTGGAGAATTTTGTAAAGAACCCACCATCGAAATATTGAACACATCGTTCTCGTCAAACCCAATTAGCACTACGAGCTTGTGATTCGTTCGGTATTTTAATACACTGCGTTTCAGTAAGGAAAAACTTAAGGCAATCATTATTGGTATTTGTTGTCATTTCGAGCAACTTAAGTTTTAGCATGCGATCACGAATAAAAACATCAACGCAAAAATACATGGAATATTTATTTCGGTAGTCATCTAGAGGCCAAAAAAAAACCAAACCGCAAATGCTTAAATAACGTCTGAAAAAGTCGCTGAGCAGATAATCGGCCAACCAGCGGCAGTTCTTCTTAAAATATCGAAAAACAGAAAAAAAACCAAATTACGATTCGCATTTAATGAAGCAGATAAAATTAAAAGTAAAAGAGATGTAATTCACGCGAACGTTATAAAGACTTCACAAATCACGTTAATGTTCACGAAACTCTATGCAATAATGTCGTTGTTGTAAAGAAGCATACTGCAGAAACGAATAAAATTTAAAGCATTAAAGTAATACCAAAAGGACTATTTATTCGACGGTTAAAGTCAATTCACACTAAAACGATCACTTCAGTTAACGCAGCAATGTAAGCACCAATCGCAAACAGAACGACGAGTTCAGCTCACAGCACCAGCGATGTCGAGTAGTATTCAGCTAGGCATCATTCACCTATTCGCACTAAGCGCCTCCTATGCGAAATCCGTATTTATCTTTCACGAAAGCATCCACTATAGCACATTCGTACATACAGCTTATCCTGTCATATTTTAGCTGTTCATAACAAATGTTCCAAACAAAACTATAAAATACCTACAACCTCATTTACGAATAATTCACAAAAATATGTACTTAGTAGAAAGGACAACAACACATGCCCAAAAGACAGAACTAAATAGAGAGGAAAAGTTTGAAAACAGATAACTGGGTACCATTGAATCATGAAACAAGTCAGTGAACTCTCATCCAACACGATCTCTTTCAAGAAGTTGAATGGAAAGCACATCAATAATAAGGATTTTTAAGTTCGTAGCAGGTATACTGCTTCATCCTATGCGAATTCTGCTGCTGAGCTTCGGGGCAAAAGACTCAATTCAAACTTCCCTACGCTTCAGGGTAACAGTTTCATTTCTATAGCCAATGAAGTGACTAGAGAAATGAAATTTTTGTGACGACATTCAAAATCTCTCCGTCTTACAAGTTCTACAACTGCATAAAAGAATAAACCATAAAACGAAAAACCGGAAACAAGAAGCTCAAAAACCGGATTTTGACAAAACATTCGTAACAGCTTATTATTTTATTAGCTTTTCCCGCTGTGCCATTGAGAATCACTCTGCTGATAAAATATCAACATTTAATGATAACTCAGCTTATCAAAAAAAAAGCTTTCCAATAAGAAATTATGGTTCATTGCTCTCAACCAGGTCACAACCTCACCTACTCATATTAAAAAGGTCTCTACTTCGCATCATTGGACTTTTCGACTCCTTTCGCTACAAATATATGAAATGAACTCTTGATTAATCACTTGATATATATAGCGGTTAAATCCCTATCAAATTAGCGGAAGGAAGCGACGGAAATCAACGTTTTTTTTTCGCACATTTCATAGATAGACCACATTTCACAATGATTAAAATGTTCATTTGCCATTTAAAAAGAAAGTTCACATGGCTCAAATGACCTTTGCGAATGAATAATTATTCAATTTGTCGCCTTCAAAAGTACATTTGGTGAGTTTCATCATTCTCGCCAATTATTGCGTAACGATAGAATATGAGCATGAACAAGAACAGAAAAAAGAGCAAGAAAAGAACAAGAATAGAAACGAAAAGAACAAAAACAATAAGAACAAATATATTAGCATCAAAATGCAATAGCATTTCCGCCTTAGCAATAATTCCTATCACCAAGTAAAACTTCCTCTTTAATTTTAAACGCATAACCTCATCAACGAAGCAAATTAGAAGAAAAAAAAAGATCGGCAAAAAGCTATTGCCGATGTTGACGCAAATCAGAACCAAATTAAAGTGCTTTCGCGACACATTCGTTCCTAAATAATAATCTTTCAGATTATTGCATTCAATAATCATATTTTCTTTGCGCCCCTTTCACTGATTTACTTCTTACTGAGAACAATTCACTAATTCATGAAAATAAGGTAATTTACAATAGTAACTTATGGAGAAAAGCTCATTTGTAAAAAAAAATAATGCGATCGTATTTGAAAGGAATTGATTAGAATTGAATATTTGAATAAATTCTAACTTTAATTTTTGATATTAAATGCGACGAAAAGAAAAAAAAACGGCGATTATCGTAAGATTGTGGTGGTATTAAGAAAATGTCAATCGAAAAAAACAATCATGAATGACCTGCTTGATTCAAAACCTTCACTTATAATTTCGCTTAAGAGCACAATCAAAAAAACGTTCCATTCAATGCCTAAAAAGATGGCGAGCTACTAGAAGCGATCCATCCTCCTATAGATGGAAATTAAATTGACAATCGTCCCTTACGATCACAGTACTTAGAGGAACAACAATTCACGACAGCAATCGCATTGTGATTTTAAAGAATTACAGCGCTTTCTTCGTATATTTATATATGTGCGCAATGAGCAACATTGCTACAAAACCGATGGCATACAACACAGTTTTGACACTCTTTCTGCCTCAGCTTTATGCCGTTCAACACAACGTTATTCAACCGGAGTTGAACTTCAGTTCATCAAGGTATCTGAAGAGAAATCGAATCCGCATCTCGCATAATATTTATACGGAGACTCCTACAAGGAAACGTTTCATTTCGAACCCTGATTCTCCGTCGGATATAACAAACGCAACAGTAATCTTCTTCATGAAATGAACGGTAATAACGATTTTCGAAAAAAAGAAAAAATGCCGACAAAACCTCTAAAAATAGCATAGAACAATGATCGCTAAAGCAGTGAAGAAATCCAATCAATTTAACTTCTGCCGACTGCAACATTCTTTGTTTTGCAACAACAGTTGTTGCAGTGACTGTTATGTGAGTTTTCTTATTTTCACTACACTAAAAATAAAACGCTGCTAAACGCACAGCTATGTAATCGAAACGAACCTGAGAAAGCGGATAGCATTGGCAATTGCACGTGAACAGTAGGCAGCAATTAAGAAATTGTCGGTGAGCGAAAAGGCAATTAGGAAATTGACCTACCAACTGTACGTGACGTTAACGCACGTCACAAACCGAAACCCTAAAAACATACGCAAGGATCAATCTATGAGAGCATAATCATATTTGTATGGTTACGTGCTACGCTAATTGAAGCCCTTTATAAACAAAGGCAGATTACATTAGCTTTCATTTTTCACTACCTTTTCTCGAATAAAAGTTGCTATTATTATTATTATTATACGATCGTCCACTTAATATCACTGCTCGAAAGACAAATGGCTAAGTTGTCTTCACTTGATGCAACTATGAATACTGCGATTTAGAACCTTGGAAGTCATTTAAATTCTTAAAATTCGTCATCGCCTATCAACGAACCATTCCTAGAGAGGATAATTCTTAGTTGACTTCCTCTTTATTGGACGAGTTGTTATACCAGCATGGAACACCCACTCTCTGCGTCATTATTCTCAAATAATAGTTTACTCATGCGATTCTAATGGACATACAAAAGCGCCTTACATATAACACGCGCATCGAAAACTGTTAAGACAAAATTACCTTAATGATGAGATTTTCTAATTGATTCACAAATAAAAGCTTTTCGTTTAACGTAACAACGTCTAAGTTTCAACAACCAATAAAAGAGTAGACAATATAGATAAACTATCCGATCGGCTATTTCACCAAAACTTCAATTTTTCCCTTCGTTTAATAACGCAAAGAAATTAGGATGAAAATAACAAGTAGAAATATTTGTTAAACAGAATATAATAACAAAAAAAATTCCAAACAACAACAAACATAAATTAAACACTTTCGAAAATTTCCGACTAAAGATCGTTTATTTTTTAAGTTTGGTTAAGTTCGGTTAAATTTTTATTGGCTGCCTAAAAATTCTTCATTCCTTCTAAAACAACTAAACCAAAAATGAAAAACAACAAAACGAGTAGCTCTTAATGCGTGATTTTTTCGATTTAAGTTCAACTAAAAAAAATTGAAGTATCGAAAGATATATGACCAAGGGACGTACACAAATGATTAACAAAGCAATTAAGAATACTTAAGGGAAAAACAATTAATACAATTAATACTAAATACATAGACGCGATTCGAGTAAACTAAAGGCACATGCGCAGGTGAAAAACACGAGCTACAATCGGTTGTTATTCATCTTTACCCCTTCTAATCAACCAGAACAATTGTATATATATTGACAGAACGAAGAGGCGGCCGATGGAAGAAAAAATTATCGTACATATACTACAATTAAATCGAAAATATACTTTACTGATGCGAATATTAAATAAAATAAGGAAAACAATCCCACGTTTCATGTGAAGCTGGCAGCTATTTGGCTTCAAAAAAAAAAAAGAACGATGATGGTCACAATGTGATTAAAGCATGCGGAAGCTGGAGTGAAGAGAAGTATTACTAAATTAAACACAATACAAAAACAAAAGAAAAACTAAATGAAGATGGGTTCATCCATGAAAAAAACATGCGATAACTGATTTCATGCGCAAAAGAAAAAAGAAAATTCTACATAAGCACTTGTAACTCAAAACTTAAAAATAACTAACCCATTGAACTATTTGAATTCCGCAGTTTCATATTACGGTCATACTTCGGAATCCGTTAAGCATGTAACAATTTCAGAATAAACAGAGAGTAAAGTAACGACTGCAACCTTTGTTGAATTAAATGATGAAAAAAAAATGTGTGCGTTAATTTGAAAGGATTACCGAACAATATCGCATGAATTTCGCAAAAGCATATTTGTGCTTGAATGATGTCATATTTGTATGATTGTGTAATGGAGTTTCAGCGATTGTGTAACATCATATTTGCTATTAGTTTGCGTTGGTATTTCCAATCTGCTCATAACACAACTTCCGAACCTCTCGAAAACAATAGAAAGTTCAAGTGAGCTCAAAAGCGCAGATCCGTTCAATCGAGAACACAATCAGTTATACCTTCACACTACAAGTATACAATTTAATCGGCCTCACCATTTTCACACATAGCATTGTAAGAAGATAACAAACAGCTACTATATAGATGATTCAAAACGTTGAATAATAAGAATCCCTTCGGTCGGAATCAACAAGTCTTGGTTGCTTCAGTCTTTAAATTTCGCGCATCGATGCGAGCAGTGCGCATATACAATAGCCATGCGGAAATACTCATCACTCATAACAATTGAACGGGTCGTGCTATAGAAAGAGCCTTCTTTAGAAAAACATTTAGTATGATCAACTGGAAATTTATTAGAGGAGTTTTCAGGAAATTATAAAACTCTGTCGCTATTCCACGCTATTTAGTCGACTGTGCGATTTCTGCCCAGGCTTGAGTCGTTCGTTAACTATAACAATCATGTGGAACGGCTGGCATCCTTTCGAGGTCAGGAAGTCTTCTGTCATGCGCAAAACTTTCGTAGAAGCAAAATGTACCCCTAAATGGTCTCTAGCCTTCTCCTGCTCTAAAAAATGACATTGTTGACGGAAAACTCATGCAATGGCTCGCTGGCTGGGTGGAAATATGAACGTATTAGCGATAAATCGTCACTCGCTCAGAATACTTGAAATTATATTTTAGCTTGTTGTTGTCGAAAGACCATTACTGCGTTACCACATCCCTCGAATAAGAATACAGATGATACTGTCTAGTTGCTTCAACATAAAATCCGTTCCCCTTTTATATGCACAAATCCACTCTTAAGGAAAATGTGCACATTAAAAAAAACAATAGTAACTGAAGAAAAAAGAACCTATTTAAAACTTGCCAGCAAGAAGTATAAATATGTATTCATATTTAAAAAAACAATATTAACTGAAGAAAAAAGAAGGTATTTAAAACTTACCGGTAAGAGTATCCTTTTTGTAAGTAAATATCTATTTTCGTGACTAAAACTTACCACTCCACTCGCAATGCGAAAGACGTCACTACTGTTTGGCTCATCGACTATAAACATATAGAGTGAAACCGCACACAGCGATCATGTTAGAAGAGAAATTCGTGGAGGGAATCACGTTTCGCAGAAATTGCAATAAACAGCCAAAAAATTAAATCATCATCGTTCAATGATCTATGAGCAACGAGCGCTAAAAATAGTAACGCACACACAGTCGACGCAGCTATGAAGATTTGCAATCACGTTACACTCATCTGATGTACAACAAAAACAACCACAACGTGACTGTCTCACACACCCATCCTCGCCTCCTCGCCCCCTCCTCCGCTCCCCCT
>JPKZ01003105.1:388912-444278 GCA_000803305.1 Toxocara canis | reverse complement strand
CCTCCTCCCCCAACCAAAAAATTTTTTTGAGAAGCTAAGGTAAGAATATTCGCCATAAGATTCTCTTCACAAAAATTTCCTTGCAGATATAGAAGTGCGCAACTAAATTTGTGTAAAAAAAAAAGTGCGCCAACATCGAAGCTCATCCACGATTACCTAAACGGATGGCTATTATTCGTTGACGTGTGCATAAGTGTCCATTAGTTGGGCGCCAAGACTACAATATAAGGTAACAAAAATATGATATGCTTATCAGCATTTTCGGACAAAAGCATCTTGGAATTGATGCGGCATTGGAAGGATATGTCAAGTGAAAACCACTCAAACGACTACATAATCGAAGATTCCTAACTTTATGACTGCCATAGGTTGTTAAATGGACGTAAATGAACATTCAAAAACATCGCAATAAAAACCGTAATGAATAATCTGAATAATTAATAATAACTTAAATAATAATTTAAATGATTAAATAATTAATAGGAACAATAAACTTTAACATATTTTTGCGTCATATTCGTTACAGAAAAATATTGGAATTTATGTGCAAAAAAAAAAACGATTTTTAAGCTATAAGTGGAAAGAAAATCACAACAAGACGCATTGAAGAACGCATTTCTGCCGTATGTAATTCGGCTATATATATTAGAGCCGAAAATTGTGTTTAGAAAACTTTTAAACATTCATGCAGCTGTCGTATAAATGTTTGTTTGAAAGGCTTAAAAAACGTCAATACTTAGATCTAAACAAAAGCTATGAAGTTTAATGGGTGGAGATGTGAGAAAAGAGCGAAAAATTTTAAAGCCAATTTCGTCAATCTAAATAATCGAATCTTAATTATTTACATTTTACAAAGCTTATAGTTCCTCTCAGCTTAAGGGGTGACCGGCCGCATCAGCAGATTAGTGCACAGAAAGCACAAAGAAAATCATACACTTGTAGCACATCAAACGTCTACCCATCATTATCGAAATGAACTAAGATGCTTGCTTTCTTCAAGAACCTCAACACCTTAATTTAAAAAAAAGAAAACGCGAAACCAAGGAAATAAACTCTGGAGAGACGAGAAATTCTCCCTGTTCGCGAAATTAAATGTTTTTGGTGATATCTTAAAGATAGCATGTTTAGGAACTAAATTATCAAATAAATGTTAAAAAACGTACTCCTTCGAGTACCAACTGTTATACATGCGAATAAAGAGTTTCATTATAAACGGTGCTATGATTCAGTCGAACAAATTTGTTTTCTTTAAAAAAGGCAAAATATAAGTAACGTTTTTGGACAAACTGTTTGAAAAACGAAAAACATAACGAAGAATAATTCCTTCTTCGCTACGGCATTCGAAAAGGGCTCATATTGTTTAAAAAATAATTATAAGCTTAGAGGAGAAAATTGGCCAGTAGAGGGACTGTTGGAAAAGGTCTCTCTTGAACAATTCTCAAAACAGCAGCAGAAAAGCCTTGAAATTCCACAATCACGGCAAAACGCTCTTGTTTCGCTCCGAGCACTATGTCGGAGCGAATCAAAGAGCCCTCAACAAGCAGTGAGGTATGCAGGAATTCTGCGTATAGTGAACAAGCCGTAGCCTTCAACAAAGGCCATACTTAAAAGAAAAAAACAAAGTTGCCTTGAGTTTGGACAAGTCTACGACAAAACAGCGTTAAACGCACAAAGAGAACCTTTCTCATGCGCTATCTAATCCAACATTTACTTCAACTATGAGACACCGTTGGGAAAATTCCTTTCCCGCCTAAACTGGATGTGATTAATGAAGGCATATTGCATTTTCTTTTCTCTGCACAGCTTAAACATAGGTTTAAAACACTGTTGACTTTCGCTTCTCTTCCCGCCCTTAAAAATATCGTGCCTATAGAGCCTTTGAAATGCGCGTAGTAATTAATGAAGGATATCTGAATACCGAGACGAGATGTATGTACATTTCATGTGATTTTCAGTTTACACCACACCTATCGTGACTAAGACTGGTTGTCTACAACTGCATGTATTTCGTAATATACGGCGCGTTCTTCACCCGCGGTAATAACTGTTCAGGCGACGAATAGGAAGAAAACGTAGTTTCAGTTTTCGAAAGAACCTGCTTTATCACCTTTTTTCAGGTCTTTTAAAATTAATTGTGGCAAATAACAATGAATAGAGCAAACAAACAGTTGCTTTAAAGATGCCAAAATATTTTGATCTCTAAAAGCACAAGGCGATGTATTTTTACTCCATTGAAAAGTAGTTTTTGATATTAGGGGATAGAACTAAAACGAAGTGAGTTGAAGAGAAGATGTAGGATTGGGCATCTTTGGGATCGTCAAATAGTACTTAAGCAACTCTGAATGCTTCTTATACAGTTCGATAGGGTTGTTCAGAATCGTCTTGAATGGCACTTTAGAAACTAGCCGATCGACAAAAATACAGTGTCTACGAGTACCCAATATAAGTGTTCCTCTTGTCACTGTAAAAATGTCTTACGAGATATTTTAAGCGATTTAAAAAATTTTAGGCAACGAGCTATCGGAAGCCATAGATAAGAGCAAAAGGAACTTATGGAGGCGTAAACAACTATTTTGATGAACAGCAAAAAGTTGGTTTCAGCATCAAGGCATTCGACTAGTGATAGGAAACAGTTCTTTTAAAATGTAATCGCTTAGATTATTAATGACACATTAAACACAAGATATTAAAATGTGAAACGCAATAGGATCCGTGTATAAGAAACGAATGAAAATTGCCGATAATAATAAAAAAATATGATTTAAAAGTTAGATCGTCAATTTTAAAAAAATATTTAGTCTAAAAAATTTTCTTTTAATATTTATTCCCACTACTGCCCACAATTGCATTGTTTAGGTTATCATGAGGACTTCAAATCAACCTGTTGGAATATGAAATGGTAGTGAAAATTCTATATGGATGCGAGTTCGGACTGACTGTCGCACATGGGGAATTCCGCGTTATCAGTGAGATTTGTGTGATATGAAAAAAAAAGGCCTTTGCGCATGAAGACAAGGAAGAACTACAGCACTTAATTGACCTATTGCATAAACGATCGATCACATGTAGTGGATAGAACAGCGCCAAACAGCTGGAATTTCTCGATAAACAAGATTACGGTCAATGGCGATAACCAATGGTGACCTGTTTTGTTGTGTTCTAACCGTTGTAATGCAATCTTTGACGCTTTTTCTCTAGAAAAAGGAAATAGAACTAAAATGGTTCAAAAATTTTTTGAAAGGTTGGGATTTCTTTAGATGACGTACTTCATGAAAAATTTACATCGGTTATATTCAAGGAAAATGAACTAAGAAGCACTACAAAAGCACCAAAAATGGAAGTAATTCAACATTGTTTGTGGAATACAATTGTTTCAATAACTGTAGCTTATTCGAGAATAAGTACTACAGGTTATTCGAGAATAAGTGCAGCTTATTCGAAAATAAGTTAGCTTATTCGAGATCTCGGTCGCTTTCCACAATGTGAACAAAAATAATCGCCAGTCACGAATGTATTATGAATAGTGAGTGAAGTGCACAGTTACCTCCCGTTATCGCCAAGAACAACTATACGCTTAAAAATGATAACAGCAATATGGCATTAAACATTTTTTTCCGTTAGAAAGAAAAGTTCTGCGAGCAACTCAAAAACGTTAATACTACAAAAACTCTGCGCAGAAGATTCAAATGAACGTAAAAAGAAACTGGTTTCTTGATTTCTTTCTGCGTTGTCGATAGGAGGAAAATCGAAATGCCCTTGTACGATAACTTGTAGAAGGATGTAAAAGGATTACAATTTAAAACTAAAGCTCTCAAAAAACATAGAAAAATTTCATTCTCCGTTAGTAAAAGGTGAATAAATTTCTATAAGAAAAATCTATTTAGAAAAACTGACTAATCCTACGTTTAGAACCGCTTTTGAGCCCACAAAGATAGGAGAAAATTAAAGAAAAATGACGAAAAGGTATGGTCGACACCGACCTATGAGCACAATTCGCTGGCATTAGACAGACTTCCCTCAAGGACGTGGTGTATCGTTCGTCCAGATAGTCCGCACAATGTGACTGCTGCGGCAATAAAGAAAAAGGAAGTAATACATCGTCATCGTTCACACACACAAAAACATTCACTATCTCGTGCCAGCACAGTGTGAAATGCCCGCTGTCATAATAATCGGCTATTTAACGCCTTTGTGCTGCTCTGATGACGTCCACGTGATACGTCAGTAGATGAAAATTTAAATATCAATATATCGCACTCTAGTACAGTAGCAACGATGTAACGTCGGTCAATAACGCTTTAAAAAAAACAGAAATAAACGTAACGAAAATTTATAACTATGTGATCTCTTCGTTGTAGGGAAACTTAGGCTACTAAATTATGAACGAATATTCAACGAATATATTCATTCGTTCATAATTTATTAGCCCAAATAATAGTAATTCAATAAGCGAATGACATAAGAAGCAAATAAGCATCAAAGGTTTTTCATGCATAGAAAAGTTTTTATTTTGTGGATCGCATCTTTCACGGGGAAATTTTCGATTAGGAATCAAGAATATGCCTAAAAAGAAACATTTAATCAACCATAATGATATATGTTATTTACGAAAAAAAAATACTATGAACGCAATAAAGTATTTCTAACGCTCCCATCATTAAGAAAAATGCAAAACAAAAGGCGGAATTTCTTCTAAGAAATGCAATGAAACTATAATGAGGTCTCCCTTAACGATTACCTCATAACTGCAAATTAGGCAAATGCTCATTCATGAGTTCCATTCTAAGGTACGCTTTTTTTTTTGAACTATCGGACTGGGCAGGGTAACTAGTTCACGATAATTATCCGAATATGAGGTTGTTTATGTTTCACTTACTGGTATGCGTATGTCTCGTAAAGAATTTTGCTTTCTCAAAAATCATGCAACCATACATAATCGCTGCACTATGGGCAATTTTCGCCAAACGTCAGCATATGACAAGAAAATGAAGAGACTTCATGATTCGCCTTCGAGCACAAAACACTCATACCTACGCTGCTAGAATAAGCACAACATTATTACGAATAAGGCTCTCTCTGAAGCACTATCGCTTTCCCTAGAAAGCCGAAAAAAACAACATCCTTCGGCGGTATTGCTCGTTCGCTCGAAAATAGGATGCAATCCTATACAAGCGCTAATCAGTACAGATTTTAAAAAATAGCTCTCCTTGTAGATAGCACCCAACCTTAAACAAATATTTCCAAAGAAAATTGTCAACTTTATCGCCTCAGAGAACTTTATTCTTATTGGTACAGTACTCCGGTATTCTCTAAGCAATGCTATGCATCCATGAAATTTTCTTTTCTAAATCTCTTACGTTATAAGCAGAGAAATGGCTCAGCAGATTAAAATTTTTATCGAAATTCGTAGTCACATATCCATCAACGGCGTACACCAACGTGAGGATGAACGGTGAGTCAAGAAGAGAATGAAATTCGGTGAACTGGTGTTATATTAAAAATAATGATACAATAGGGTATTCGCAAGAGGGCGACTTAATGAGTCATGAAATGACGAACACTCTTCAGGAAGATCCAAAAAGTGCAATTCAATTTAATTACTTCTGCTCAAAACAACTTTAATAAATCCTAACAAAATATGTTACGAAAAAAAGGCCTTTCAAAAATGAAATATAAAAGTTACAAAAAAACCTTTGTGTCAGAACGATGTGCCCATAAGTTCCATGTGTTATTCAAACCAGATATCTCCGTGTGATACACGCATATTTTAATGTTTCACGTTTTAAGTTACAAAATAACTCGCTTATATTTCAAGTGTGCATCCAATAGTAAGTGGCTCCCTTACTGTTGACAATCTATTTCATCACGTGCTAGATTATTTGCTGATATTTTAAGGGTACATGAACGAGATCATTAAAAAGTGTTTACCGTCTGTTCATTGTTTACTGCGAACGACGATAAACATGTACGATATTTACTTACTTTCTCCTCACAAGCTGCCCTTTTCGTCATGGCCCCAAATTAACGCAACACAAATATTCGCGCAGGTACGCACGCATATATTTCTATCTAGTCCGCTATCAACGACAAGTAATACTTTTGTTTTTTTTGTCATTTCAGTATATGATAAATGACAACAATGTTGTTTTTGCACTTTATTTAAGCTAATAAAATAGGCCTAGTAGACCGCAGATTTGTGCTAGTGTACAAAGATCGAAATCCGTAAATAAAAATGCTAAGCGAACACAAATACACATAGAGATCACCATACAAAAAAAAAAGTGACCGACCAAAAACAGATCACCAATAACAGAACAATTGTTGCATCATCAAGAGCATAACAAGTGCTACAATTTGCGGGCAGGCAACAATTCGTAGTGATCGCATCGCCGTTTTATAATTGCTACAATTTTACAACGACCATCAATAAAAATCATATTTCGTCCGTTTTTAGGACAAACACAAAACTGTTCTTTTATATACGAACATTTATTTCAGTCATTGCGCGCGAACTGAAAGAAAATTATATTGAAAGCGACTTTTATTTCCGATTTCCAGTTCATACGTTAAGGTAACCAATAAAAATTGGCATGGCATGACGGCGTGAAACGTTAAAATACTTTGTCAATCCAAATTACAGTTATTATGGCTAACAGGTATTTGCACAATTACACTAAAAGATCATAATGCAGCATCCTGATAACTTTCCTGTTATGGAAACAGCGAACTAAAATTTCGTTCCATAAAAAAAAATGAAAAAGTGAAAAAAAAACTTAGTCCACAGATCAAACTATCGCCTTATATAGTACATGTCTAACAAAACAGTAAGAAAACCTAGTGCCTAGTTTGAAAATCGATTTATTTAGTCTCATTGCACCATCTGTCACCCATATTTCGAAAATGAAACAAATCTGCTAAGCAAAACACTTACGAACCGCATTTATTCGTATTTATGCCACAAATGCTCTACAGCAAACGATTTTTCAGAAGGCCATACTTCCAAGAATCGGGTAATTTCGCATCCAATGAAAAGTTTTGCAAAATGGAAAGGAAAAAAAACTAGAAAAGAAATCAAAAAGTTGATTAAATATAAATGCATAATGTTGCATAAAAATATAAAAATCATTTTTCAAAATTTCAACATGCGCACATTTCTTTAGTATCCAAGGCGAACTTCAAATTACGTTATTGTTCCTCGTTGTTTTCTCCCCCTCTGCGATCGGTAGTTCCGCATTGTTCAGTAAGAGGGGCGACTTCGGCAAGGAAAAACTGAACGAAAATCTTTAAGGCGAACAAATGAAGATTCAGAAAACAGCCCATCACAAAAGAAAGGGTACAAAGAAAGGGAAAAAAAGCGACGATCAAAACAGATTTGAGCGATATTGGGGAAGCAAAAAGCAGTTTGCTCGAGAGCCCTCTGATGAATTTTCAAAATCGACGATCACAAATACCAGAGAAACTATTTGGAACTTATAAATTGTTCGTAGTAGCCAAATCAAACAACTGCAATAAAACGACAAACGCATATGCTGGTGATGATTGACATAAATGCTTATTTAGTGCTCTCAAAATATCTCTGGAACTTCCACAACCAACCGAAATTCTTCATTGAAAAGTTGTCAATTTGCAGGATTTTCTTATTTTAGACAACAAGAGAAACTATATAATGGTAATATTTAAAAAATGCTTTCCTAAAGTGTTCATCATAAGTTTGTGAGTTGTTTTCTTACAAGCTTTTTCAAAATATTGAGAAAAATTTAGAAAATCCATTTAAAAAATTTTCAGCTTTTCGATGGGAATCGAGAAAAAATATTGTATAGATAATCGATTAGTGAATGATCACGATAAGTGACTAGCCATCACGGATGAGGCTTCGAATAGGCCAAATGAAACAGCCACAATGTTGATGTGTAAAACGAGAAATGAAATGAAGCTGACTGAGGGCAGCAATTCACACAAATTTACACTGCTACTGCCGCTAAACAATGGACCCATGAGGTGAGAACAACACTCCCATAATTCACCTTTGTGAAAACAACCTTATTGTACACTCACCAATGTGAGCAATATTCCAAAATTGCCGATTAAATTCACATCTTAATTACTATCTATAAATAGCTCGCTTTGTTCGACTATACATTCAAATAGCGTTTGCGGTAATAAAGTAAGAAGCAATCGCTTTGATTTTCTAACTTATGAAATGTTATAAGGTTCTAAGGAAATATATCTAAGAAAAATAAGTTAAAAAAAAAGAAGAAATAAGAAAAAGCCGAGAGTGTATCGACGCTTCAACTGGGAAAAGAGATTATGTGTGGAAATGGATAGATAGCGATGTGATATTTTTGAAAAGAAAAGAGAACATTTATGGTCGAATATAGAAACGTTTCGACTGCACCAGAAAATGAAAACTTCAAAACTATGGCAAAATTCGCCGAACAAGCTTAAAGCAAACGAAAAAAAAAACTTTAGAAAACCGGTGCACTTACGTTTCATAATCTTGTTGCCTCATCAAGAATGATGTTTTCACAAGCAATGGCTTCCTAAGCATAAAACCCGTTTTCTAGAAAGTTTATTTACTCTACTATATCGTTTTTATGAATTTCGACTTCTTGGTGCTCCAAGTTTTTAAATCGTAATTTATTTTCATCCAATTCAATTAACATAGGAAGACATTAATTGTCTATTAATCTTAACAAAATTCTATTTAAGTCGTCGCACCATGAGCAGCTTCATCATGAAAAAAAGATTATATCTTTGCCACATATACTAATTTTTTCGATAGAAATTTCATTTCAATCTGATGTTCCATTTGTGGCCGCACTTAACGACCATAGCGAATTCAGTTCGATGATCATATGATCCGATGCATGCATTGTTCACATGAAATATTCCGAAGCACTTGCACCCCTTATAGTCGTTAAATTCTTCTTCAAGCAAATTGGACTCATCCATATACGTAAATTCGACCGGCGATATTTGTCAACTTTTTCCAAAGAAGCGACCTAAGAATGGATGGCATCGACGAAAAGACGAAAAAAAGGGTAACGAAATGGCAGCCAAATGAAGTGTCGACAACGTTAACTGGCTTAATCGTCTTCGCACAGAGATTAGCGCACACAGGGAAACAATAGCATAAAACGATGGCAAAGTCACGAACTCTTTGCGAACGAGGAATTTGACCAAATAAAAACAACTGCAAAGAATGACCAAGAAAGACAAGGAAAGATGCAGAAATTTTGGGATGAACTTCCGTGATGGAAAGGAGTCGGAGTCAATGCAGACCTTTTTTGCTGAAAGATGATCACCACAGATTGTTGAGGAGTTTTATCACAGGGGAACAATTCTCACACCATGAAGTGAAATATAAACTGTTACACCTATCAAGCAAGGCACAGGTAGAATCACCATATGTCTGTCACTGGAAAGTTCAACTGAGAATAATATAGCACTCGGTCTCAGCTATACATCTATTTGCTTCAAACTGAAACCACTGTACCACTATGACAGCCACCCTCCCACCCTCCACCTCCCACGCATCGCCAATAAGCAAAATTATGTAGCCAGTTCACCGAACGGTTGATGACTCATAGGTTCAGTCATAAAGGCGTTACTCTACTGGCCACTGTGAGCACTCAAGACGATCAGACACTCGCCTTATCCAATGATAAAGTCTAGATTCATTGTAAAGAAGCCGCGCCTGTGCATTATCCTCACTACTCCTAGCCATTCAGTCGTACGGATGAGCAGTCGTTATGATAACGGCGAAAAGTTACAAATATTAAAATCTTAAATTTAACAATAACGATCAACCGTGATAAGAGGAGTTCTCGTGAATTTTCTTTGCTGATGGTACCGACAAATAAGATGGGAAAAATGGTGCCGCAAAAAAAAAGCATCAGGAAAAAATACGGGTATAATCTGCTGCAATTCGCAATGGTAAAATTAACATTGGCGCATCGTGACTAGTTAATATTTCCTCGATGAATTTTTCATTTCTGCGAGTGAATTCGCACATCTGCGTTAAGAAATTTAGCAAACGACAAATTAATTTTCAAAATGGGTTAGAGAAAGAATATCGAAAGGCTCAATCTAATTTAATGGATCAAATGGCCTATTGAAAAACAATTATATGAGGACAAGCACAGCCAATGAGAAATGGAAAAGTTGTAATGGAACAGCATGAAATCGATTATGAATTCGTCGATTTTCACGAAATCATATAACTAAATCATAATCTATAGCAAATTACAACGAAGTGAGTTACGATCACGTCTTTGACTTAGTCGCATAAAACGAGAAAGAACTTAGCAACTCACAACCGATAATCGAGCAAGCTAACAGAAACGTTCATGAAATTTTTCTTGACGAATCAGGTAAAGCGTAAAGATTGAAAGGCGAACAACGCTTAAACAAGTTTTCAACGAACGACAAATTGCGCAGTTTTATTTGCATTTCCCTAGAGTGATTTTTGTTCGGCAAAATGCACATATGAATCGATTGCAATGGGAACCGGTTGCTATTCGATGATAAATTGAGAGGCATAACGATGCTATGATGAAGCAAAGCTTTTTTTGCATTAGAAATAGCGTTAAATCAGCAAAACTTTCACCCAATATCTCCAATCGGAGGCAACATGAAAGCGAAAATATAAGACGCATATCATATCAATAAAAAAATGGAGAAGTGATAAAAGCGAAGAAAGAGGTGGAAGAAATTCGCACGTTTACTCTTACGTTATCGATCTACTAAACGCCTTTAAGGTTCTAAGCAAAACAATAAAGAAACAATTGTATTACGCCACATTTCTTTCGATGCAGGTGTACAAGGACACCGAATTGTTGTTTGCCGGGATGGCTAGCGATAATCGACTAGGCCTTCCCATAAGGAGGGTCGAGGGAGGGGGAAGGGGGGAAGATTATAGCGACTTTTCTCATCTACTTTATAGTTTATGGACGATAAGACAGCTCTTCGTATAGAGGAAAGATGAGAAGGACTGCACCATTTCAAAGGGGGCTGCCTTGAGAAGCAAGTACTGCTGCATGATATAACCAATTTGAGAATTTCAAAAAATGATCATGATATTCCACTGCTACATTTAGCATTTACTACTGACATAGCAGTGAATCGAAATATGCAAACATACGATCACCTGAAGCTCTCCGAACACCACAGATTCCATTAGCGCCCGCTGTAGAAATAACCAACTAAATCCAGTTTGTCTATCGATAGCTTCAGTTTCATTTTCGCTAACTGAAATTTCTTTAAACAAAAAAAGAAATTTCCTTCATTATAATTTCTTTTACATTCCATCATTGCGCAAAGAAGTTATAAATTATGAATTTGCTTCATCGGAAAAAGTGAAAGCGCTAATAGATGTTTTAGTTTAGAGAGAATTTTTTAAAGAAAAATTTTTAAAGAATAGGAAAATTCAGAGGGAGAAATTTTTGTTTTAAACGAAAATTTTCAAACTAAAACAATTTTAAGGAAAAAAAAATGGAAAAGGAACGCTACTCGGCTAGAAATTGTAACTTCTAAGGTATGCAAACAACAACAAAGAGATAACGCAAAAAGCGAAATTAATTTAAGAACAGAATAAATTAGCAGCACCTGAGAAATATCGACAAATCAAAACAGCTGTCAACAGTCACCAAAGCAAACATAATAAAAACGAGAAAAATGCACCGAGTAATGCTTAGATATTAAAAAGAAGATGTACAGAAATGGATTATAACAGCATCGTTGATAACGGTAGCGATTTGAAAAAAAAAAGAACTGTAAAAGGCTTCTTTCTAAACGAAAGTCGGTGCCGAAATGTTTATTTTTTGAATTTGTGACGGTATAATTTCGATAAATAATCTCTCTCTCTCTTAGGCGATAAAAGAGTAAAAAGGCACTCGAAATTTTACTACTTTTTTTTGTAGACGACGTGGAAAGACCAATCAATACAACTTATCAAAAACATTTACGAGGCCACTTTCTGAAGGATTCACATGGCAGAATATGAACCGCAACTTTGGTAGCGCTTATTAATGTGATTCAAAACGTCGTTATAACATTTTTTGCCGTTACATGAGACTTAATGAAACGCAAGTGTGACATCAGTTATGAAAACAGAAAGCAACAACAAAAAGCGACCGCTAAAGTTGTCGTCGTCGTCGTCGTCGGCGTCGTTAACGAAAAACAAAGTCGATCATGACGCTGTGATGTTTGTTCGGGGGCATCATGAGTGAGAGGATGGGTACTTGACGCGTGCGTTAATGTAGAGTTGCCAATTAACGCTCACCTTTCTTTGACCAATCAGACATTACCGCGCACTAAATTCTACCATTTACGCACTATTGCTCGAATTTACCATTGATGACACTGAACTGTAACTAGTGGAGACATAAGTGATCATCAATGTGGAGACATAAGTGATCGATGACGACGTTCACGTATCGACGAAATAAGTGCAGATGTTTGAGAATGGATTAAACTGCCCCAATATTCTTTTTTTTCTAAAAAAAAAATTGGAGTTAGTAACAGTAGTACTCAACTACGCAAACGTAACGCATATAAAACCACTAGCATGTATATAGCAAGCAAACTTAATGAACATTAGCGGCGATCTAGAACGTAATGATGAATGCGTTCGTTTAGAAACGATTCGTAAAAAATTTGTGCGAGTATTTTGCATCAGTGCAACTTAGGTGACACAATACACTGAAACAATTCCTCAGCAGCTGCCAGCCGCCGATTCGATGCATACCATGGCCATTAACTACTCGTACGAGACAGCTTTATATGCTACAATCACATTAAATGGTCTACTATGCTACGGTACAATGTCAACTATTGGTAGATGATGATCATCGTTAATCGTTGCTCGTAAGTGCGACGAAATGACAAAAAATGTAAGTTAACACAATCATCACTAACGATAAAACGTTCATGATAAATAGAAACAAAATGAATGAATGTTGGTTTTTTTCTTTTTAAATTACGAGCAAAAAAAGAAGGAAAACCATAGGGTAAGGCGGAAAAAAACTTCTACCACAATTGCCGTCTTCGGTTCTATTGTTGTGAACAACTTTACTCGATTGTGCTATTTTAAAAAAATTTGCTTAATACTCGATTGTGCTAAAAATTTTGCGTGCTGTTACCGTTTTGCTTTGATATCAACCTACTATGTAAATGAAGCGTAGTTCGCTAACTATTTCAAGCTAGTTATTTAATAAACGAGAACCTTTCGAGAAAATTTTCACGGAACTTATGTAAAAAAAGAGAACTTGTCTATGCAAATTCAAAAGTGTATCTTTATACGATCATCGAGTGTCACTTTCAACGCTAAATTTCAGACTGCGTCTATTCATTTAACAATAACTCACCCTTGTTGAATAACGGAAAAGCGCTAAGAGAAGAAAACTATAGTGGAGTAACATAGAAGTGTACTAGAGCTAATGACAGTGCTAATGCACTTGGCGTACAAGCACAACGGCTCACAACTACCTTTTCGTAGCACCATCGTTAAACTCATCGAGAGTATGCTACCTTTGCAATTGCGAGCATTGTTCGGTGTGGAACGCCTTCGCAGTGTGGTGCTCTCGTTGTGTAATCGGGTGAAGCGATCGAGAAATGCGTCACGATTCTTAACGAGTGACAAAGAGAATTTGGAAGTGTTCGAAGAGACTCGTTAAAAATGTGGCTAAACCCAGTTTCAAAAACCCAGGCTAAACCCGGTTTCTTGTCAACAAAGCGATCAGCACCGATCAGCATCGAACAGCACAATCTACGTAAACATGCAACTCCTCTACAAAAATATGTTGTTAAGATCAAATGCTTCTACAAAAGTTGACGTAACACAACCGCCAGATGGAGGGGGGGGGGGGGAACGTTGTCCCCAAACAGCACATTGTTCAAAACGACAATTACTACGACACATTTGGACTAGTTACGAAATGGAGAGCTTTTAATGATGAATGAGTGATCAGCGGTGAACACTGCGACAAACTTCCAACAAATATCGATGATTTTTGCACCAGTTGCCTTAGTAGCGCAAATATATGAACGGAAATGTTCCCCCGTTTCCTCTATTCATAATTTGTTTCGCTTTAGTAGGAACCATTTAGTTTGGTTGCTTCCAGAAGAGAAAGACTCGTTTGGCGTCATTATTAAAATGTGAAGCTGGCTCAGTAAAACGCTTGCAAAGGATAAAAAGAATCACTCATAAGTGAAAGCAAAAGTTTGACTTCTCGATGTAATTCTGATCTGCAGTTTGCTTCGAACAGGATCAACTGAAATGGAAGACTTAATTTACTCAGTAGATGATAAAGCATAATGAGAGAGAAGAAACAGGAGGTAGCACTTTTTTTTCGTTTTCTATGCCTCAGATATTCCGGAGGGATTCCTGTTATAGCACACCGGTGCATTTTTGACAGTGGAACAAAAACCTCGATCGTACAGGTAGAATCTGAAAGACACGAAATATTCATTTTGTTCGTTTCTAATTGGAAGTGACAACGGCAAATGCGAGAGAGAGGAAAAAAATTGGGGGCTAGCTCATCATTTTTAATAAAAAAAAGGATCGTCAGAGACGGACAAGAGATCAGCGTTATTTTTCGGGTCATGAATTATTCCATTGTTTTTCAATTTATCGGTTGGTGCACAGGTCTATTAAAATATCTGAAAGAAAAATGCAACAGACTTATAACGGCTCCTCTCCGTCTCAATAGTTAAGAATTTTTTTGATTTATACGGCTAATTACAAGGCTCGTTCACAGTTCATTATTAATATTGGACGCTCGTAAATTTTTCCAGTGTATCGTGCTAGCTCAACGAGCAGAAAATCAGAATATAAGCAATGTTGAAAATTCCAGGTTTCATGAGGTTTGGAATGAGACGCAGCAACGAAAACCAGATCTGGACCTTTCGGTGGAAGACCGATCGAGTTTGTTGAAAATACGAAAGTTCGAGAAAAAATAACTGGGAATTTCTTCAGAAAAAAAAACCATTATTCAACACCTCATATGTTAATTTGTCTCTTAGATGGCTGCTAGCTCACCGAGGAACTAAACCCGTTTAACCAACCGCCGCCTAAAAATCGACAATCGACAAAACCGAGTACAAACTCTTAAAGTAACAATTATGATCGACTTTTGTAGCGAAAAATCAGTGGCTCCTTAAGCGCACAAGCACTCGAAAAAGCATGCAATCATACACAGTGCCGTCATACTCGCGGAAACGTATGGTGATGAAGATGTGACCTTTATGTACTGTGACTTTTAAGGCGGGTTTTCACTAATGACGCATAACTTTGACCAACTGAATGCTTGTGTTACAGTGGAACTTAGAGGATGAATAAGCGATGTGAGAAAACGAGTTCAGACGACTCAACCGTTAAACCAGCGGTTTTCTAAATTTCTCGCAAACGTCGAAAAATCAGACATTATTCGGCCCACCGTTCATACAAATCTACTAAAGGCTCATTTTACTGCATCCCAATCGTTGGAATATGCTATCCAGCCGGCTGAAAATGGTCGCAGAATTTTTCGCTCCCTTTAAGAGGGTTTACCTTTCCCCTTCTCCCCGGGAAGAGGGGGAAGGGGCGCGATGGCTAAACTGGTATGAAATTGGAAGAAATGGATCTTACGATGCAGTCAGTATATAACTATCAAAATTCACAACTCTACAAGCGTACGAACAATCACGACGCACAATTGCAAATTGCAAATTGCAAGTTGCAAATTTGTCAAAACCTTTAAGAACAAGCAGTATTTTTTTTTTAGTTTTTTAAATATTTTTCTCCCTCATCGCATGCAAATTTGCTTGCATTAGAAGCAGAGATTAAACGACTGAAAACAACACTGCAAAACAAACGCCTTCTGCTTCCAAATTCGGCCACTGAAAATGAGATGCATTGACCATTAGTAAGCATGAACACGATATAATCGTCTGTAAACGCATAACTGATGAATCACTGCTGTGACTATGAACAAAACATTCATACGGGATCACTACTTTCACAGTGCGCGAGAGATCATCCTCCGTCGGTTCATGAGCATCACATTTAAAGGTACAAATATCAGCTGCGTAACCTCTCCTTGGTTCCACCTACAAACACTTTTCCATCTCCTAAGTGGTAATGACTTCGCAGAGATAGCTTAAGACTCGAATAGCTGGGACTCTTCCCCTTCTTCTTCTATTGTTTCAGATAGAAATTCTCCTATTTCTGAAAATTGGTAAACTTAGCTGGAAATTGTCCAGGAAATTCATCCTCACTTGAAAATGTTTCGTTCCTCATTCAAGATTTTCCAAACGCCTTTAATTAATGACCTACGCAAACAGCAGTCTCTCCAGTAGAAATTTCTGAAATAATATAGCCAAGTTTTCCGCCTCTATCAGCACATGAAAGAAAGCACATCAGATAAAAGCCATCGCCTCGTTCAGCGAGTTAGCTAAACGATTTCTTACGAATATATAATGCGTATTACTCGTTCATAAATATAAATTTGTATTAAATAGGTGAGTTACAAATTACAAAGAACTCTATTCGACTATACGATAAAGAAAACGCAAACAATAGAATTATTTAGCTATCTATGGGTGTGGCGAATGTACGTACAGTCCAATACAGTGAGAGAAGAGGCACGCAGAGGAGGGTCACTGGAACAAAAGGAACGCGTTCGTGTGCATAAGTGTTGAGCGTCGCACGGTGACATCTACCCCCCGACCCGACCAACACACACTTGCCAGCTACTATGCCCATCGAGTGATGTGGGGTCTTCGATAGACAAACATTTACTCTTCTCTCGAATGGATGATTTTAACGAGTCGATCATTTAGACGAGATTTTCGGGCTGCTATTCGACTTTAATAACAAAAATGCCAAATTACCATTTCTTTCGCAGACATAAGGAAATGCAGAAGGCATAAATACAGCAAATGCCAAGGATTTCATTGGAGGTATCGTAATGACTACAGCGATGTAATACGAGTAAATTAAATATTCCAATTCCAGTATTCTTTTCATATCTTGGTCGAACTAATAAAAGAATCTCTAACAGACACTATCAAGTTTCCATTAAACTAACTTGTTTCAGGTCTTCATCCTCATATCAAAAACGGAAATGAAGCATTTATAAGTAAGGGTGAAACAGAAAACAAGATAGTAAAGAAAAAAAACAGACAAAAACAATTTAATTCGTAGGCTCATACGCCGGCGAAGTGGTAATATGAGTGAATTAGTGTTGACGACCATCGAATGCAAATCGCACGAAACAAATATTCAACGTGTTATTTGCATGAAAATAATGGAAATTAATTTTGATTACACGGAATTAAATGGATGAATAAAAACAATTAAACGGTTTTGTGTAGAAAAGATTCGAAATAAATTCGAAACAAAATACGAAATCAGGGTAACTTCAAAGATTGAAACAGTGTCGAGTCGATAGACAACAAATGTTTACGCGTGCAGTTAGTGCATCACACTCAATGGTTAGCGGTAGCCGCTTGTTTGCACGCAGCCAGCCATTTTGCGAACAACATAGCACTACATCAAAACTGTGGCGTAAGTATAGGAGGACGTATGATGGATGCTGTGGACGACCACTATACCATGTGAAGTCAGCTAGACATCGCATATATGTATGTTTCTAGGCTATGCATCATCTGAACTGAAGCAACTGTTGTATATTTTTTTAGTTTTGTATTTTTTTAATTAAGTTTTTTTAAACTTAAATAAGTTTGATGTTTTTTAGTTCAAATTTAAATATTTTTTATGCGAATAATGTTTCTCATAGTTTTTATAAAAGCACTTCTTGTGACAATCGTATTTCGTTTTGTGGAAATTCCAGATGAGACAGGTTGTCAATAAAACGAAATTTTCTATCCGTAACAAAAAATAATGGTCATTTTAAAATCATCACCAGATTCGGAAGACCGCCAATTAAAAAGCGCTTAACTAGTGAGACCGTTCTGAAGATTTGCGGAGAAAAAACAACTGTTAAAATGACACCCGTAACCTAGGCCTATATCTAGACGGTCGCCTAACCTTCCGAGCTCACTTTGATAACGTTTCCCGTTCATGTTGCATTACATGAATACGAGATGCATAACCATGCTAATAAACACCTGTGTAATCCTCAAAATTAGATTATTCCTGCCCATTACCGCGCCAGCAACTAGAAAAGATCTTAAAGTACTGCACCGAGTCGCAAACCACTCGATCAGAGTCATTCACAAACTTGAAAAATTCGTACAAATTGGTGAACACGAAGCCAACTACAGCTGGGGAGATATTACAACACTGAGCAGCATGGAATTTAAAGTACTGGTCAAGAAGATGCAAAATGGTGAACTCAGTGAAAATTTGAATAACTTGCTGACAAAAAAAAACTCATAACCGAACGAGGTGTGAAAAGTACACCTGTGAAACATTCCGAACAAATTACGGACTAAAAACCATAAGACACTGAGCGACTGCTTTCCTCAACACACTGCTGCCTTTCAGCTGAATAGTGATTTGTAGTGATGTGTTGTGACTTAATGTTTATATTACGACTGTATCTGATTACACCCCTTTGTGTCATCTTTGCATTATCTTCGTGTTGTAGTAAAGGTAGTCCTTGCCTATCGACTAAATAAAAGATTCGATTCGATTTTAAGATTATGGAAGCAGAAGTAAGAGGAAAACAAGAGTTTGGAGAAACAAGTGGAAATCTGTGACATGAATGCTGGAATGAGATGCGACATGATAAGTTCGCCCAACGGACCGACCAATCTCACATAATGTCAACGAAAAATAAAGCGCCTAACAATTCTTGTTTCCATTTGTCTTTACGATCAGTCGTTTTCGAGCTAAAAGTATGGTAGAAACAGATACGCACGCGAACGAGCTGGCATGATGCCGCCACAATGCATTTTGTTATAAGAATACAAATTTGATAAAGCCCACTAAAAAAGACATGAAATGAATACGAATGAGTAATTTTGAATTTTTGACGATGAACGCATGATGAGATCTCATAGAGATTAGCAGTTAATGAGGAGGGGGGGAGGGGGAAGGTTGGAAGTTTTGAAACAGCGGCCCGATCGCAATGAGCGTAACCAACTATGGCCGATTGTTGATAGCGCAACCGTTTATTCCAAGGGACACACCAAGGCAACGTGTACGCATCGATTCACACATATTGCGCACACCTTCACATCCACCTGCGCTCCTTCGGACACCGTTACTCATGCCTCCTCACTCACTGCTCGATCACTCACTCAGTCACTTCTACGCAACTGTTACCTCGTTCTACTGCATGTGCAAAAATATTTCCCCAACTTATCAAATGTTCACACGTCACTTTCATTCCGTCCGCATACAATTGTGTATTTTTGCGCCAGTAATAGGAGAACAAGGTGTAAGGAGAGTACAATGCAACCTATAGTTTTTTTTCTTCCGTTGTTGCCCTAAGCCACAGAACATGTTTTACCGGCCGGTGACCATTTTAATTTTTACAAGCCTGTGCGCATAGTGATAGTGATGATAACTTAATAGACAAGCCAACTACTGAATAGATATGCAGTGCTTTGCCCGTGTTCAGTAGGAGGTATTCAAAGCTATACTGCACGTATCGTTGAAGACCTCCTATAGAAGTGCACTGCTAATGTTAAGCAGCAAATTTAAGCTAACGGTACGTATTCCACAAGATCATTAAAGCCGAATACGCTTAGCAAATACGTCATTAGTGACTGCTAAAGGTTGCGAACACACAAGCGATGACATCGCGCAGTAAAACTCTCTCAGCGTCACTAAAGCCATCTTCTCGTTTCGTTGCCCCAAAAAGAGTTCAATCAAACGAATAGTCATTGAGGTTGCCATCATCCCGGCCATTTATCGCTATAGTAATGGCGCTTCTATAGAAGTAAATCGTTCATAGTGGTATGGTAACGAGTGATTATCACCACATGATCGGCCATGCACACAAAAAAAATAATACGACCCTGAATGCGCTATACAACGGGCACAGCTAACTAGGACAATGCCTTTTTTTTCGATGGCACACCAACCAATTAGAACTCAAATGGTTGTATATATCGTTTTTACACGTTTTATGGCATAAATGATTTACTTCATTGAATTTTGTACGGAAAACTCTGAACGATGCGCACACTGAGAAATTTCATAGTTAGAATGCCTTTCTTGCACAGAAATAATCTGTCGGCAAGAGCGGATCTTCACCCCATTCCCCTCCCCTTCCCTCTTCGCTTGAATGGTACCGAAAAGTGAAGTGGGATTCTTTTCATTCGAACGGGTAAAACTGCATGATGAACACAGCATCTCACATGAGGGTTCCATAAGCAATCAGATTCTTCGCATGCGAGTGGCCCAATCAATCACTTCGCGGAACTTGCATCACATTGCTGCCAACGTATGACGGCAGTTATTTCCAGTGAATGCCATAATTGTTGAAAGGCCGACTACCATTCGAAGGAGTTGCAAATTTCGATTAGGGTCGCATATTAGTATGATGAATACTCGTCCAACCTATCCTTAAAGTGGATTTTTGCATATCCCAACCCATAGAATACAAAAATTCGTTGAATGTGGAGAAGTATTAGTAAGAGTGTCTTAGCCGTATCATAAGTGCAACTTTAAGCAGCTTTTTTCTCCGTCTCAGAATTATTACCACATCAGTATCAGTATCGTCCAAAATAAAATGCATGATGCACTAGGATTGACTACATTTGCATTCAATATTCAGCATTCGCACACCTCAAGAATACGACGTAAAATCCAAAATTGCACCTTCCTTAAAAGTTACCAAGATTTTTTCTTAGCGCTTTATTCGGCGAGAAAAGTTTGCCTAGGTGATTAAAAGAAAAAAAATGAAAAAGTGCTAGAGGCAGTTCCGATGGAGTGAACGGTTCCTTCCCAACATTGAACGCTTTCCTTAAGAAATTGAACCTGATTGCATTGAAAAGGTTGAAACGATGTTGTTGAGAGCCATTGTTTTCGTTATTTTTCTGAACAGTTAAAATTCACAAGAAAAAAAGACCTCCATTTCCTTTACATGGCTGCCAAAAGTGATACAAATGTGAAGTCAATTTCTTCTCTTATACCATTCAGGCGTCAATGTCTACTTGGATGGGGGATCGGGATTCATAATTTTCTAAGCTCTAAGTTGAAGACTCCTCTGCTTCAGGAAATATTCAGCTTTTCCAGTTATTGCATTATGATCTTTTGAAAGCCTACTGCGACTGTTACAGGCTATGTAATGCTTTGGGTCTTGTCTCTTTTTTTTTCATTCCAAGATGAGTTTTGCCAATTTTTTAGGGCATTGATGAGTAACTTTAATGCTATCTTTTCACATGCAACCATCAGTGATTAGCCATTCATTCAGTACAGTTTTGCTTTATTTGTATGTAATTTTGAAAACTGTGTCAAATGAATTTGAGTGATCATTAGTTCCAGGCGAGATATTTTATTTCTTGTGCTATGCGTAAAGTAGCTGAGTGTACTATGCAATCAATGCCACAGGAGAACTATCGAAATTTACTCGACATTTTAAGAGTTAGCCAATATGAGAAGAAAAGTTGCTCATAGTTGTGTAATGAAGTGTTGTAGCTGAAATGGTGATTTAAATATTCCGTATCGCGCTGAGATTCGCTTGCAGACTGACTGCATAATTTCATCGATACAGACCAAACTTCAAGAAAGGGCATTCTTCTAAATTATCGTTTCAAACATCATACTAAACGTTCATCATATGCAATTTTAAAAAATATGTTTTCAAAGAATTCAGCTACAATCCAGCTCTATTGTTTTCACTGAGGTTCATTAGAGCGCACTTAAATGCTGATAGCGATATGAAAAAACAATCCTTTGGAGGGTTGCCAACGCTTCATTTCGGCGTTTTTGAATCAAATGCGTTCAGATCGAATATAAATTAAACAACTTTGAAACATGTTCGTTACTTCACGTACTTTTTCTTTGTATTTATCGAATAAGACTGCCAACTATGAATCACATATTTGAAGATCCGATTCATTGCGATATCTTTCCCAAAATATTTCCTTAAAATTTTTAATCGCTCCTCTCATCGCCACTATTTCTATGTAGATAAAAACCACATAATATTATTCGTAATACAGTTATAGTTAGAAACTATATAATATTGTTCATAGCATTGTTATTGTTGAAAACAGTCCATTATTCTTCATAATTTTGTTATAGATGAAAAATGTATAATACTGCTCATAATAATGTTATTGTTGTAAACTAGATAATAAAGTTCACAATGTTGTTATAGCTGATAACTAGATAATGTTGTTCGGAATGTTGCTATTGTCGAAAACTTTGCGTATCGAGGCAATAGTATTTACCTTACTCATTTACCTTAAATTTTGTCGGAATTACAAGTCAATACAAGTCAATTTACCTTACTCAACTTAAATTTTGTCGGAATTAAGTACCATATTTTTTCAAACAATCTCACTACTTTTGTCTCAATGATTCAATTTGAAATATCACCTTAAAATACGATCGACTAACGATGAGGACCACTTCTGAGTGAGTGAAACACGTTACAAAACGTCAAACTTTGGAGGTCGACTATCTTTCTAGTTCAGAGAACGCGTCAGAATATATAATCGAAATGTGCATTTGATATACCAGTAATGTTGTTGATCACGTTCAGCATGTTGTTCTCGTTGTTGCATTTATCGCATTTTCCATTCACGTGAAACCTTATTATAGAAGTGTGACATCGTCCTGTACAATAATATTATCCATTTATTTACGCTTTTTTTTGCAAAATTCTCTTCATTTCTTGAGATGTGATTCCTGATTCCCTCGGTTTTTCTTTTTTAAATTGCTCTAAAAGCACCGTGTAGAACCAGGAAGTGGCACAAAACTGTTAGCAAATCCCGATCTCGATCTATTAGATGTATCAAATTTGTCATGTCAGATTTGTTTGATTTGAATTGTGTCTCGAATCGCTCTAAATGAAATCCCAATGCTTCATTTAGCGGGATTTGACTTTGTTGAAGAATCTGAATTTTCTGTTGTCACCTTTATGCAAACATTTACCTCAGTTTTTACCGTGCAGTTATTGTCTTGCCAAAGAGGCTTAGCAATGGTCATGTTAAGAAAACCGAAAAAAGATCCTGCATTACTAAACCGATCAAGCGTACTGCAGTTGATCTTTATCTTAAATTGTCTACGTTATTCCGCCATTTTCTTTTCGATCCTCAATCAGCATCAAATCGCCACAGTGGCTCAAGAAAAAAAAACTAAACTGATTCCTTTGTATTGTTTTTGCGTGTGTCAAAAATTCCACCTCACTTTTCCCTCGTTAAAATAACGTTTTCATTCGTAACGCACCATCCATTCTAGGTAAAAAATGTCACTTCTGTATTTGTTACTTCTTCTAGCTTTTGAAAATATCGGTATGTTTTCGTTTCCTCACCACAACTTATCATAATTTCATAGCCTCTAAGTATCCTTGCAAGAAGAATGGGTAGTTACGCTTATAGTTATAAATACGTAGGGACATAACAAGTGTTTCTTTTCAATGCGAACAAATATGTCATACATCAAAAAATGGTTTAAAATTGAGGTTTAAGCCAAGCAGAATTGGACTTTATTACATAATATTAGTTATGCGTATTTCTTTTCGATCTTGCTGCAGATAATCTCAGTTTACTCGAAAACACTTTGCATTGCTATCGAATTTAGGAGAGAAAGAAGCAATAGAGCACATGGAATAGCATTTAAGAGCACTTTGAGAGCGCATATTATAAAACAAGGAAAAAAGTATAGCTTAAAGAAAGTTGTTCGCTTTAAATGATCGAGTCGATATCACTTTGTATGATGGAATCGATATCACTTTATCGTAAATGTTAGAACAACACGGTTCAACGACGTGCAGCTCGTTTCGTCAGTTGTCGCACAATCTGTTTATGGAACGTGTCGCCCATCAGTCACCAGCATTTACGTTCGACGATATGAGATTTGATGGCGAGCCTGATATTCGGGTGATCTAGTACACCGAATCGAAAACGATAGCAGAATTGTGAATACTAACTGGACACCATAATGAGAATGCGAAAGTAACTGAGATCTTCATGGAGCTTTGCTGCTTGGTAATGAGGCCGACAATGCACTTTTTGAACTTTTCATGTGAATCAGAGAAAAACGAAACCGGTGGTCTCAAGCGAAACTGGCAATCACAAAGTTGATGATCGTATTGTGTGTAATCACCATCAAAGCTTTCAGATGCGTCTTGACGTCTTCTTTGCGTTTCCCAAGAAATGATGATCGAACGGTATGCTCTAAATTGAACGCAATTAATTAACGCTTTAAATGAAAACCGGCCCATAAAATCAATATGCACAATATCAAATAGTGAACCGGTCTTCGAACCAGCCTCTAACGAGATACGTCATGCACCATCATTTCATCATAAAACCAGTTATCCCTAAGAGGAAGTTCATCATCCACCCATTGCAACGCATTGTTCTTCTCGGCGAAAAAAAGAATGAAATAGCCATTGAAGAAAACGCCATATTGGTCTTCAACAGTGGAGAAAATAAGTATGTCAGATACCATGAAGTTCCCATCGCACCTCAGTTTCCTTACTATGTAGTAAAAATTAGAAACTCTCCTGCCGAATGGATGTCATATCCCTAATGAAATCAAGTTTTCGGATGACCGCGAATAATATAAACCCTGATGGTTATACTCAAGCAAAGCGGTGTCTACGTTCAAAGAAATGCTAGCTTACACTCAGGGCGACTCGGAATGGTTCAGTTTTTGTCGCATCAGGTAGATTTACGCCTTTTCAGCTTTCGGCGCAATCGAAATCGTAGCCGACTCGAATAGAAGCAACGATCTGAGCAGTTACTACATCTCTTCGTAATCGATCCACTGCCATATGCTTATCGAAATCGCTTAGGTATGGCGTATCGTCTGCGTGTTTTGCTAGCATAAGTTTGGACAAAATTGTTTTGGCATTCAGCATAAGTGCGGTCGCTCGCCACCACCACTATTTTCTTTTCATCTTTATCAAATTTTGTGTGCAGTGATCCTCCCCCAGGTTCTTTCCGGCCCCTTTAAACCGATTCATATATTAGTGAGTTTTTCGTCATTTTGAAAGCGCACTTTTTTGTGCTCGATCGTGGACCGCCGAGGTTTCGCTTTTTCTCAGTTACTGTTTCTACGGAATTTGGCAACCCACTGGTTTCCAAAAACCTTAATTCCGGCCCGATTGAGATCCGATCATTTTGGCTGTTCTGGTCTGTTCCTCATTTGCGCGATTTCCGTCGCGATCAATGAAAAATTCCAAGATTTAAGTGCATATCAAAACATTTTCGAACAATAATGAGCTTTCTATGATTAGCGAAAGTCTGTGGGAAGGAATTGTGAATGGACAAATAATATGAAGAGAGAGCAGTGAACCGACTGAGAATGGAAAACACTTATTTTAATATAGCGAAGAAAGATGCTAATGGTTACCAGTACCTATGTGTTTTTCAACTCCAGTTCTGGAAACTGCCTATGTAAGCTGTTACAGATAAACGTTGAAACCATCGAGAGAAAAGTGCGTTTCAGAATGCACGCAGCTGTGCGCAGAAGTGAATAAAAAGTAATTTAAAAACCGGAAAGAAAGTAAGGCATTGAAATGAAACTAAATTAATTATCTAAAAGGACAAACTCGTTAGCACATTGTTCATTACGATAGCATTTGCTACACCTCAAACGAATATATTCGAGCAACAAAGACCAAATGAACCAACCAACCAGCTGTCCGAATAAACGGCTTCAAAAGCGAAGAAATCAAGTGTATATGGAAGAGCAACTGGCAAAATCAGCAAAAAAAAACCCTTTGATTTTCGATAACTTCATGCATTCAGCTCTCTGCAAAATTGGTCGTGTATTATCATCATCACACGTACGACCGCATTTCAACGAGTGATTTGCTGTGGAGGAGACATTTGCTGGTTTATAGATCGCCACACTGATGTGGCATTCAGTGTGAAAACAAGTGCGCACCTCAATTGTGAACGCATTGCCTAAGCGTCCTCCTAATGGATGCGATTCGTAAAATGTTTTGAAAAATTCGTAAAATATTTCGGAAAATTTCGTAATCGTTCAAAGATGATTCTAATTCACCACATCAACAACACACACACACACACACACACAAATACACACAAAAGAAATTAACGTTTGCAAATCTTCGATTGTCACCTTTCTATGGTCAATTAGAGTTCCAAATCAATGCATGTCGACATCGTTGTCGATGTTTTGGAAAATTTAAAAATCTTTAAAGATGTTATTTATTGAGTGAATATTCAAATCTGTTTAATTCGTGATTCGATTGCAGCTACTTAATTCGTTTATTGCTGAAGTCGACACTTTTATCCGCACAGAGAAACGAAATGAAGATTGAATTTATTTGATGAGCGTTTTTTTTTTCTTTGATTTCTTCATATCTTCTCAAATATGCTGAAACTAAAACTAATCATAATTAATTAGATAGGGAGGCACTTAGATGGTCAGCTGATTAGATGGTCACTCTTTGTCGGTGAAAAAAATGCATCCGATCCGTTTCATTAAAGTTGCTAAAACGAAAGATTAAATTTTATGTACGTATATAGCGAATAAATAGACAAATAAACAAATTCTTTTGTTAAATGTACGAAATCGATTCAGTAAGCATTACTTCAAGATGGTGAATAGTGTATATTTAAAAAGACTTCCTGATAGAAAAGTTCTAAACAAAAAGATGACAGCTGTCAACATACGATCGATGTTCACCTTAGTTCAGTAATAATTCGTCCGCTCACCCAAGCATCATGTAAAACCTGATACATTAAATTGTTCTCTTAAGAAGTATCACACTAGCGCGTTGACGTTAATGTTATTTGATGGCAAGGGTGTCAGCTATGCGAACAAAACGAATTAAAAGAGAATGATGACTGTGTGAAAAAAAATCTTCTGAAAATATCGCTTGTTTCGGCCATGCAAGTAAATTAGAGTCTGCGCATGATCTAGCAACTTGAAATAGACAAAAGGCCACTATGATAATTTGAAAAGTCTTTCGACAACGGACACTCATAGAGGGGGAGAAAGAGAGAGAGAGAGAAAGATAGAAAACGAGAGAAAGGGAGGGAGAAGGCGAGAGAGAGAGAGAAAGAGATTTGTCTGGCGAGTTTCTACAAAAAGCAATTTGCAGTCGCATAAACACACTTTTTCTACCCATTCAGAACTCAACACGCACTTTTCTAAATAAGAACTCAAAAAAAAGCCGAGCTCGTTTTTTTTTCTCTTCCATTCGGGTTTCTCAAGGAAATCAATAAGGAGATTTTCCGGCGATGAACTGGATCTGTATCTCACCTATAAAAGCAACACGATGCGGATAGAAATTCGTTCGAAACCTCTCGCTGTGCCCATCCTCGTGAGGTAAGTGAGTGAGCGTCACCTTCAAAAAATCTTTACTTCCATCCATCCATCCATTCACCTATCCATCCCATTTTTCTACGTATAATAAGGCAGCTTTTCAATATCGATAGTGCCGTTAACTGTATCTATTTTAAAGAGCTTTCTTCTTGTGTTCCCACTTCCTTAGTGTTACTCTGAAGGAGACTGCAACGGCTTGAACATTTTGGTGCTTTCTACTTTCTTATATGAAATCAGTTTTGCATTAATCGTTTTTAAGACATTTTCTAAATATTCAAAACTTCTGAAGGATTGTACACATCCGAGATGCACAAGATGAACGATGCTTATGGTTTTGTCCGACCCGTTGAAATACCGGAATTCTGGCGAACAGCAGCGAATCTTAAGTGGTCATAAAAATGAAAGCCTGAATAATAAAAATCATTCACAATGATGAAAAACGGAAAAAATAATAAATAATAGTGGCGGTTGAGTGCACAAATATCCTTTTAAAAATGGGCGTTTTAAGGCGTTCAAACGATTTGAATTTTTAGCTTAGCCATACCTCATCTATATGCCTTCTTATTCTAAATTATATACTTCCAAAAAATAAACATTCGGAAACAACGCTCCTGCTCGTGTCTATCTTTCGGTGATCATCGCCAGACTTCCGGTGCAAATATTTTGACGCATTCTGGCTCCAGAAAGGTTTTTCGAAAATTTTGACCCGGAGTATAACTCATTACGTGGCTACTCTTTTGCCATAAGTGATGATGCTTACCGCTTGACCATCATACGGGTCAGAAACCTCTTACCCGGTATACTTGAGCCCCAGAAACGCTAATCTGTTCACCAAATTTCCCTCCGCAAGCAATACTTAACTGCAATTAATGTTGGCAACTGATTATGTTGTAACGAAATGCTGTACTGTGCAATACACGTCAAGACACAACAGACTTGTGGAAAAGACAACTTCATATTCACAGGGGGGAAGCGGGCACTTTTTCGCGAAACTTACTCCATACTTCATCACAGTCATTCATATCTCAGTAAATTGAGCATGAATTAGGTTGGCTTATACGACTAGGCAAACGAGATTTGTCCATTCTGAGTTAAACCATGGAGGAGCGAGGTCATCAAGAAATCAGATTATATTGAAGCACCGCCCTAATTCAATGCTTCTCGTCAGGCAATACAGAGGATCTAATAAGTTGCAGAGTGGTTGATCGCGTGATGGCAGCGAAATTGTTCGTATTAGGCGCTTCGGTGCTGAGTGCATTCATAATTGCCGGATCGTTGATTACCGCCATTGTGCTCATCAACGAGATGAACCAACTCTACTCGGGCATAATGCTCGACATTCAGCAATTCAATGCGATTGCCAACGATGCTTGGAATGAAATGATCGCTATTCAAACGAATGCTATCCGCTCCACTCGCAGCCCATCTAACACATTCCAGTCGTTAATTAATCGTCAGAAGCGGCAAGCAGTCCTCTGCAACTGTGATCCGCAATCTTCGCACTGCCCACCTGGCCCACCTGGACCACCAGGTGATCCAGGAATAGACGGTGAAGATGGACCTCCCGGAGAACCTGGTAGACCGGGAACTGATGGCATCAAATTCATAGCTGACAATGTTGCTGCAACCGGATGCATCCAGTGCCCAGAAGGGCCACCGGGTCCACCGGGACCAGACGGACCCCCTGGACCTCCGGGACCGGATGGTGCACCAGGTGCACCAGGAGTACCTGGTGTTGATGGACCTCCTGGCCCAGTGGGACCACCTGGCGAACAAGGACCGATGGGTGAAAATTTTTAATGTGTTTTTTTTTCTTCGAAGTAGAAATCCGCTCTTAAGAATAACGTTTTTTGGAATAGTTTGAATCACTTTCCAAATTAGATTTTTTCATTAATAACAATTCTAGCTCAAAATTTTAAAACAGCTATTTATGATAGTCCAAAATTCAGGAGTATTGTGTTTGCTACTTTGCAGTTTTATGGAAATTTTGACTCAAAATGAAATTTGCTTAAAATTAATAACATTTTACAGCGGCTTCTAGCAACAATTGCAATAAGTCGGTTGAAAAGCTGTGCAACGAAATCACCGAGGTGTATAAATGTGGTTGCGAAATAAAATACATTCATGCTCTATTTTTAGGTCAACCTGGAATGGCCGGACCGCCGGGACCACCTGGTAAAGATGGACAGGGAGCTAGAGGCCTCCCTGGTCCCAAAGGACCTCCTGGTCCAGCTGGTGCTCCTGGTAATCCCGGCCCGAATGGGCAGAACGGAGCGCCAGGGCAACCTGGAATGCAAGGAGCTCCAGGTTTACCAGGAAAGCCAGGACAAGCTGGCAAGGATGGTCTGCCTGGACAGCCAGGAGAAATTGGTATTCCAGGCGGAGACGCTTCCTACTGTCCCTGCCCTCCTCGCACAGGCGGCCTTGTTGATGCGAATGGGCCGCCCTACAACAGCGACAAACCGACGGCGAATGTGGAGTCCAATCAGCAATATGAGGACGAAACATTACCTCCGCAAGGAGGTTATCGAGCTCGCGTTCTCAGAAAACTCAGAAGATTCCTCGCCAAGGTCTAACGCATCAAAAGCATGAAAGAAAGCAATTCTGCTAACTGAACGACAGGCTCTTCTGTTTACTTACTAACACAAGTCAGCCATCTTTACCACTGAAATTCCACATTACTTTAGTACTCCAATAAAAAAATCAAATTCATATTGTTACTCTTCTCAGTGTGCTTGTCAATCATCTCATCAGCGTGCTTACGAGTTCATCAGTTATTCGGCATGTCTTCAGCAACAGAAGCCGAAAAAAGAAAATTGTACTTTTTAAGCGACACTTTTAAACGCCAAATTAGTGTCGAAAATGCGGTTGGAGAAGAGATGTGGAGAGGCGTACGAGAAGCTTAAACGATGCATGCTTTGCATCTGATTCTATAAAAAAGTCTCGAAGATGCTCATTATATATCGGCCTTTTTTTTTCGGAGCTGCAAGGATCACAACACTGCTATGTGCACATATCCACGAATGTTGATTGAGAACCTGGTTTATCACAATGAAATCAACTTTCTTCTTTGCATGCAAAACACAACAGTGAGCAGAGGGTATGGAATCTAAAATCGGAAGAGCTTGGAAAACCACAAATGAGCGATATGGCATCATTTCGAGCAATTAAAAAAAGAGAAACCGTTTCATTTTTTTTTCTTCACTCAAAATTGAGGGCAATTTTAAGCTATTCATTTACCCAAACAATCATCGCTTTCAATTATATCATCTAAAGATGACCCAGAAACTATGCAAAACTCTTTGCCAGGATGCCACTGATCATATAAACTTACTTGCCTAAAGGAAACTACGGCTAATTTGGGAAGACGAGCACATTCAAAAGCGCAAATGTTCGCAAATTGAGTATGGCATAATGGCATAATTGCGAACGAGTCGAATCGTATAGGAAATAGCGAATGCGCATTGCCAAGCACAAGCTGCCGGTGAACGACAGTTAACTTTTTTTTTTCGGAAATAATGTATTACTATGAGTTATATGCATATATATATATATATATATATAAACATATAGGTATAGTTACGGTATATACCACTTGCCCTTATGCATATGTATTATATACTTATATGCATGTATATATACGTATATATATATATATATATGTATATATATACGTGTGTTAAAATGTATGGCTACTAGGTGTTGTGAAAATCCCTGCTTGAGAACTGTGCTCGCACTCGCTCACTCGCATAACTAACCATCCATGCTGTAAATGCGACAAGGCGGGCCTTCATACGCAAAAGACATAGCAGGAAAGCATTATTGTCAGCGGCTGCAGTTAGCTGTAAGCAACAACGGGCTTTTTGGAAGAGGTGGGAGGGAGAGGAGGATGGAGAGGGGGAGGGAAATTTTAGGTTTCGACACTCCCTTCTTCGGCTTTCCCTCACCAACAGGGAAAAGAATCGAATTGAGAAAAAGTGTAACGTTTAGTGCTTTCTCTCGAAAGCAGTTCAACGGCAATTCCGTGTTAAAATTCTCGTATTTCGGGTATGTTGTCTTTCAGAACAGTGATCTGCAATATTTTTACCGTCCAGCGGCTCCTTTCATTTCGTCGATTTTGCAGTACTCTCGCTCAACTTCTGAAGTTCCATACTTCGAAAAGAATGGTTTGCATTATAGACGAGCAATATTACAAATTTTTAATGTATGCTTCCAATTTTGCTCTATTTTGATGATCTGGTTCTGCCCACTTTAATCTTCGCGCACTATGCGAATGCCACGTGTCTGCATGTTTATATGCTCATGTTCATGTGAATGCGTATGTGCCTGCCCAGTCCCGTAGTTTCAACTCATCAAGCACAGCACCTGCGGCGGCGAAATCTGTCCGGCATAATCCGTCGTCTTGCCAGGATTTCGAAACAAAATCTCGCTTCGATCCATATATTTCTGGACGACGGTAACGACAGGTTACACATATAAGTACCAGCAATTTTTATCCCCTTTGCAAATGGGATTTGGTGTTCTTATGGTGTAAAATGCTGTACACTACAGTTCCCATTAGTCAAATCTTTGCATGAGAAATAACAGACGAGCGAGATGAAATTTCCGGAAAACGAACGCGGAAACTGATAAGAAGTATGCACGAAAAGCGCAAGCAGGTCTGATCTCGTGGACGGTTCGTTTGACAACTACTTTAAAATGCGCCCTAAGCACAGATATTCAAATGCAATTCGGGTGGGAATGTTTTGTTTAATGAAGTTATTTTCGAAAAAATGAGCTATATCGTTCTAGCCAGAATTGAGCGAAGCATATATTGTGGTACTTTTTAACTAAATCATTGAAATTGGTCTAATTGCATTTGCCTTCTTATGCATTCGGTCACCACAATCGATTTGAGTGCAATAGAAATTGTTGCTATTCTCAGAGAATTTTGATTGTGCAAAACTATTGAAAAATGCCCATCGAAGTTGTGTGATGCTGAATGAAAGTATTGTTCATTAATTGGTTTTGTTGAATTTACATTCTACGCTTCGTCAAAACCACCGTAATGCTATAGCGCAGTGAATCTTGCTTAGCTTTTTTTTATTTATCTGTACACATTTAAGCAATACCGATGCACAAAAACGCGAAAATCGCTGCCCAATGCTTGTCGTCTACACTCAACACGGCTAGAAGCTTGTGTTTCATCATGCAATCCCAGAAGATTTTTAAGCTGCTTTAAACTCTTCATATGTTTCGTTAATCTGACCACTTTTTTCAAAAAAATTTGTTATAACGACCTCTTCTTTCGAAAATGGCGCAGTTTCAGTTTCATTCATGAATAATTTATGCAGAAAGTGCAACAGGAATGAAATTTGTCGAGTAAATGGGAATGGTGTGAAGTTTCGTTGCGTTGATTGGCTCATTAATTTTTGAGCGCAAATGTCATGTAACTGAGTTTTTAACTGACTTTTACAATTTTGTAGTTTAAAAGAAATAACACAGCGATGTCCACTTCTTCAACGGGCGCTCACTATTGACCGATATTATTTTAATACATCTCTTGTCTCCGTTATGAATGAGACGATTTTGGTTCAGAAATCAAATTCTTATTATATGAAAGTGATTGAAATTATTCTAATTGTTTGAATTTCATGACTACCTAAGCAGTTAGTAAAAGTGAAATTGTTTGGTTTAAGCAATATATTGCAAGTTTCTCTAAAATATCTCATAAATTGTTAATAATTTTAAAAGGTATTGCTTTCATTAACCTACAAGATGCGTCCATCTTTAGTGAAATGTGATAGAAACATCACAAATGCAGCACACCTCTTCGTCATGATTGCCTTTCAAAGTGTTTGTTGACTGCATACAAAATTCACAACGTTTATCAACTTATTAAATTATTAATCAGAAATTTCTGATTTCCTGCTACGGTAACAAAATATGTTATCAGCAAGACACGAAAATGAAATAAAATTTTGAACAAATACAACAGGGTTTTCAAGAAGCGATCTGCAAAATGAAGCAACACCTGGCGGTTTCGTTTTTGAGTTGGCGATAACTTTTATATGACCCCCGGCGTGGAGGGGGGGAAGTGGGCCACATAAACCCTGAGGGTTATATTGTGATATCGACTCGAAGATAACAGTAACATATTTCTAGCCTCATAAGTATGCTACAAGTCAACAATCGTCGAAAGAACAATGATTTGAGATGCGTACCACTTATGAGGAGCTAAAATCCAAAAAAAAAAAGAAGCACCTAGGGCAGCACTGCGACTGAGGTAAGAAACATCAAAGTAAACTATCGCAGCATATTTACAAATAAATACGTACAATTTCTGAAATATCAGAATGGTAGTTTGATGTGTTTTATGCCTTTGCACGCAGTATCCTCAGCTTCCGCTCTCGAATTATCCTCCCTCTGTATCCACTGTTATAATCACTTTCATCATTGCCTACACTTGCTGGTTGGGCAGGATACATTCCCTCATAGCTCTGCCCAGCACTGTTTGTACCCGTTCGCACAGGACCTTCACGGTATGCTCTTTGTGTGCTTATAGGTGGCGCTAACCTCTCCACTCCATAACCTCCTGCGGACCACTGGCGCTTTAAAGGTGTTTGGCTGTATCCTCCTCCATAGGTTTGCATACTACCGATAGAACTTGATGCACCGTTGTAGCCTTGACCGTAAACACTGCTTCTAGGGTTCGATGAAGTACCTTTTCCATAAACTTGTTCGACACTACCGGCTTCTTCACCGCCTATATTAAATCCCCCGTAGTACTGATCGGAACTATTCATTGGAAAGGGTATTCCACTCTTACTGCTTTCAGAATTTTTTCCCTGATTGCTGCCCTCTATGAGGGCTGCAACACTTTCCGGTTCTCCTCGATCAAAGCCAGCGTTTCTGTCGAAAGTTGTGTACGGACTTTCCAAGAGTGTTTGTTCCATTCTAACACTTCCTTCGTGAATGCCGAAACGTCCTTCCTTTTTAGCATTCCAAGCTTTAGTTGTCATAGGGAATGCTTCAGGGATTTCCCCATCGTGATTTTGCCCGTTACTGTCAGCTTTTAGGAAACCTTCAGTAGTAAGCTGCTGAGTAAGCTCATTTCTTGGAGTAACTCCATCGTGGTGTTGATCTCTTATCACCTTGGAATCTAAATAACCGTAGCTTTCATAAGCACGCTCGCCACCATTATTTACTGAGGGATCCCCATGATCCCATCCTACATTTTTTTTCAAATCAGCGCCATGTGGTGTCGATGGTCTTGGAGATGACTGCTTCTTGTAGCTTTGTCCGATACTACTGACTGTAAAGCTGGAGTCTCTTAGTTGTTGAGCTCGCATTGTTTCTTTCTTTTCTACTAATTCTTTTCCGAAATCGCTTCTTTGCTGGCTGTTGCTTGTTACCATCGGTTTCATTGAATCAGCATCTTTGTCGCCTTGTCCAACATTGCTTTTTCCTCTAACTGCAGGAACATTCGTTACATCATACTCATGAATACCACCACTTGTGATTCGAGCATCCGCCGGCAGGTAAGGAACTCCATAGCGCTCTCTGCCTCCATTATTGTTACCCTGACGATCCACATTTCCTTCACCATTTGGTCGCTCAGCATTGCTTCTTTCAAGGTCATTCGGGGCGCTGCCCTCATAAACTTGTCCAGCAGCTTCAGAATGACTAATAGGGTATACTTGTACTATGTCATCGTGAGGAATACTCTTCACATGGTTGACGCTGACGCCTTCTGTGCTGACCATGTTGTCATCAGTGGGGAGCTGTATTGCGCCACTCACTTCTGCGTTACTGGTTGCGCTATCATCATGAATCTGTCCCGCAGAGTAATTCCACCTGATATTGGAAACCCGATTGCCTGGACGTGCTGCCGTTGATCCATAATCGTTTGCTGTCTCCTTATCCACGATGGCAACTCGAGACGGACAAGGGCAATATGAAGCATCACTACCTTGGAGACCACGCTCACCACGTTGTCCGGGCGCCCCATTTCTCCCTCGTCGTCCAGGCTTTCCTGGAGAACCTTGTGCTCCTGGTGGTCCTCTTTCACCTGTCTTTCCAGCTTTTCCGCGTGGTCCGGGTCTCCCCGGGGGCCCATTTGGACCTCGAGGTCCCTGTGGTCCACGGTAAATACCTTCCCGTCGTTTCCATCCATCCTTGCCGGTTGGCCCAGGAGCTCCCACTGGTCCAGGCGGACCTGAAATGTATTTGGAGAACTACTTTTTCTTTGTGCTGAACTTACCATGAAAGATGAATATGCTCAACGTTCTCTTGTGAGTTATGAAACTGATCTTTCTTAGCAGCTTGCGACTGCATAAATTGTTCACCTAAACAATACATACACGACACAACTGCATGATGCCAGCCTACGAGAATAATCGTGTAAGCATAAATTATGTGCGTCCTATACCTTTTCTACGACCTCTAGAACATATTTTCTGAAATTTTCTGGAAAATCCTTTTTTATAGAGAGTATTGTGCAATATTTTAGAATCCTGAAAGGCTGTTTTCCAACGAAATGTTAAATTGGCAGCACATCATTTCGGAATTTATCTTTGGAAATCTCGAACTGGAGGAACGAAATACTACTGGCTCAGTTCAGCTCTACTGGCACATTGCCAACATATGATAGTTTGTCATCTTAATTAACAGCTACGCAACAACATTCATGTGGTTAGCAGAAATAGCAATATAGTGATTGCAAATGAAAAATGTATATTCATTTCTTGACTGTTGCTAGACCGGAACATTTAAATTCGTTTTTTTTTCTTTTAATTTTTAAACGACTGGGTATAGTTTCGATAGGTGCAGCTCAAACGTTTTAAGTGATAAACTTGACTCTGATAAACTGATAAACAATATCGGATTTAGTGTTGCAATACTGCTTCTTAGGGTATTGCATAAAATGCAAAAAAGAAAATAGTTCACAGTTTTTTGAAGAACGTTTTTAAAGTTTGAGAAGCGCTGGTTTGCACTTGAGAATACATTAGTAGGATTAGGGTATAGAGCGGAATTCATGAAATTAAGCAGTTTTTGGAGAGTTATTCGTCGTTCCATTCATTTTGCAAATTATTCGATGCGTAACAGTGGATGCATGAAAAGATGCAAAGATGCAAAGGCAGCTGTCATTTCACTGATTCTTCCTGTATCGATGCAGCAGACAACCATGCTCACGCATGATTGTTGTGACCAATCGATGCATAGTTGATAGTAAACCCAGCTTGTAACGAAACGATACTCGCTTATGAAACATATACTAAACTACGAATACGACTGTGATGGAACAGCTATACGATAAGTATGATGCTCCGAAAAGAATATAAGACGACATCCCCATAATGTAGCGGTCGTCGGTTCGCACCACCATTATCAACAGCCATTTTGCAAATGTTTTCTTCGTCGATTTACGCAAAAAAAAAAATCAGAAAGACCAAGCAAAAAAATCTCACCAATTGGTCCCTCATCGCCAGCGCGCCCCATCGCTCCGGGCTGACCGTCAACTCCAGGCATTCCTGGGCTTCCAGGTCTTCCAACTGGTCCTGGGGGACCTGGTGGGCCAACAGGTCCAGGGGGCCCCGACGGTCCAGCTTCGCAGAGCGCGCAACCGTTGGGTAAAAGCTCAATAATTGTGAATGTGATACCATCGTTTCCTGGTAGTCCTACTGGTCCATCTTCACCATCGAATCCCGGGTCTCCTGGTGGTCCAGCGGGTCCTGGTGGGCAGTATGGTGGCGGAGAAGCACACATGCACAGCGATTCTGTTACCCGTTTAGTGCGTACGAATAAAGAGTTGAATGCGCGGTCTGTTCGCGGAAGGGCATTGCCTTGAATCGTGATCATGCCATTCCAAGCATCTTTGGCTAAGTCGTTGAATTCTTCCAAATCGTACATAATGCCGTCATAAATCCGGTTGATTTCAGCGACCATCATTACCGCTGCAATCAGACTTGCAGAAATGGCGAGCGCACATGTTACAGATGCTCCAACAACGAACATTTTGGCCGCCATCACAATAGCGAACTCTACAATCAGATACAATTAAGGAAGTCATAGTCAGCGCAAATTCAGAAAACAGACAATCCGTGCACACCGACAACGCTGGTTATGCTCCCCTTATGTGTTACATGCGTGATCAGCGCTTTTCCAGCTAGTGTCATTCCCTTCTGAGGAGGTGCAACGATAACTGCGGGATGATCTTTCACATTTTTCTTTTGTTACGAATGACTTCGTGCTGTCATACGTAAAAAGAGATACGAAAAATCATTCATGGCTCCTCTTTCACCCTCATAATGGAAGGTTGTGGTCGCTCTCAATTAATTAAAACAAGTGAGAGCAAATTTTGCTAGTTTTCGAGGCACAAAATGCTCTCATTTTTTTAAATCGGCCATGATAAAGTGACAACGTAATTACGCATGCGGAAAGTACGTCTAAGTACTTTGAAAAAGTACGTCTAAAGTACTGTGAAAAATTCAGTGTGGTCATCTGCAATTAGCGCAACGTGTCTTAGCAAGGTTTGGGCTTACCACTTATCTGGCTCAGGGCACGTATCCTGTTTCGGTGCAGCATTTTAAACATAGGTAAAGAATAATTACGAATCTTGAAGCTTTAGCTTACTATATCTGGGCACTATTGTGCTGCCGTATTAGAAAGGTAATGAAAAGCTCACATAACTGTTAATCGTATGAGCAAAAATCAAAGCGGAATCCTAACGTTAGAGAATATTTCAGCAAAAACGTGCCTTTAGTTTTCCCTGTTTGTAAAATGACTAAGAGTCTGAAGCTTAATTCAGTAATGATCGCTTACCTACTCAACACTGCGCGATTTCGCGATTTCAATAATGTTCACAGTTAGGGGCGTAGCGACGACAATACGCCAATTCTCGCTTTATAGCCGTAGAAGAGATCCCGTTTGGTAATTTGAAAAAAAATAGATAATGACGTTTCGCGTACAACTGTCGAGCTGCCGACTAATGAAGTCAATCCATCAGGTTCAGAACGCCTCATTTTTTTAAAAGACAGTCATGTAAGAACGAAAAGCTGCTACGAGATAATGTTTATTTCTCAAGTTGTTTTCTCTTAAGCGAGAGCATCTCAAACTTGTTTTTATTTTTGATACTTTTTTAACTTAATTTAATCGGAATCAAACGTTTGCATTGTTCCGCGAAAAGGCAGCAATTACCACAGCTGTTGTTCTTGAATACAAATAATTTCTCATCCGCCGCAGCAAATGTCAATCGAACAGCGGCAAACTTTGCAAACCAAGCAAACATATATGATCATCACAGTGCCATTCTTTTTCAACATTTATTTACTATCTCGAGTAATCCACACTTGCCCAGTTTTCTATTCTGTTTCTCAAACTTCTATGCGCTTGCCAGGATTTCTTGCAAGAAACGCCGCGTCTGCGTGTGTGTGAGTGTTTCGTTTGACATGTCCGATATTTAAACTCCCAAACCACCGAAGCTACAGCTCTGAAATTAGGTAAATTCACTGTGTCGGTCTGCGACCAAAGGTCGCCTCTTCTACCCAATTTCTAACCGACTCGTTGACCCCGAGTGAGATTATACGCACTGGACTATATCAAAAATTTTATACTGACTTCCTGCAGCTTGCGGAAAACGCAAGCCACTATGTCGCACAGTCCATTTTACATTTCCTGAAATGGTGAATCTTCCTTCGGGATCAGTAATCGTTCTTGAAATCCGGCAAATCAATGCGACTCGAGGGCATGCACTTTACCCGACGCAGTTCATAACTCAATTGTTGCCGAGTTGAAACTACCGCACAGACGAACAGAAACTCGTGCATATACACGAAATTACAAAAACAATAAAAATTACAAGTTATAAATAAATAGAGAAATATATATTTATTTGCTTATTTAAATATATGTGTCTATATATACACATATACAATATTTACAGTATTCACCTCGACTGTCTTGCTCTACATCGTACCTCATGGACCGCGTATTCAGTAGATAATTATAGTCATTACTGCTTCGTTTCAAATGCTTTACGGTGCCTTGTAACTCTAAACGTAACGCCTCGAATGCTTCTAAGTAGTTCTTTGGCTCATCGTTTGTACTAAAATGACTTTTCATTAACTGTACAATCCTAGCAACGCATATGGAATTGTCTCAGTCGCATTAAACGTGCCTACGTTTGTATCATCAACGTGTTACATAATTGAATTCAACGTTAAAAAATAGTGGTTTCGTTTCGTTAGCGCCAGGCATATATCTGAGTCGATTCCATAAGCAAAAACAACAACCCTGAAAAACGGAAACATAAACTTGAAATGAGATTGAAAAACGATGAAAAACGCAAAATAATTCAAACATATGTCAAGCCATAGCCTCTGCATAATTTCTGGTATAGAACAATGCATTGCCATCATATGTGAAAAAAAAATTCTTTGAATTTTTTTTGAAAGAAAAATTCTTTGAACAACTTAGAACACAGTAATGAACTCATGGCATCGTCCGCTTGCACAAAGCATTTGCGATACAACGATTAAATGAGGTGTGCCGCAAAGAGAACGCTTTCCTGTATTAAAGAATATTTGCACGAGTTTTTTTTTATTCATTCTAGCAATTCCGAATTTGTATGCAATTTTTTGCCAATGCTCCGAAAATGTTGGCGTTAAATAATCATCACTTTTCTCAGATCTTTCCGTGGTTCCGTCGCGGATTTTTGTGTGTTTTTTTTTTCCTTTTAGATTTGCGATCAACGTTTCTTTGTGCTCAATAGAGGCAAACTGAACAATGCTATCAACGATCGTCTCAAACGTAAAAATGAAAAATTTTCTAGTGATCGAACAAGTTTTGCTTAACCGTATAAGAAACGAAGGACGAGATCAGCTCGACGTTTATCATTGACTGTCACCACACAGTGAATCATTACGTAATTATAGCCAAAACACTCGAGAGAATAGGATGGAAAAAAATTGTTAGCAAAGTGTCATCTAGAAATGGCTCATTCAGAAACGACACCTTTACGCGAAATCTTAAAAAAGTTCTCCTTGTAAATAGATATTGCCATTTTGATGACATCGCTGATACCGGCAATTAATAAATCTGTTGTATTAGGATCCTTCATATCAAATGGCCTCTTTTTGGCTAATTAGAACGATAAAAGTGACAATTATAAATTTAAAAAAAAATAGGAACTACAAACGAAAAAGAAGCAAATTATCTCGATAACCACTCGAGCATACCAAATTCTTTGAAAAGGGAATGTTTCAGTCATGAATACAGATCGTCATGCGGATATAGGCGCTATGTTGCGACCAAAACTTGCCTCAATTATCACATTCAGAGGCGTAACAATGTACGCGTTTCATCTTCGCTGTGTGTTTATCGAAAACAAAAAAAAAAACGAACAGACGAACAAAATCAATTTTATTTTAAAAAATCGATTGATCATCGATCAAAGTTGCACGAATTGAAAGAGAATTTTTGGATGCAATCGAAACAATCCGATAAGTGAAACGGAATTCCGTTGCTTAAAATCGCTCGAAACTTCGATTTTGAAAAGCAAATCGATTGACACGCAATACAAAATTTCGACTTTTTAAGCATCTATGTATATAAAAGACGATGACAAAAAAAACTTGCTCCATTATTGTGAACGAACTCTCTTTCAGTCAATTCGATCAACGTGAAATGTTCAGCGAAAAATGTAACTTTCTCAGTGTTTTCATGAAATCAGTAATTCGATGGTTTTTATTGTAGCCGCAGTAATAAGGTGATTTTAAAGGCGGATTGGTCGACTTTGATCTTTGTGAAAATTCGCTGCACAATATCCTAGGCTTTGCTATTCACTTTGGCCATGTCTTCACAACTAAAATATATCGGATAGCTTCGTCTCTATAATGACTCTAAGCAAGCGTTCATTTCCACTAGGTGTATGGAGCGTTCATGAAGCGCTCATCAATGTCATGCAATACTCTTTTACACTAGCTATTAGAAAAATGATTTTAAAGAAATTAAAGAAAAGAGTACTGTTAAAGAAGCAAATCTCAAACAGCCTAATCATTAGTGATTTTGACAAAAGATCGTTAATCAAGTCAGTTTCGCCATAAAGAAGGCAGTTTTCTATTGTGATACGGACGGAATCGCAAAAAGTTGATGAAGTTTTTCCGATGCGTATTTCAGTTAGGAAAGCGAAAAAGAAGTTTTAACAATTCAACAACTTAAAGTTGATAGTGAGAAAATTTGTTTGTTCATTAAGCAACAAACGGTCAATTCGAACCAAAAGATCACGAATAAGTCGAGAATATAAAGCATTTTTGAAAGTTCTTAAAAAAATATGGCCAACATTTCAAATTACGTATTTATTCCTCACAATTTCTAAACGTCAATCGATCAGCAGCAGCAAACAAGAACACCTTTTCAATTAAATTTTCGTTTCTTTTAGCAAATGCAACTCAAAAATACCGTCGGTGATACTTTTGTTGTTTATGCCATATTTTTTATAATCACTACACTATTTTTGGCGTATAGGGCGCGCTGTAGACGCGATATACATGGGGAGGAAAACGTTTCATCATGCAAACGCCGACACAGTGTTGCATTACTTACTTGAAAATGTATCAAAGAAAATAGGAGAAAAAACTTCTAATTTTCAGAATTGCTCAGAGGAAATTCGCTCTCACAATGCCAAATTATAAAAAATTTTTTTGTAAAAGAAAGTTTTTTGACTAATTTGAGGATTAAAAATCGTTTTAGAAAACAAAAAATTCATGAAACTTCATATGTGCCATTAAACACCGAATAGCATTGTTTTCCAAAGTGTGTGCCAATATTCGCCAAAGTCTCAAAAAAAGTGCTCAGTTTTACGGGAGAAATTGGCGAAGTTTTATTGCGGCTATAAACGACGAGGTGCATAGAAAATTATCGGTCACAATCCCACTCATCGATTGGCTCCATCTGAAAACCGCAATCATTTAATCGCGTTTTTTTTTTTCCTTCGCAATAATTTCTTAGATTAAGTGAATTGTTTGCAAGACAATTAGAAATGGCATGAATCATGTCGTTACGATTGGTTCGGCACTCAGCATGAGGATCGAGTGTCACTCGAGTGTGCACGAACATTTTGTCTCTGACTACCGCAAAACGAGCTTCCCACTTCTTTGATGATGAGGAAGATAGGTGCGTGCATGCATGATGTGCACGCATATCGGATGAAAAAACAAATTTGCCTACTTCTTTTGATGTTCACCTCATTTATCTCTGCAAACTGCCCATATACAACTCATCAGTAGGCCATTCATAAGTGATCAAAAATGAACCTGAAAAGGATTTTGCATGTGCATTTTTCCAACTACAGCTAATTCGCTGCGTCTACTTTTCTTTTTTTTTTGACGTCTTTCAACATGCAGTTGAGTTTCGGGAGTTAAACCGGATTGAGTGGTCGTTATAAATGGACCAAACAATCACTCGCAGTCTCACCAGATTCCATGTTCATCAAACACTTTCTTTTATTTTTGATTTTATTCATTTTCAAAATACGCAATCGTATAATGGTGTCCGAGTTCCTTAATTCCGTTTATCACTTAATTTTTAATGGAATTTTGTGGCTGGAAGTTTCTAAAAATAATATGTTCGGTGTTTCCTAGACTTGAAATAACTGCATTTATGAGATGCGATGAGCGAGTATCATAGAGCTGACACTACAGGTATCCATACGAGGAGTGCATACCTGAAAGAAGTAGGCACGCTAGTGTATAAGTAGTGCAATATTACGATTTGTTGTTTTTTTGAAAATTGCGCCATCTAGTACACTTTTAGCATGTCGCTTTTGTAGGTCTAAAAGAGTTTGGCGTTTATTCATCGTAGCAAACGCAAAATCATGCTTTATTCATAGCTCCACAGTTTTGTTCACTGCTTAGGTGTATAGTGGTATGGAAATCGGGAAGGCACAGACATGTGCAATTTTCGAGGGTTTAGAAGTTTTCGGATAAGGAATATAATCGACGAAGGCATTTCGAATGACTCATCGAAAGAATAATCTTGTTTCGTGTATGTATTTTAAATTACTCAGCTGTACAAATGGCTCATTTGTTGGCACATTTCTTTCATTACTCCCTTAAAGATTACTAATTGTAGAACATCACCCCTGTAAGTGTTTTCAGTAAGAAATGATGAAGGCCGTACCTATGGTGATGTATTTATCGGGTATGAGCATCGTCATTATGATCGCAAGCATCGGATTTGTCACCATGCTTCTCAGAGAAATGAATTCGTTCTACTACGATTTTATGTCGGATCTGGCCCAGTTCAATGTTATTGCAAACGACGCTTGGAAAGAGATGCGTTCAATACAATTCACCGCCACAGCTAGCTCCGTAAAGCACTTCGACCTCTCACAACGAAAGAAACGTCAAGTTCAGTGCTCATGTGCTGCACAACCTACCATATGCCCAGCAGGTCCAGCTGGACCAATTGGCGATCCCGGATTGGACGGTGAGGATGGACCACCAGGTTTGCCGGGAAGCCCAGGTGCTGATGGTGCAAAGATACCGTTGTTAGATGTTCCTCTTGGTGGATGCATTCCATGCTCAGCGGGTCCGCCAGGGCCGCAAGGACCGGATGGCATGCCTGGACTACCGGGACCGGATGGTAGAGATGGCGCTCCAGGCCTTCCAGGGCAAGATGGAATCGCTGGCGCCGCTGGACCTCAAGGTGATCCTGGGCGACAAGGTAACACTTCTGCTTTGTCCATCTGGAAATTTTTATTCGGTTGGATTTGTCTGATTTTATTTGGCTCATTACGAGGATAAGTTCGTTGTAAATATGGTCAAACATATTTGTATTGCTGAAGAAGCGAAAAAAAATGTATCACCGTAGAAGACAACCAGAAATCGTTGCAACTTTCCGGTCGTTCGATGAGTTCTCAGATGAGTTTCATCCCCGGCAAACATTGGAACTGGTACTTGATTGATAACTCATGAAAAACAGAGGGTTCAGCTAACACAATGTGTGGTAAATATATATCTGTTAGCATATATGCTTGCTGAATGTGCATAATGTTAATAGACGAAACATGTGATCTGTGTAATATTCTACAACGATTTACGGTAAAGAAACTTTTCCATCCCACTCTCCTACGGAGTGACAAATGAAAAGCGGTAAGTCGAGTCCAAACTAAGCATTAATTAATTAGAAAAACTAGGGCAAAGTATTAAGAAGTTTCCCTAATGGATATTCGCGGCGTTCCAACCTTATTTATTGTAATGGTTTTTTGCTATCGGCATACTATAAGAGACCATTCTTGTGCAGTATGATATCGCTTGTATATTGTGTCATCATAGCTTTGGACGGAAAATGCGCAAAAGGAAAATTTGCAAAACACCAAATTTGCATATTCCGGCAATAAAATTTGTGACGATTTTCGACGTGACAATAGAACTTTAATGTTTTGCATAATGGCTGTATATATAATTTGGAAGGTATTCAGATTGAATGGACCATTCGTGAACAAAATTCTCTAGTACTTGGGATTATGACAAAAGTTTGCTTCAAAAGTACCGAAAATGTGAGAAATGTTCTGTGGCAAAAGCATGGGCAAAATTTTTCGTGGAGAAAAAAATACGCCTGTTTCTCATCAAACAATGAATGCAATAAAGTTCGGGGGTTATTGCTTGAATGGATCGACTTGCGCAATTGTAAATAAATTTTTGCTCGAAACAAAAGCGAAGCCCCATTTTCGTTTTAGGACTGCAAGGTGAGGTTGGGCCGCCTGGTCCTCCTGGTCGACAAGGAATACGACAGATTAACGCTCGCGGTCCCAAAGGTCCCGCTGGTCTACCAGGACTTCGAGGGAGCCCAGGTCTAGCAGGGGCGGAAGGCAAAAATGGTGAAGTAGGACCACAAGGCCCGCCTGGAGTAGCTGGATCACCAGGACCAGCAGGTCAGGATGGTGCTCCGGGTGAACCAGGTGATCCAGGAGCTGAAGGCAGTGATGCTCTCTATTGTCCATGTCCAAAGCGTAATAAAAATGCTGACGTCATAGCCCCTCCTCCGGAAACGAAAGATCAACAACGTCTAGACGAACAGGGAGAAGAGGAAGGTGAAGGCGAGGGTGAAGGTGAAGAAACGAGTGAGGAATCTGAGGAGCAGTGTGAAAATCCGAATAATAGTGAAGATGATGTCGAAGATAGCGAAACGGAATCGATTACAGAAGAAGAATACGCGCAAAGAGCATCGAATGATGAGCGTCGAAGAATAGTACGACAAGCACAAAGCGGTGGCGGTTGCCATTCTGGAAAGAAAACTCGTGTTGAGCCACAGAAAATGTAATTCATTTTACAACTTTAATGATGAAGCCCGAAGGTTGACCACAGCAGTTTAATGAAGCAACTTCTAACGAACGATGAATAATTCTTTTCAGTTGAGCATTTCTACGTAGCTGTTTCCTTGAACTACATAAAGAACTTAGATAGGAATTTCTTGTCTACTGATAATATCTCTGATAACGTCTTTTCTAAGGGATGGTCATTGATCGGCATTCGCACTATTAAAATCAATTCACCTCGTAGCAGCTTATAAATTATTCGAAAATAAATTACTCGAACAAAATTCCCCTCAAAGAATTGTAAAAATGATCGATGAAGTGTTGAAATTATTGCCAAAACTTGAACCCGTTTCATAAGTCTTAGTGAAATAGATCAAAATTATGCGATAATTTCTGCACGTCGACGTTTGTGATATTTCCTTGCGGGAAATTTTACGCCCTCTCTCTTCCTATATTTCCGTATTATATGCGAATAATTTTGGCAGTGAATTCGGTTGAAATCTAACGCCTAGAATTTTCGACTATGCAGCTACCATGTTGCTTCATTGAAAACATGTGACATTTCTTTGATTTGAGATAAATGATATCTAATGCAAGTGATATGATGCTGAATTTTAAACGATGCGTAACGTCCGATACACTTTCACTATTTATGCTATCAATAGCTGTCTGTATTTTTGAAATCGTAAAGTATCTTCTTTTCAGTTAAATTTTTGTTTAATACAATATTGCTTATGGTTTTTGAGTTCTGTTTAGCACAAGAGTATTCGTCGCCTATATGGAGTGATGAACAGAAAAGTATGTGATTTCGTTCTTCATTTGCACATCTAAACATTAGATGTGGAACTCCGAAAGAGGTTCTCGGCATTGTTATCTTGCAGAACTCGTAAAATTTTATCGGTTAACAATTGTTTTTCCTTTTTCTCCTTAGTAAACTATTTCGTTGCGAAGCTAGCCAACGACTGCATCCGAGAACTTGAAAAAAAAATGTCTAGGAAAAGTTGAGGGATTTCGAATTTAACATGATAACAAATTATTTCTTTCCTTTTTGAAAACGAAGAGATAAAGCTAAAAGTGATAGAATCATTAAGCTGAAGCAAATAGCCACGTTGAGATGGAGGACAATGTTACAAATTGCCTAATCAGTTGATTTCTTCCGTTATTGCTTGAAATCAAAACGAAAAGTGGACTGAATATTACAAATGGGCAGCCGAGGTCGGAGCATTTTCATCAACTGGGAAAGCGCATCAAGTTCTACAACGTATTCCTATTAGTAGCATATTGAAGCGATGGGCTCCGATCAATCCTCTTCAACTAATCGGAATGAGTCGACTTTTGGGCAGTTGAAAAGGATACAGCCCGCACCTTATTAAAGGCCAATCCTTCTGAGTATACAGATGTTCTCATCATAAAGAATGGAGGATATTATTTGGCCCACTCAGAAAAAGGAAGTCTGCGGCCCAAGAAATTAGGAGCGTCTTCATTCCTCGGATCTATGAAAATCGTTTTGCGTCGATGGGTGCATGTGTAGAAATACACGAAATGCCGATTTCTATAAAAGTCTTTGTGTTTTCCTTCGCTAAAATACCTTTAGATGGAATGATGAAACGAGTATAGAGCAGTAAAGAAACCAAGAAAGCTAAGAACGGGAAACGAGGGAGAGGGGAAATCGGGTTTAAGGTTTATTTACCGGAGTGTTCGACTGTAGAATTTTTAATAGCATGGAATGCTAGAAACGGATTACGCTTATGTTTCATTCTGAAAACTCCGTAACTCTTGTTCACATGGAAAAAAAATTAGGAACTTGGTTAGAATTTTTGTGTTGAGAGCCTTATGTTTGTAGGTGCGACTCGCACCACAATTGATAACGTGTGTTTGATAACACCACACCACAACACAATTGATAACACAATTGATAACACCACAACACAATTGATAACACCACAATTGATAACGTGTGCTTCATAATGCTTTCTGTTGCCAGAGGTATCTGGCAACAGAAAGCATTATGAAGCAATCGCGAGTAATGCTTTCCAGTGTCTTCGAGAAATACTTCGTGAAATACACCGAAAAAAATACTTTGAGAAAAAGGCAATTTTTTTGCTACTATGAATGTTTTGCATCGGAACGAAGGGAGTAACACTTCGTTACATATATTGCCCAGTTTCGTGCGCACTTGTCACGCACCTTAAAATAACAGCTCGTCCGCTGTCAAATTTTGCATTGCTCATTAAGCTAATACAATGATAATATAGGATGACTAAATGCACACTTAAAAATGTTTTTGTTTTCTAATTCACAATATGTCGCACAAATGATGTAATCCTATATTTCTGACCATCCAGCAATCTATGTTTGCTGGAATCTTTTCCACGTTACTCCGCACTATGTTGTTAAGGTTGATGTTCGCTTTTTGAATAATTGCACTCTCCGTTTAACTACACGTGCTACTAGGTATTTTATAGGCGCAGTTGAACGTATTATGTCATATGTTACCTACTTAACTAGTATATGAGTGATTCATTATGCGTAAACTAATACGTGATTTATGGGATGAAAAACAGTTTAACATAATTGTGCTAATCAGGGAGCAAGTAACGCATACCGAATAGAGCACTCTCCCGACAAGCCTGCAAAAAATGGAACCCTTGGGGCTCTATTCGAGGGAACGTGGTAATCCACTTTAAAATAATGCGAGTTTCAGCACGCCAGAATTGAGCGTGGAAACTCCTCGCAGGTTAAACAAAGATTCCCTGGGGGTTGCGATTCGATTTACTCGCAATTTTTGGAGAGCACGGGCATAGTTTGACTTGCAAAGTGAATACGCGCGTCATGCATATATGTGTATCTATTAGCATTTGCCTTCTGGCCATTACTTACACCTTTTGGTCACCATAATGTTTGCCTTTTACGCTTTGGTTATCCTAATCTAGTGTCTGCATTGGTTTATCTGTGCAGTTTCAAATCATTTTTTTGATAACAGAAAATGCGGTGCAAACAAGAGTTGTATGCTCTGAAAGTCTTCCTCCAAATATCAGAAAAGAAATATGGGGACTCAACCTTATCGGAAATTATTGGCCAAGCCTCTCTAGCCATCGAGACAAACCAACACCGAAGAATGTGGGCAGTAGGAAACGAGTTTCTATAAATTTCATGGATGAAATATTACAACATATTATTTCTTATATTATCATCGGCTAATGGGAGTAAATTTAAAAATTGATCAGAAACTATCCTTTTCCCTCTCAGACTCATTTTCGCAATATCACATAGCTTCTACGGTTTCGATTGATCGAAGTCCTTCGATTTTTCCGCTCATCGAGTTTTTCAGCGCCTTTACAGGTGAGCGATCAACTGAGTCATCTAGAACAGATATTTGATACGCTACTAAGTTCAGCTTCTAGAGCCCATTTTTTCTCCTGAAAAAGTGCGTCACTATGTAAGGAAAGCAATCCCATAATTAGCAAAAAAAAAAGTGTGATAATGTTTTTGGCAAATAAATTTATTAGGATGCATTAAAATTGATGACCGAATTATCGACTTTTAAAAATTGAAAATTTTTGGTGAGTGATCTGTGTTTGTTTTTTTCTTCATCCATGAACGCAGTAAGTTTTCAACCATTGATAAGATCAGTGTCTTAATCATGCAATCTGCAAAATTCACGTATTGTATGCGTGAATAGCATAATGCGAACGATACTGATTGTCGGGGACTTACACTAATAGAGATGATTATAAAAACTGACAACTGATATGAATGATCGATGTTAATGCTCCCTGTGGAATTTCTTCTCGCACTCTTTTGCTAAACTAAATGAAACTTAAATAATGGTCGCTCAAAAAATTAGTTCGCATGGCTGCGGACGAGTCCTTGTGTTTTTACGTTATTATCTTATCAAGTACAGTTTTATCCTAAACAGTTCTGCAAGGAAGCACATCGAGTTCTCGAAATGCTGCATTTCAACTTGGAGCTTTGTTTTTTGTTTGCTTTACGTTGATGACGGACCAGATCATCTGCAACGATCAATAATATTGTATTGATTGATTGAATTTAAATATATTTCGTATAGGAAATGTTTTAAAACAGATGTTTTGAAATATATGAGAAAGCAAATGTAATTTTTCTTTTACTAAACGTTGCAGAGAATTTAGCGCTCTTCATTTCAATCATTTTCTATGCTAAGTTCTTTCTATCGTGAACTCCCAAGTTTTTCGTTGAAAATGAAGTCATATGCAATCATTCCACCTCTTAACCAATTGTCAGCATTGCTTTATTATCTGCAACATTCGATTTCGGGGTCTCAAATTTCTAGGAAAATTTGAGATTCCAAAAAAAAACGATGTCGGATGGCTTGAAATATTTGATTTGGTGAAAATATTTTTTCATCTCACAAAACTGGGAGTCAATAATCATTCTTTTAGTATAAGAGAATGCCCGTTTTTTTCAGCTGAAAAGTATGTTTTTTTAAAAATCTATTCAGTGACGATCTGTGAAGTTGCAGCAGCGGATACACAACCAGTAATGCGATTAATGCCGTGATGAAGGAAACTGAGCCAACGAAGATTTCATCAGAGAACAGACGATTGAAGAATGTTTCATATAGATAAACATGACTAAGCAATACATACTTTTAATAAATAATTTACAATTAGGTGCTGATGAACTTTGGAATTTCCTATTATACATGTTAGGCAACGATTTGTTGAGAATAAGCGATCACCGTCATAACGTTTTTGGGAAATCGCATAATTCAACAGTGGTTTGAATTCGGTCAGATTATTTTTTTCCACAGGCTTACTACAATAGTATGGGGTGAACTAACTACCACAGCGATGGTTATTTGAGGTGCAACTAAGGCAGGTATTACGCGTGCCAAATTTGTTTAACGACCAATTTGGGCATGCGCAAAACCCGACTGAGAAAAGCCTCTTGATTGTGCTGTGAGTCGACAAAGACATTAAAGTTATTCTTGAATCGAAAATAATCTTTGAAATTGAACAAAGGCTCTGTTAGCAGACATTCGATAAACGTTTTGGCTATGCAACGTCTTTCCGAGTCGAATTAAGCAGTGCCTTGCGCCGCATTCGAAAAGCTGACAAAGCGTGAGCCGATTCTGGTGTTGTCGTTGAATGTTAATGCAAGACAGTAAGGAATTATGGAAGTGGGCAACAAGGGAGTGGAGCACACCATCGTAGACCAGGGCCAAATAAGCGAATTCTGCGGTGGAGGAATAGCATGACGATAACGTTCTCTAAGGGAACTATCAACGAACGACCCGCCCCATAATGCGACCGTGTGCATTCACGCATACCTTTTCGGAGGTCGGTGTTTAATCTCTACCCCAGTACCCTCAGGGATAACAACCATTCATAGGTACCTTTCGTTGGAAGACGCTTGGATTAACAAGTACTCCTTCGCATCTTATCGCATATGTTTGATGCCTTCAATACAAATTTATGGCGCCGAGCATTACTGCGTTCAGCTTTTGTCGCTCGTCGTAAACACAGCGTTGTTGTTGGGAACGTGAGGGTGATGGCCATATTCTGCAGATAATACATGCCTTTCTTTTTGTGAATGCGTTTTCGTTGGTGTGCGTATACTAATTATGAAAAGGTGCACATCATGGGTACCAATTTTTGAGCCCTATCTTAAGTAAATTCCTTGTAGTTTAGCTCTTTCGTAACCTAGTGACACAGTGCAATTGAATGTATGACAGCGGATGCTACGGAAAATGTTCAATTCAAATTTAAAGTAAAACTGAGAAAGGCACATTTCAGTTTTAGACGACTTTTAAGCTTACAATAAGTACTGCCTAGAATATGCCAGAAAAGTGGATTTAATCCTAGGCGCCTTCATGTAAAATAGTTGTGCGATTTGCAGGGAGTCGGTCTTACTCGATTTCCCGAAATCACAAGCAGAGGTTGTGAGAAATCATGTCGTATTTCTTCGAATCGCAGATCTGCAGCTTAATGTTCCTTCTACATGTGTCGCAGCTATGCAGACATCCACTGTTTATAGAATCTAGCAAAAAGGAAAGAGTGTATGAAGGGGGTAGGATTAGGAAGGGGGCTGGGGGAAATTTTGAATGGATTTCAAAAAAGCATCGGAAAATTAGTTGAGTGTTTGGCTCCCAATGTTCATTTCAGTGTTATCGAAGATGCTGGCGCTCCCCAAATCCGCTTTTCCCTCGCGTCAAATATCACAGCGAATAGAGTTGCGATAGCATGTTCCTGCAATCACTTTGCTTCTTATCGTTTATTTGTTCACAAGAACAACAGTGCCAAAAATACCGTGTTGTGTCGTCTTCAATAATCCCCGCCGTCCCCCCTCCCCTCCCCCCCTCCCTCGAAAATTTCCCTTCCCTTTCTGAACATTAAAAAAGCGGTCCCTCTCTTGGCCTCGTCCTCTCGAAAATTTCATCGGTTAACGCTCATTTCGATTCTAAAATTTCATTCAGCAGAGGCTGAAAAAACAGGCTCCCCGTCAACCCAGCTCCCACTCCAAATGAACTTCCTCTAAAAGTTGGGGACATTATCGCTCCGGGCGTTTTATTGGAGGTGATACAGTGCTCAACACGTGCTGTACAAACGTCTTCTTGCAACTCCAACGTACATCGAAGGGTCGCCCATCGTCAGCTCATACTGCAATTTATTACTTATGAATAAAACCAACTGTAACCGTACAGTTTCGGGTTGCACTAAATAACATCGAAAATGTTAAGCACCTCGTCACAAGAGTGAACCGATCGTTTCAGTTGTGCGCCTTCCTAATTACTTCTCATATGCTTTTCGTAGTATTATCTCTCGAATCTGCTCAAGGATTGTGGTTGTTTACCTTTGTTGAACTGCTTGTGATAATGTCACCATATCTATTATGTGCAGGCGTTCTACGCACACAAAAAAGACCGCAACAGCTTCTAGACCGCAAAGCAATTGTACTTTGGTACTTTACTGCAAGATTCCGTTTCGTCCCTCTCTTTGCTAAGTCACTGTTTGCGTTACAAAGAATTTACCAATTGGGCTGCCGGCGGAGAGGGAGTGAAGGAAGGGGGAGGGGGTGAAGCATGGCTATTGCAAAATCCGCGACTAATGACGAGAGAAAGAGAGAGAAAAAAGTAGGTGGTGGTTCGTCCGCCTAATTTTAGCCACCGAATATACCTCACCCGGTCAAAGTAGTTAGCGCTTTATCCAACAACCAAAGACGGCTTTGGTTCGCTTACATCTGGGTCCAAAAATCTGTTCGAGCTATCAATTATGAACTTAGTTTTAACAAGGAAAGTGGAAGTAAATGGTCTCTGCAAATGACTTGGATAAAGACGATGCATACAGTCATTCCCTGCTTCAGGTATTGACCATATCGTAGCTCACAGACTTGTCTATCGATCAATCTCTGCCATGCACCTTGTTGGCTTTACTGAAGTTCATATGCTGGAATTGTCCAGTTACTTTCGCCTCGTAAAGTCGATCAGCTTTTATCCCCTCTACTCTCACTAATTAGTTGACGACTATTTAAGTTGAGATGGCCGAGTGTTTGTACTTTCTTCTCTGAAAAGTAAGCCAAAATAATATCGAACTAGGCTCAAAGTGCTACCATAGCATTTGCTCCCATCGTTGTATAGTTGACCTTGGTGAATTTGATGCTGTTTACGCTCGAAAGCTGACTGATTGAGCGAGTCTCTGAAACAAGAAAACAGTAACTGCTTAGGAAAAATCGATCAGTGGCAGAGCTCCCGCTCCGTATGCGGGAAGATATGGGTTCGATCCTCGGCTGCTAACCCGACGGATCGCCAGCAGGCTGACCATCAGGTGTTCCGAAACTGGTCAAAACAATTGTGAGTGGGCATGGTTGTCAGGTGCATCTGTACGGGAATCGATGAAATTACAGCTGCCTAATTCAGCCTATTATAAGTGCGAACGGGGTATCATATGATGTTTTCTATTCGATAGTTCACCAAACTCTTCGTGCATGCGAACAACGATCTAGCTGACCACCTCAGCGAAGCAACGGTGCTCAAGCTTTTCTCATGTCTACGCTAAAGAATGCTGGCGTGTTTCGCTTGGAATTGTTCGTTATCTCGAGATGTTTCATATTTGCGTTGTAGATGTATTTGTGTTTAAAGAATGCATTATGGCGGCGCTTATGCATAAGTATTTGCTTGTCTGGCTAGTTCTAAACACAGATCTCCTAGCCATTATCAAATACACTCACCAATCGCAGTTGTGTTATAGTCACTTAAAGGTATCAGAAAATTTACATTTACCTTGCAACCGATCACGATAATCATTTCGATTCAGAGCCATTTAATTTCGCTCAGTAGGCAACTCCTACATTATGACAACAAATCAAAAAGAAAACATCGTTCTCCCTTCGCACCAGTCAGTTTCATAAATTGCCCACAAAACTCGTATTTTAGCTGATTCAATAACCAGTTCTGTTCTCCGGCTGAAAATATCGGCCAGATGGAAAGATATACGCATGGTTATATACATGAGATGCTGCCGATGCTCATAATAAGGGGGAATGCGTGCTTGGAGACCAGTGTGACATGCGCTTTGATGAGTTATTCATCAAACCAGCTGGTTACATAAACTACTCAAAATCACGAATATTCACGGACGAAGTCTGAATTTACCTGGATTTTTTTTACCTGGACGAAGTCCGCCCAGGTAAATCTTTCGCTGATGATTCGTTTTTTTTTTAGATTAATGAAGTAGGCGAGTCGACTGGTAGAAATGTATGCATTTTTTCTCCATTGTGTGAGTATACTTCCCCGCAGTCCACGAATTCGTTTAACTTCGCGTATAACAGGTGACTTCTCATATCAACTGATATGTATTTGTTGATATTTATTTATGTAAACTGATATGTACTACATTTCATGTAGTACATATCAATTTGCACAACTGTAGCTCCAGTGGTTCCCGAGCTGAAGCAACGGAAGAGAGAGACAAACATAAAATACGCATTAAAAACATGACGTTTCCATATGGAGTTTTTATCGGGCAATTTGTACTACTGAGGCAATGTCGTCACGGTGTTCAGAACCCTTTCGTATAAAGTTATTGTAAGAGTGAAAATGTTGGGACCTAAATACCATATAATCACGAACAGGAGACCCTTTCACCCTCCTTCCCCTTTCATCCTCGTTCCTGCCCTTTCCCGCCCTCCCTCAATACAAGATCCCCCCGAACTTCGATCTCGACTGAAAACTGCCTGCTATTGGTCACATCCAGCGATCTTTTGCAACATTAAATTCGCGACATGTTGAGACGTCATAAGCACCTCTGCTTTGATGTGAACAACCACTCCGTTGTTGGTCCCGAAAGAATGCAATTAATGCCGTAGCGAAAATTCAATAAAGATGTTCACAAATGTACAAAGTGAGCTTACTTCTTGATCCTCCGAGACCGAGCCTGTTGAGCTCGTCAATGCGACGTTGTTTCTCTTCTTCGTCTACCCCCTCTGTACTCGGCCCTACTATGATGTTGTGCGTTACATCGGCATTCGAAAACGCCTGTTCGATTACTCTTTCTCGCACATCGTACTGGAAGAAAAATTATTATGTATGTATGTATACAATTATATGTATGTATACAATTATATATGTAAAAAAAATTAGATAATGTATACATATT
>JPKZ01003105.1:365993-388855 GCA_000803305.1 Toxocara canis | reverse complement strand
TATATATATATATATATGTAGCGAGTGAAAATGTGCGATTTCACAGTCGTGCACGGTTAATATCATAAAAAGGTTCAATTCTCTGATACAGGACAGCAAACTAAGTGTTTCTTGAGGGAGAGAAGGGGAAGGAGGGGGGTTAGGGAAGGGAGAATCCTTACAACTTGGTGCAATTTGGCATATTGTGCTTAGTCACTGGAAAGAAAAACTAAAATTTTCAAAAATCCACTTTCTAATGCATTGATGGTATCAATCGTTCTCACATATCGCTTAATACAGCGTATGCGTAACGACTGAAACAGACTGAATAAACAACGACGGGTTGCTGATATATGGAAAAAAGCTGTGAAGGCGGTTATGCATTTCGATGATATAATTAACGCGATTCTGAAGTTCCCCATAAACTAAAAGAAATGTTTTATAAGGTGATAAGGAAGGAAAAGAATTTCACAGCCTGTTTCAATGATCTATGAAGAGACTAATTGTAGTGTCATCATAGGACAAATCTATTTACTTAATTTTCAAATGTCACCGAAGTAAGGTGCCTGCCTACACTGAAACTGTTGCAGACCATAATGGCATGTATGTCGCAAAGCCGTTTCATCATCTTTCCGCCTATAATGAGCAACAATTCTGTTCCGTTCATCGTAATACCTGGACAGGTGTTGCATACGAGTGGATATATTTGCCGTGTAGTTTGAACTTGCACGTCAGATTTCCTTCATATGCCGATTTTCCGGCAAAATCATTCAAAGCGACAATCGTTTCGAAACTCATGCCAAATTTTTCTTGTGCTGCTCTTTGTATCACCTAAAAATGTTAGTACAATGCAACAGTCATGGACATCAACGATTCTATATTTATGCTTGTTCAGTTTTTTTTACGGCGAATAATAGGGAATGAAATAAGATATCATTCGCTAATAAGTATTGTGCTTTATTGTAAAGTAGACACAATCGGCAGCTATGTCTAAAGTAACGTTGTAACCTTACCTAGTTCATTTATGATTTCTCTGGAACGAGTTGCTGCCTACCTTTTTGCTCCTATTTATCCTTATTTAATTCACTAGCATATTTGAGAAAGTTTGTTCATTGTTTACGAAATTCTTTACCATTGAAGCGAACACTGTCTATTTCTTTGGCAAAATTGTCATTTGAAAATACGGCATAAAAGAAAACAAAAAATATATACCGCTCGGAATCAAAAACGAATGAAATGTTATATCGCTCGGTACCTAAAATGAACGAAACGATGACCTTAGCTATTAAGTCGATGTTACAATCGTTGAAATCAGGTTTTTGTGATAATTCGTTGTACGCAGCATTCATTGCATCTTCCAAATTCAAACTGCAGCATTTGTAACCTGAACCAACGAGACGTGAGCTTTTCAAAATCAATCGGTTGAAGCAGTTCATTACGTAGTTACTAAGCGTATTATAAAAAGAAGTTAAAATCGATTTATATGGACTCAGTTCATTGCAGTTTTTTTTTCGCAGATAGCGTACCAGGCAAAAAAAACATGATCAAATGATTCCCATTTCAGTTGATCAATTCGCTCAAGCATCAATAAACTGATCATAGCTTCAATTAGATGACCCGTTCTGATCGTTATGCACAAAACACCCATAATATTTAGACAAACGAACCGCCACTGGTGATATAACATGAATCTTTATCGCATTTCGCTTCCTGAACGACAATCGACGGCTTGAAAATCGTGGGCTTTGTCACTCCTGAAAGTGGAGAAAGAAAAGCGTTGATTCTTTCGCCAAGATTTTTTTCGCTGATTGTTCCCATAGTGGATCGTATAATGGTCGTACCCACAGGGCTCGCAGTAAATAAGAAATTAAAGCGAAAACATTTTTGCTATCTTGTGGTGAGCCTTTAAAAGTTCTAACAATAAATTGTGCTCTATGATTATCATCGGTGGCCGTCGCAGAAACGAATGACGCGCGGATTAATTTATCCGTCGAATCGGTGGGTCTACGCATCCATCTCTGTTAAATGCTTTCTTTAATGTGACGTTGTGGTCGCTGTGCTATTTCAAAATTTTTTTTCAAAATTTTTGGATATTTTTTGCTTGAAACGGTTTCGAATGGAACGATCATGACGTTTTGATGCGACGCAATTCTCGAAGACTTAGCGTTCATACGTTTGCACTTTTTTTTTCACAGCGCTTGGAACCGCTACAAGAATTGCTGTCTGCTAACCTCACCATTTTGCATGCGTCAAAGTTATTGTAAGGAAAAAATCAACTCCGATCAGCAAAATTTGAAAAGCAACGGAAAAATATTCACGGGATTGCAAATGCGCTGACCGTAACGTGCTAAAGAGAAAATAGCTGCCCAAAATTTTGAATTCGCAGCCAAAATGTAAGAATTTCTAAGCGGATTGTTTTGATACTTTCTAAGTCGATCGTAACTGTCGCGAACGAAATGTTTCAATTCGATTACAAAAACTTCAACGTCGTTTGAAAGTATTCATACGGTGGATTATAATATAATTGGGGTGAACGGAATTCGCAGACTTTTACCTCTGTGCATAATGGATACATTGATGGACGGTTGCTGTGGTCCAGTGATGGGCCATTGCTGAGGAGGTTTATGTCCTCTGTCGGCAGCCGGGGAAACTTGCGGCCTGTACTCGTAAGAGGCATCAAGCGTAGCTCCCATCTGCAATGTTAGTTCTGCGAAGACAAGGCAAGTTTTAATACAGACGTTATCGTATTACGAATATATCACAAACGCTTAAGTATGGCCTACCCCCTTTCGAATTCAGTTAACGCTCCCTTCTGTATACTCGTCTTTTAAGCACACTACTTCGTAAGAATTTTTCTTGACTTCAGTCGTTCTCGAAGTTAACCTCACCTTCACGGATTTCACTTCGCATAACCATTTCCTCACATTTATTCCCTGTTCCTTCCCCCACCCCTTCTCCCCACTAAAACTGGATCTTGCATTCATAGCTATCTAAAATGTCTCACCCCTTAGACCTTGCAATATTTTCAAGGAACTAGAAATAGGTAGTGTGACTGTGTCTGTAAAGAAAAGACCAAAAATTCTAGAATATTCGCTGGTAAGTTCTGTTTCCAACTGACAATGCAATTCCAGCGTTCACTACCGTGAACGCTGGAATTGCATTGTAGTACCATTCGATGTGGTATTGTAGTACCATCGTAACCAGTGGAGATGTGGTACCATTCGATAGTTTTCGAATGGCACCACATCTCCACTGGTTACCGCTTCGAGAACTTCTGAATGCTTCTCGAATATTCAGTCTCGGGAAGAAACTGAACGCTTTAAGAGGGAACGAAGATAATTCAACTTTTTCCTTTTGATCTGCTTTTTCAAAAAACTGATGTAACGTATGCTTTTCTGTTGTGAGGAGAAGCATGGTACGTACCTATATGAAAACCTTACCGCGTAGGCACATCTGCTTAAAGGTTAATTTAGTGGTAACTGTCGGCAATATCTTCTACGCACGCTTTCCGTACCATTTGTGGACAATGCGCAAACTGATGAAGCAAGTTTGTAAGGAAAAACTGGCGACAATAATACGGACATTAGTGATACTGATTCTTGGGGAATATTAGTGAAATTGGGAACTTAACCGTTAGAAAAAGTGGAAACGAGAAATGAAGTTGAAACTAACGTCTGGCTGATTTGAGTGAGGAATTAGACCCTTAGTGACACCGGCGGGAGGAAATGCGCCTACGTTATCACTGACATATCCGACAGGTAGATAAACGTTCTCGCCAATTCCTGTTCCACGATCGCCAATATTTTGAAAGGATGGTACTGGAGGTGAAAAGTACTGTGACTGCTGAACCTGATAGCCGGGTGAAGGAAGATAAGTGCCAAGCTGAGGTAATACGTAGGTATTCGATGGCGCAACATAGTTGCTGGATGGTACTGCCGAGATGGGGATAGGACAATTGCATTGCGGTTGCTGAACGAAGATCTGACATGTGCAGCAACAAATCTGTGAAGAGCATGGCGAGAAGCATCCAAAGAACAGAGCACATGAGGAGGTAATCAGAGCAACGAATATAAAAACGAAATACCACATTTCTGCAAGATAACAAACAAACTTTAATGCATCAATTGGCCTGTATTACTTAGGCGTAACGTAAGCGCACTATTAGCATAAACGATTAGAAGAACTGAAAAGGATGAATAGCGGTATCGGAAATGGAAAGGAACAGAAAGAACTCGAACACGAGTTTTTTTTTCGAACAAACCGGTTGTCTATGGTAGTACTGTTTGGTAAGCGTTAATGCTCTTTTGTGCTCATCCATTAGCTTTTCTACGCTCTTTTTCCTTTTTATATCAACGGACGTAAGGGCTACAAGGTTCATGAACTTGTAGAGGTGGAAGACGAGAGGAGGAGGAATATTTGACAAGGACGACACCGAGGAGACTTAATTCGGCCTAATATGGTATATTAAACGCACAACATCGAAACCAGTACTTTGAAGTTCTGCAGAAATGATGCCACTATAAAATTTGTTTCTTTCTAAAATCACCGACCTGATCTTATCATGGCAGATGGTCTTTAACTGCGAAAGTAAACGACCGATGAAAGCAAACGATTGATGTTAAATATTATAAGGTGAACGAATTTCGAAAAGAGGAGAACAGAAACATTTTGATCACACGCAAACATATTGCTTTGTTTTAAACAACCGGACATATTATTGGGGTCAAAGTAAAATGCAAAATACAACAGCAAGGTAGCGTTTGATATCCATTTTACAGTTATGAAAACGAAAAAGAGCTTTACAGGGATGGTTTGAATCATTATCGATGGATCGACAAATCTCGAATATTACCCTTGAGATAATGCTGTGCGCTCTGAAACACTAATTAACAAAGAAATCCGCAAAAATACGAGAAAACGAATGATGAATTTGTTTGGATAAAAGAGAAAAAAAACAAAACGAAAAAACAAACAAACAAGTAAGATTGGGTAGCGATGGTCACATCAACGAAGATGAATGAGCAACAACACAATGAATACTACGGGAGATCTTTATTCGGCATCCGTAATTTAGGTGACCTGATTGAACACCTACTGGCGTTTTCTTGACTCCATCACGGCTCCGTTCAGAAGTCTATCATCTCATCACGCTTCATGATCTATAGCATTATGTTGATCAACAGATGTTGAAGCATGAAAGATGAAGACCAAAAATTGATAGTACGGATTGAAACATCGCAATGAAAAGTCTTATGCTTTAATCTTATGAACACTTGTGTGTCAGTAATGCATAACGATCAAATAGAGAGTAAAAGAGCAGAGAAGCGGAGATACTCGAAGGGCGACTCTACCGCAGTGAAGCCGATGTGAACTGCTCGCAATAGATCGTTACGCTTGGGTCACTCACATGCTAGACGACCAGGATAGCCGATACACAATCAAACTACACACAGTTGAACCGTGTGGGACAGATCGGATATAATTAGAAAAAAAGAAGGGCGATGTAATTTATAGGTGCAAAGTGTTGAACGTTTTCCTTTGGCACCACCCGATATTAGTAGAGGCACGTTTGCAATCTCGCGCATGGCATATGTGACCGTTACATCGGATAGTGAACAACTCCGTTAACAGGATCACAGCAGCTTTCATTGAGGCTCCGATGTAGGCAGCCCAAATGTGCACCGATCAACCGTAATGCTACGCCAGTATCTGCGATGTTCTTTCGCAGTCCGTGACCGACCAACTTCCAACCTTAGCTTTAAAGCATAAGTAGGACATTCTTTGCGACCAATGAAGGCAAAATTTTGCCTTTTCACCGTTATTAGCCGCAGCCTAAACGTCGTTCTTTATTAATTGCACTGTATTCCGTCGTTGCGCCTCTGAATAATTACTGTCACTTCCTTATAACGAGACGGTCAAACGTGAGAGGCTTTTCTCAGCCACGTCTGAGAGTAACAGATGCAATTTTCATATCCAACAGAGTAGGAAAGGACGACAGATTCACCGAAGATGTGGGAAGCGAGGTGTGCGAGCTTCTTTGGCAACAACGAAATCGTCATTAATATGCGTGTGCCTGTTACTCGTATGCATGAGTAACTTTAAAAGCGCGGACAGTTGTGAACGAGTGGAGGAAGGGTTTTTGAAAAGGCCAACAACACCACTGCAGCTGCGGTTAAATCATAACTTCAAAACGAGTGAATCACCGTTGAGTGGGTGTATGCATGGACATACATATTTGTTTACCCCCAGTGTTTGCGCGTCTATGTGTGTAGGTATTTGTGTATGTGTGTGTCTGTGTGTATGTGTGTCTGTGTCTGCGTCTGTATCTGTCCGTGTCTATGTCTGTGTCTTTGTCTGCGTCTGCGTATGTGTATGTGTACGTGCGTGGGTGTGTGTCTGTGCATGTGTGTGTTGTGTGTGTGGGTGCATGTGCGTGTTTGTCTGTGTGTCGTCTGTGTGCGTGTGCCCGTGGGTGCGTATGTTTGTGTATGCACGTCTGTAGGCGTGTCTGTTTGCGTGTGTGTCTGCATGTGTGTGTCTGTGTGTGAAACACCGGGATAAGGAACTGTTCACACCAGCTCGAAACAAGAGACTGTTTCCGATGGTTTTTTAATTTTCTGTTCTTCATAATACATAGCGCCAAATAATGAAGAATAAGCATAATCGTAATCATAATATTGATATACAACTTCTACAGAGCGCGTTTTTTGAAGAAAGTTGTGTTGGACTGAGTAGTGTTGTGTTGTGTTGTGTTGTGTTGTGTTGTTATAATTTGGCGTTATGAAACACTGCACATTTAAATGAACAATTCTTCTGATTAAAGGATGTGCTTGTGATAAAGTGAATGCCCCCGTTCGTATTGTAGTAAAGGTAGTTTATGCTGGTCGACTGAATAAAAGATTCAATTTCATTTAATTCGATTCGATTTTGCAGAAATACGCACCAGAGTGGATAAAAAAGAACTTTGTGTAGAGTTGCTAGGTGTTTGTGAAACTTTACAGGCATAAATCTTTTTCGCCTACAACGATCCGAACGTTAGTTGTTATGATGGAATGTGGAAATGATTTGTTGTTGTTTATAAATAACGATGTTTATTGCATTTATTACGAAACATTTTAACTTTATTAACTTGTTTTTGAAATTAAATGATTGATTGTTTGGTAAATTTTGCCCATTAAACGCAAACTTATGAGCGAGAAGAACTTTTCCCACAACGGTGATTATGATGTGTTCGCTGCTCTTATAATCAGCAAATGAATGCAAATGGTTTATTTTGGTCATGTTCACTACTCGTTCGTTACAATTTCATTTAAAACGTGTAGGCAGACTTGAAAATTTCCAAATGTTTTGTGGGCGATGTGGACGTCGGTTTTGGGTGGAGAGAAGAACAACAAGGAAGCAGATTCAGGTATAGACTGAGGTCTGTAAGAGGAATCTGGGTATCGTTGCATGCCATCTCTTTCTCATACTTAAGCTCTTCGCAGCACTCGTTCGATGTGTGCTTCTGGATGTGCACTGTTGGACTGCTCAGAAGTAGGTGCAGTGCGTGGTGGGCAAGGACAGTAAGATGCGTCGCTACCAGGAATGCCTTCTCCTCCAGGCGGGCCAGGTAAGCCGTCTCTCCCGGCTGGACCGGGATTTCCAGGTGGTCCGGCCGGTCCTTCTGGTCCAGGTTGACCCGCAGCTCCTGGTTGCCCGTTGGGTCCAGGATTTCCAGGTGGTCCCACTGGTCCTGGAGGTCCTTTAGGACCAGGAAGATTTGCAGTTTTACTTCCATCTCTGCCAGGTGGTCCGGGAGGCCCTGCTTCTCCAGGTGGCCCTAAAAATGTTGAAATTAGCAAACGTTGTGACTTCATATGCACAGAGTTGATGTGCAAAATGGCAAAACTTTTGTCATTGTGTTCCTAAAGATTGCTCTTTAATACAGTTGTTTAAACGACCGTAAAACTGTGCTATTATTAGGTTCAGCGGTGCAGTGCTTGAACAGCTGAAAGCTTAAGATAATCTATACAGTCCGCTAAGCAGTCATTTCTGCTCTACTTCTCGTTAAATACCTATCTTTTCCGAAAGCACAATAGAAGGCGGAACGTAAATTGTCTAGTCCTGAGATGGTTATGAATGGGACTAGCTGCTGGCGAGAGAATGTTGCATATCAAAGTTGAATTTCACTTGCTAAGGCACTTAGAGACTTTTTGGCGAATCCAACGAAAATGAATAAACAGCTGTCTTGTGTGGAATGGATTATTTACTTAAGTTACTGTTTCTTTTTGATGGGCATTTCCCATACAAGGCGATACTGTATGCTCCAGTACACTCAGAAATTGCTTCCTGAGCGATGATTGATAAAGGAAGAAAGAAAAGTGCATCTTTCTTACCTGCTGGTCCTTGTTGACCAGTTGGTCCTTGAGGCCCAGGTGGCCCATCGATACCCCTAGGTCCAGGTGCACCATCTTTTCCATTTGGTCCAGGTAGTCCGGGCGGTCCGTCTGGTCCAGGAGGTCCAGGTGGGCCTGCTGGGCACTCCAAGCATCCGCTAGCGCCAACATTCTCAATGGCAAACTTAATGCCATCAGCGCCAGGTCTTCCAGGATCTCCCGGCGGGCCGTCTGGACCGTCTGGTCCTGGATCACCTTGAGGTCCAGGGGGACCAGGTGGACAGCGTTGAGCCCTGTCCTCACAATGACATAGTACCTCACGCTTTTGACGTCTTCCGAATAATGCGAAGAACGCAGCGGAGGTACTGCCTGTGGATGCGCTTGCATGGATGGCCATCATCTCGTTCCAAGCGTCGTTGGCGAGTGCGTTGAATTCCTGCATGTCGTACATGATGCCTGTATATAGCTCGTTAATGTCGTTGACTAGTCCCATTGCGACGAACAGACTCACCACTATGATAAATGCGCTAACTACCGATGCGCTCAATACGATCACTTTAGCTGCCATCTTCCGAACGACCACCTGAAAATTGCAAAAATTCCTTATTTTCTCATTTTTCATGTCAGCATTGCATCGTGAAAAAATTGACCGTCCACATCGCGTAGCATGAAAATTTTACGTGGCTAAGGATTTTTCAGTGAGCCGGACATTTTTTTTTTGATAAGGTACTTTAGAGATATCAAAAACCATGTTAATTTTCAATGATCGCATTTTCGTGGAGCAAGTATCTGTTGGAAAAATTCTATAAGTTTTTTTCATTTATTATTACTAACCATTATGATTTATTATTATGTTGTTTAAGATCCTATGATAGTTTTTAATTTTCATCCGTTAAGGCATCCTTACGTTTTAGAAGTTACTAATCGTTTGATTCACACATTGATCCCAACTGTACAGCATGTCAAAGTTACACTCTCGACTGATCATATCGCTGTCTAAGCTAAGCTTTGATGGTCAAGATTCCCTTCTGTTCATCATAAATGAAGCTGTGCTTTAACGACCGCTAGATAAATCCATAATTATATATTCGCTCGAACAAAATTTAAGGAAATCATGGCTATGTTTGCTTCCACCATTTCCTCATTATCCGTAGAAGGAGCTAACGGAACATGGATATTCTCAGTTTTCCTTCGGCAATTCGGTAACTCAATATAATTTTAACAAGTGCCGTGAAAGTGCTTTAAAATAAATCAATGATTTATATAAGCAAAAGCTTACTTGCTCGAGTATGGCAGACAGCAGTGAGCGTTTTGTCGAAAGTGAACCATCGGTGCGCATTTTATAAGTGCAGCTGAAATCCGGACATATGGCACAAAAAAAAAAATTCTTTAAAATATCGTTTCTTTTTTTGGCACAACGATGAAGAAGGAACCAGCTGAAAATACGCTTAGAGCGGTTTCCTAGATCCGCGATAAAAACCAACAAATGGTTCAGTGGATTTCTTGAAAAGTGAGATTTTATTATTTCTTTTTTTTTTCTGCGACCATGAAACGAAGAACCCATCGAAGATCGAAATCATCATCAGGTGATTAGAGTCAGTTTCTTTTGTTCATTGAAACAACGGCGACGAAGTGCGTTCACGTTTGAGTGTCTACAAAATTTGTTGACGATTTTCTTTGCTAAAAACTTTTGACATTTGTTTCTCTTTCTCTTTTCATTTTCTAGTCATTCATTGACGTTATTCAATCTATGAAGAATTTTTATATTAGCACTTTCAGTGGTAAGCATGATTCGAGGCGTTCATCAATTTAAACTATCTCGACGTATGCTATTTTAAAAAAAATTTCTTTTTTTGTTTTGCACCTAAATTTTCGGCATTTGCGTTTTTAATTAGTTGTTTCCTGTTATTGCGTTTTTCATTTAAAACAATCGGATGCTTTGAATGTTTCCATCTCGAACTTCACAAACATCGATTATCAAGAATTGATAACAACTGAATTCGACTTTTAAAACGAAAGGACTGTTTCGAATGTTTCGAATGGAACTGAAAAATTCAATAGCATCCACAGTCGTGCGAGTACATTTCCCTATTATAGTAACGTCAAGCAATTTATTCATTGACGATTCGGATGCCTATTTGTTCTATTTCTGTATGCCGAAATGTTTGCGGGTGAATTTCAGTTTCGTTTTTCCAACGTTTAACAATGAAGAAATATGTCGACACTGCATTTTGGTTCAACAAATGAGATGAGAGGCAAGCGAACCGTTTTATGTTTGTTCTTTTTTTAGATGCAACAAATACAACAAATTACAAGACAAGTTAACGTCATAGCAAATTGAAAATTAAAGGTACGCGTAACAAAAATGCAAACGATTCGTGTAAACGAACAACGGCTAGCGATACCAATGAAAAAACTCTCCTCAATACATTATTTCGTTTTTGGTTTCAGGAGGTTTACTTAAGGTGCTCACGTTTGCACAACCAACCCAATCCCATATCTGTGAAACACTTCACAATCCCCTTTCGCATAGGCAATATTTGTTAGTCTCTCGATTGTGCACAACACACCTTACGTTATGGTTTGCGCTGTTGATACCTGCTCAGAGCACTACTTTTTTGTAATAAGTTTGCTGATCCCTCACCAATCATATTTCCAGCGGTTTAACTCATCATTCAGACTGGTTCCATTTTGTGGAATTCAGCCGTAAAGAGAAGTGACCATCAGATTATCTCTACGACAGATCGCCGCTTTAACGACCAGCACTTCAACTGATTTCGCCTTTGGCGAGCGGGAATGATGTTTTAAAATACAAGAAAAAAATTTTTCTTTTCGGTACACGTGAACTTCCATGACTAGCGCAGCACCACAGTTTGTACTTGGAACAGACAATTTTCAGCTAAACAAATAAAGATAAATACTGCTAGTATAGATGAATACCCCACACTAGCCCGAATAAAGGCATTGCGCTTGCAAACTCCCAAAACTTTCCACTTAAGAAGGGAAACTCACTGAAGGTGGGATATATATTGTATATATATATATTTATTTATTTATTTATAAATATAAACCATGTTGCCTGAAATTGATGATTTGGCAAACCTAGTCTAGGGCATTCCGTGGGTTCCGAAGCAAAATTTATGAGCCATCTTCTATGGACAAAGTTCAAATGAAGACTTTTGGAAAACAACTAAGAAATTTTCAAAAAAAACAGTGCCAAATTCCGGCAAAATCGTTAGTGACAGAGACATTAGTTTTAGCCGCATAAACAAATCGCCCAATCACCATCGCTTCATCAGCGGCTCCGAGGGCAGCCGCTTAACCGAGGGTTGAGCCCGAATATTTGTGCACATTTAAGCTTTTTTCGTTTGGTTCTCGGAAATTTGTTAGTCTATTTTAGGCATGCACTTAGCGAATGCGTGAGAATTTGTCGCTGAGAACTGAGCTGATTTAGTGGTCGAAATTTCAACACAACGCATCTATTTCATTGTTGCGCTTTGGTGAAAACGAACATTTGGCACGGATAGCAGCGAGGCACGTGCCTCAAAACACTTCAAAAGACCCAATATTTTTCTTCTCTGCCTTGCTTGGCTTCGTAAATAACACGTGCATATGGGAGTATCATATCGGGGAAAATAATAGTTGAAGCGCACGCGGTCTTTCCAAGATGGGTGGGATCTTACTTACCTAGGGTGAAAACCAACAGCCATTCATTTCCTGATGTCATCAACTCCTCACATCGTTTTACAGTGCAACTTTAAAGCTGCAGAGTTAAGACATCAACTAACAGTTCAGTAACTGAGAAGCATCGAGAGTTTGCTTTGCATCGCTGCGCTTCAGCCGGCAGCTTGAATGTGGAAAGCTTGCAAACAAAATGTAACAATGGCACCATCGCTAACAAATTAACCGACCAAACCTTAATAAAGGTAAAGTTCTGCATACCCCAGTTCGGTGAATGAGGGCAATAGTTCAAGATGGCGGTATTGTGCTTCCCGTTACGTGAATTATGTGCTTAGCTTCATGGCAATCACTGTTGCCGTTGTCGCTTTCACTTGCTTGTACCATTCCCGATCTGTTCAGGTGACAGAAAATAGTTTCATGTGATGAGCACACTGAATTGGCCTCCATCTCAGATGTATCGAAAACGGAACATGGCAACCTTTCTCCTGCTATATAATATGAAAATCTGCACTTTTTCATTTATCGCCTCGTCGATTTGTGACAACATGACAACTTGGACGTTCCGGAACAGAAATTTTGACCGATGATGTCTTGTCACGGAAAGAGTTCCGTTTGAGGAGTTTTTTCTTTCATTTCTTCATTTCACTCGTTCACCGTTGCGAAATGTATCCGTTTAGCTAAAAGAACGATCAGCTTAACAAATTTCAAAAGTATGCGATGGCCGTCTTCTGATATATGCTCGAAATAAATCGACAATCTCTTCGAGTACAATATTTCGCAAAGAGTAAATAAACGGAATTTAGCATTATTCGTAGTTCTCTTCGCCATGCATTGTGTATTGAAATATGTTGTATGCATTGTGCACTTCATAGAGGAATTGCACGAATGCACGCAATGGGCAACTTTACACAATAATAATGATTATTCGAGATCGAATATCAATTATGAACATAGCAAAATTAATTTAGAAAAAAAAAAACGGAATTTCAGCGATTAAGCCGATAAGCGGACGGACAATGAATTTGGAGACATCGATCGGGTTCTATCGTATTCGGGGAAATTTTTTTTTGCTGTTTAATCCATGGAAGAGATTTGAACATGGTTTGTTTCGCTTCGGCGAAGCTTGTTTCCGAAACGAAAGCCGTTCAACGTCTCCTGTATCAAGCATTTGCTATGAGTTATATTTTTTGGGCTAGAACTGGACGGTGCAAAAAAGCAGAATCTTGTCGCCTAAACGGCCCAAATGAAGTCGACCAAGATCAACATTAAAATCGATGCAACGGTTGAAAGTGCTTTCATTCAAGCAAGTGGCATCTTTTACGAAGAGTTCATTTAAATACCCTTTCGTGTAAATATTCATCATTGATCGTTCAAAACGGTGATAATCTTTTTAGGAGAGTGCAACGAGTGATATTTTTTGTTTTCGAAGCAGTCAGTAAATTAGCGAAACGACTAGTTGCTAATTATGCACCTCAGTGGACAGCAGCTTGATCAAAAGAGCCACATATGATTAGCATTCGAATCTTAGTGAAGGTGGCGGACCAGAAGCCATCAATGTTATCAGTTGAATCCTCGGTGTTGTCATCGGGCAGTTGGCAGCGATCCTTGATGCAGCGCAAAGACGATCAGAAAGAAAACATGAAAGTAGCATCCACGCCTTTACCGTATCCTTATGGCTTTTGCCAGGCGCTATCCACTCGGAAACGGCCGTCACAATAGCCTCACCAAACGCATCCCAATGTTTACTCCTTAAAATGAATCCTTCAAAATATATGAACCATAAACAGCAATTGGTGATATGCCTTGCTTGAATCGAACATCATCTGCCTGGAATCAGCTTCACAAAATGAAATACTCGATATGCAGGAAGTTATCGCTCATTTTTGTGTTGAGTCATGTTGTACAACGTTTCAGGTGATGTGCGTAACGTAAACTGACTAACGAACAAACAAGCTAACTCATATTTGCAATAAACGTTCCGTCAACAAAAAATATGCTCCATTCAAGAATCAGATTTCCTTTTCATTTCATAAAACTATCATCTATCTCAAAATCGAACGCAGAAAATTTGCTTTGAAATGGCATGGATTATTAAAGAAATAGAAAATCATTATGCGAAATGAGAAGCATAGCTTTTCTAAAATTGTCGACTATTTCTGCGGTCGACAATACTATTTCGATATGAGATGCAAGGGATTTATCAGTGTGTTCATTGCTCGGGGAAATTAGAAGCCATGTACTTAAATGAAATTAGAAACCATGTAGTTATCGCTCATTTGAAATTAGAAACCATGTAGTTATCGCTGTATGGATATTTGTAGTAGGGCACTATAATTAAGGATAACGAAATCGGCGACTAATAAAAAACTTCATCTGATTTTATAATCAAAATGCAATGATATACATTTGCTTGAGCGATAGCTCATAGACAACAATGATATACATTGCTGGAGCGATAGCTCATAGACTCCGATATGTAGATGAAAAAGCTTACTCGCTTAAACGACCGTCAATTTCTCATAGCTATATTTTGTTAAATCGATACAGTATGTCGCATATAATAGGACATTTTCCAACAACACTGACGTTGATTAGCACTACTAAAGTCACTGGTAAGTTTACCATTTCTTGCTGTTAATGAGTGAAAAGGAATCGTTGAGAACTAAATCGCAACCTTATTGAGAATCCACCATGACCCTTGCCAAGAAGGTCAAGCCATGGCTGCAATGCCTTTTCCATATCGTTGAGATTGTCCACGGCACATTGCAATAGTCCCAGAAAGTGGCGCATATGTCGATCAGCCGAGTTGTTCTCACCTCCGAACATAGCCCTCATGTCAGGACTTCTTGCGATCATATGGGCGTATATCGACTTACCCACTGAGGAATGTGGAACCCGATGCCAGGAGCGTCTGAAAAAGTGATTCGTTCGTTTTTTATAGCCAGGAAGTTGAATTAGGCATGGCGAAAACATTTCCAGTACTTACTATCAAGTTCCAAAGTTTTTTTAACTTTCGGAAGAGTGACCGCAAGTTCCTGAGATGACCCAGCCCGATTGATCTCTATTGACCCTGACATGACCGAATAGCCCTTCCTTCTTCGCTACAACAACTTTTGACTTGAAAGAAGAAGCTAAAGTAATAGATTGGGAGCAAATAGCAGCAGCATTTTCGTTCATCCATCATTGCGATATTCGGTTATGAATAATTTGTTGCATAGGGTAGTGGTGAACAAGTGGTTTAATATTAAATTTATTAAAATCCTGTTGAGTTTTTTTGTTTTCATGAATGGCTGGTAACAATACGGATAGTTTATAAACGTAATAGAAGTTTTGGCATAGCAAGTTGTCATGAAGTGTCACAAAAATAAGGTATACCACATAATCAGAAAAAGTATGGGGACACAACGACGTATCCTGGCTATGCGAATTGGCGATCAGTGCGCAATTGTGGTTTGCTCTCTCCAAGGATGTGGAAAATTGAAAAATGTTGCAGGAATTCGGTATATAAATTAGTTCTGTTATCGCTGTGCTTCGATCATTTTCTTTATATACCATAAGCAGTCACCACATGTCGTATACAAGAGGGATTATTATAAAAGTTCTAACAAAGGGTGTTCGAATCTTGAAATGTAATTGTGAAGTTAGCGAAGAGTTGCGAAAATGTGATAGCGGCTCAGAATAGCTCATTGGGTCGTGATCTTGACCAGTCAGCTTGTCAACCGAATGAATCCGTAGTGGCAGAGCCGAATAAAACTGTGCAGCAAATAAGAATTAAGCATTATAAAACAACAACAAAAAGACTCATTGTTTGCTATAGAAGAACCAATACGAATGGCGTAATAGGTAGCAAACAAGGCTGTTGATGCTGGTATCAGATAACGTTTTCACTGCTATGTACGCAACTCGATTTTGAAAGGGACCTCTAGTGTGACAGCGGATGATTTCTGAGCGAAAAGGTCAAAAGGTCAACGAAAATTTCACAACCATTTGTGACAATATCATTCGATGAATTGTGTTTTGAAAAACTGAAAGGATTTCTTTAATTGTTTGACGGTTTAAAATTATTGGAAAATGGAAAATGAGCAAAGAAAAAAAGGGAAATTAGCCAATGAAAATTAGTTTTCAACCACTTTATGTTTTGATTCATTAGTCACTGAGATGAAACAATACGCATCATGCGCTAAGCTTCAAGACGTTCAATTCGTAAAACGGCTAATGAGATCGGGAGAACGAAAGATCAAAACCAAGGCAACAAAGAAAGACGCAGAAGATATTACTATGTGATTGGGCGACAGTTCTACTTCTTAAATACAGTAGCATATTCGAGTGCACATGCGCTTAAAAAGGTTGAACTAATATAAGCGGTTTCTATGCTTTTCTAAGCCATAATGGAAGGATTCTTTTTATTTCGATGGCTCCGTTCATTTCATCTATAATATAATATGTGCGCCCATTTATGAGCACTGCTCCATACTAAAGCGATCCGGTGAATCATGACAACATCAATGATCTCGTGCGCCACAAACAATGAAGATGGAGCATCTGTTCGATGAAGGAAGTATGAGGCCGTTTCGTGCTGGCTACATCCTCGCTATTTAATTCACATGCCAGCACATACATATAGCATTCTTTGTTCGTAGTGGACATTGTAGTTTTCGTTGTGAATTTCAAATCTAGCAAATAGCTCTTGAAGATTTTTTAGTGATGCTAACAGACCCCGGAACTAGTATCAGTAGCAGCTTGTTCCGGTTAGAATATTCACGCGAGCACAATTCATGTGAGCTTGTTGTCATTACTCCTGGAAATGTTGTTCACTGGATCGGTTTTGATTTTATATGCATATTTTCGCCGTTCAGCTAGATCTTCGCATGTAAATACGAGAAGTAAAAAGCGAATATTTTCGTGAATGCTCCTTAGTCATTTGTGTCAGATAAGCGGATATATAGGGGATATTATTAAAGAGAATTCGGAACGGGTTCACTAAGCTGCTACGCAAACTCTCCGAAGTCATGCTGAAAGCACAGTGGAACATAAATACCATTTTCTGTGGTTTACAGTACGTAACATTGAGTTCGTAAGATGATGCAGGAACTTATTTGAGATGTGATAGGGGGTGGAGGAAGGGGGCGGGAGAGGGCTAGCCACTGATTAGTATCATCTACTTAGTGTTATGGAAAAAGAGAGGCTTTCTTACACGAGCTAGATCACTAGATGAGCACCCAGAAGTTCCTTACAATCTGTTAAGAGAAGCAAACTGCATTCGTCTCTTATATGAACTTTTTTTGGAGTGATATATGAAGTAAGAAAAACATACTTAATGAGCACTTGCTGATCCTGATTAAGGAGAGGAGGACGAGGTGGAAGAGGTGACGCTGAGCGACACCTTCTCAGTGGTTTCGGTGCTAACTGACCCTTCTCCATCTTCTCCTTCACCTTCGGTGAGCGGCCTCTCTGAAATAAGTAGACAGTTACTGTATGCGCAAAATGTTTCTTTATTAAGCAAACTTATAGATAATGTACAATATAGAGACAATGAGGACTCTGATAAGGTTTTTTTTGGTATTTGGGAAATGATAAATGCTTAACAGTTGCAGATCACATGGCCTCTGGTACGAATCGCTATGGCAAAGGGAATGGATGTATTATAATTAAAAGTAACGCAGAAAACTCGTTACTCACAGATGTCATCGATTTACTGTTGTGATGTCCAAGTGTTTCCATTGTCTTACTTTAGAATTTATTTCGAACGCTTCAGAATGTTTTATAGGCGCAATTTCTTCCACGATCAGTCTACCGTAACCTACTGCGTTCACCGTCACCTTTTTTTCCATACAATCCGTTAAAAGTTATGCCACATTGAACATCTCAACTTCAATTATACATGAACCGTCATGGACAACCTCGAAGATGGAAAGGTCATCGTGCGCTCCTTATCTCCTCCCCTCTGCAACTCCTACCCCATCAGGCAGCGAAGATAAGCGAATCTTTTGATTTTTTAACATCGAAGAGGTGAAGTATACAGTAATATCTCAGTAATAAAACTTCCGATCTTGGAAGCTGCTCTACTAGAGCATTGACATCTTGCAATCATAACATTTACAACTCTCAATAAAGAAAGCGAAAACTGTAGCAATTAATAGCACTTAATTGTTTTAGAATTGTTACAGGTATTGGTACTGGTGAAAATTATACGACTCAATAACACACAACAAAGCGTTCTTATAACACGCAACAGTGTTTAAAAACGATCTCTACGAAAGATACTATGCCGAAACCTTTTACTTGTTAGATTCTCGTTCACGAGCACTTACCAGTTCGTATTTCCTACCTGTATCGAATTTCTCAAGACCACCAACGAAATGTTGTGAGAATTTGCGTCATCGAATGGTGCCACTATGGACATGCCGGTATGACATATTTGAACGGCGTGGACTGCGCCCATTTTTGTAGTCATTATGCATCTAATGACCTAACTGACTGGCGCGCAAACGTCCAAAGCTTATTCAAAGTGGCAAAGCTCCTATGGGAAGGTTCGCGTAAACGAACCACTCAGATACTCATACAGATAGCATCTCAAAACGAAGACGTAGAGCTCAAAAAGTGATGGCACAAAGAAAGGCAGTAGTTTGTGGTGTTTAAAAACGGTGAAAACTATGCAAACAAAAACAAAATTACAGTCATAAAAGTGTGAACTACAGAAGGAAGTGCTTCTTGAAAATGCAATCAACACACCGCGTGGATTGATTGGTCTCAAAAAACTATGCGAAAAGAAAGAAATATGGCTTAGTGCGATTGGTATCAGCGAGATGCGATTCGGATTCCTCTAGAAATTTATTTGATAACTTTGAGCAATCGCTTCGCGCTTTGTGGTACATCTATCACACCCTTACTGATGGTTATACACCTTCAAATCATTACCTCATGATTGCTCTTTTTGGAAGAAATAAATGGTGCAAAATCTTTTTTAAATTTGCTGATGTGACCTTCCGGTAAAAATGGATTATGCGCAAGTGAACTTACCATTTGGCATACCAGCGCTGAGAATGGGAAAGATGGTTTTCTGGGTCTCTCTTCCTATGATTCTTGTTCAAAATATGTGTACTGGTACAGATTATGATGCTAGCTGGATGCTGCGAAGACCGAGCGAGTCCGCTTCCGATATGGATAACGGTCATCAGGTATTCCTTACGAGTTCTTCAATGATGTGATTCATCGTACAATGGCAAAGGTGGGACTACCACGCGCCTTAGCTGTAGTAGTTTTCGATGTGACGCTACACATACAAACAAAGCAACGAGCTGTATCGCTCGATCATAGTGGGAAGATCGTGATGCATCTGATTCCCCATGCTTGTGCCTGCGCGTATTATTGTGTCCTTGTTTTCATTTGTATTTCCTAACAAACGAAGGCTCCTTAGATTCATCTCACGCATTGGATCGACGTCGTTGGAGAATAAGCCGAGCGTGAAAATGCCATAGGAAAAATGCCTTGCTCGTTCACTGTTTTATTGGCATGACTTGCATATCCAACCAACGAACGTTATGGTACCTCATAGGTATGCATATTTGTGCTAGACCAGGTCATTTTTTTAGGAAAAATGCTTTCGATGTTGCCTTCCCATGAGATATTTAACCCCCTCAAAGGTACCAATGATTAGCGTAGTGTACATCAAAATTTCATTGCATTGGAAAACAGCTATGCTATCCTACTTGTGCTGCGTGTTTAGAACAGAAAGGTATGATATCCACTGCCATGTATTGAGCGCAGAAAGTCCGACTACTCACTGATGTCCACAGTGCGAGACAAGTGCTGCAATAATGTCACTACTTAACTACATTGTTCGAGCATACCTTATTTACGGCTGGCGAATAAAAAGTTGTTTTAAGACAGTGATACAAGGAGAGAAAAGATAGGCTATTTGATGGTTGAATTTAGCTCAGTAACCAGTCTACGTGCTGAGTTTTTGGCGCTGCTTCATCCTGTAGACGATAGCGGCATTCATTCCGCAAATTCATTCCGCAAACTAGGCCGCATATTCTTGTTCACATCTCTTGAATAGCGGCAGATGTGTGCACTTTATTATCTTCATGAAGCAGTAGTGTTGATTAACATGAGAATAGCAACAGATACGTAATTGAAGCACCCAAAGTGCTGAAAAAATCTCACGAAAAGGGATAGGACGAGCTAAGAAATGTAAAATTAGTCGTAAATAGCACAGCGATCACTGCAGTATTGTTAGTTAGGACACTGTTGTAGGAGAAATGGTTGGACTCATACGGAACAAAGACACCCACCATACGGAACAAAGACACCCACCATACAGAACAAAGATACCGACGACAGCAATTAATGTTCATGACCTCAGATCTTAGTTTATTGATGCGAGCTGCTGATAATCGCAAAGATCTTGGCTGCCATTGCTCATAGGACCTTTTATTCATACACCTCGATACTTAATTGCACAAACAATGGACTTCGGTTGCAATACCTCTATTAAACCCTACTTTCTTCGATTTCATTGCGCAAACTAGGCCGAACATTCTAGTTCACATCTCTTGCATTTGGCTTGGCTACTACTAATTTAGTTAAGTCTTCGAACGCAATTACGGATATAGTTTGGAGATTTGGTCGACTCCGAAACACATCAAATCAACAAAATTGAGAGCGACATGTGAGAACACTGTGAACGTGCGCCCACGACGCATGCGCATTACACATACAAACATTGGCCCTGATAGGCATTTGTCTTTCATGTTGCACATTCTTTGCATGGAACAACGTACACAGTTTCGACAATTGACGTAGACAATTGTTGTGCCTCATCACCTTATTCGAAGCGATTTTTATATGTCAAGTCATCAGCTTGTTCTACTTTGCACCATTATTCGATAATCTGCACATCGCTCATTTTGGAGCGTTTCGGAGCGATATGTATGATTCGATTTTGTTACAATCCAATGTTGAGATAAACATATAAACTTGCCTAAGAAAAAAAAAAGCGAATCATAGGCTTTTTTTTTCTCGGCTGGGAAAAAAAGTGTTCTCATTAGCTAATTAGGTCTTCAGAACTTGTCCTTTAACGAGTCTACTGTAGTATTAACGAGTCTAGTATGCCCAGTGTGCATCCTTACAAACAAGTTTACTGGGAAATGAATGCTAATAAGACTTAATGAAAAAACGACTCGTATTGACAAATGGTTAAGCTGTCAGCGATCTGCTGCAGAATTGAGCTCGATTTCCTTCAGAAGATCGCTTTGAATAGCGTTAGATATGTATGGTTTTCGCATATGCGTTTGTCTCACTCCTGAGCGGCTGTAGCGTGATAGACGGTGATAACGGATGAAAAGTAGCCTATAAATGAGTGCTATCGAATCGAATTTTCGTATTCTACGAGAATCAAACAGTTTTTTTTTTCGTTATCGTGATGCCTTGAACGGTGAGGCGGATCATTGAGATAGCACGGCTTTCGAATAGTACTGAAAGCATTTCTCCGCAAGCAATGATATTTTGAAAGCTCAAAAGCGGCCATCACTTGGCTTCTGCTGATCATATGCGATCGGAAGAAAAGCGATATTCTTTGAAGGGATGTTTTAGTCGAAGCATTACCATCGAGATTCTTCTAAAACACCACAGCTGTACATATAATTTGCTTCGAGCCGGCATCACATCTAGTTAGCAGTCATTTTTCGCTCATTGTTCGATCGTAAATTGATTGGTATCTAGTCAACTGATGGTCGATGTAACGCAGAGGAAGATGAATGAATTGAACAACATCAATAAACGAAGCATTGTAATGGACGAATTGGGAATAGAAACAAAGTAAGAAGCGTTTTTAACGCAGACGAAAGTTGGTGGATAAATGCTGAAATTGTCACAATCAAATCCCCATTTCCCATATTTCGCATAATTCTTTCCACATCTCTTTTAATCCATTTCCCGTTTTATTCATATCAACCGGACGAAATGGTTCTCAATATCTGTTAAAATAATGGACTCATTTCGCGGATATAGTTACTTCATAAAATACCAAAATCGGTAAAAAATATCAGCATTTAAACAGCTAGAGGACAAACGATCCTTCTCTAGTCACCCAACAATATGGATGACGTTTAAAAGTTATTTTTTCATTCCCAACAGTTCGGATAACATTTCACAGGTTTTTTTTCTACGTACATTATTTACAAAGGCATGCATAGATCTCGTCCATCGGAAGCGTTTAATCGTTTGACCCGTTCAAAATTGAAAAAGAAAAAAGAAGTCATCCTGCGCGAAACTGGCAACCTATGGAATCTTCAAAGCGCTCATTGGTTTGTTCGCAGCACATACGAGCGCATTTGGCCATCTTCATTTGGTCTTTGGACATGAGTGTCTGATATCTCAAATTTTTATGTGACTTGATTTCGAAAGTGTCGACCAAAATGTGAACGTCCAGTTGCGCAATATTGATTGTTGTGTCGGGCAAAGATGGCTATGAAGTCATTTATAATAACTTATATAGTTAATGATCTAAATGAGCTCGTTCAAAAAGATTTTATTGAGTGCGCTCGAATGATTGCCTCTTTCGAAAGTTAATGATTGTTTTTTGCTGCAAGCAGCTTCTAACATGGGCAGCATACAAATTTTCAATTTGTATTCCAGTAAAACTGAAATCAAACGATTTTTGAGTTTGGCAAGAAAAAACCGCGAGCTGGTTTTTTGAAAATTCTTGGAGAGTGAAGCAAACCAAAAAAAAGGAAAATAAAGCTTAATGAACAATTTAAGCAGCCGCTAGAAGTTTTAATTATCACAAGCTATGCGGCATTAAAAATTTTGCAAAGATAAGGGTGG
>JPKZ01003105.1:345195-359715 GCA_000803305.1 Toxocara canis | reverse complement strand
CGTCGAGATCCCAACTGTTCTTCCCAATGAATTGCATACCGATCTTTTTATGGTTTTTTTTTCGGCCAAGGTGCTATCAGGTGGGTTACTTCATAATGAGTCACCGCTGGATGGGAATGTCCCTCACTGACAACTGCCTCGCATTCCCTGATGAGCTGCTTGCAACAGACCTCTTCGTAGCTCAATTCCCGGAGAGTATTTACCCTTTGTGATGGGCAGTATTTCGCCAACCCCTTCTTCGATACGTTACCTCTTATCACTTTGCAGTTGAAATTCTTCCTATCGTTTCCTATTTCCCCATTGTGTTAAGCACTATCACATATCACAAAAAATTGAACAGCATATAATACATTGTGTTATGCTACATTATAGAATTTTAACTCAATTTCACCTATTGAAAAAACTCTTGCTGTTGCGCATTTTATGCGGTATTAAAAAGTTTTTAAAAACTATTTACATTTTAAAGCTAGTTGAGAACATTACTACTTTACAAGCTAAAAATGAAAACAACTAAATTAATGAACATTCAATGGAAGAGAAAAAAAGACATAGTAATAGATCAACAAAACTGTAAAAGTTCTCCTTCGATCACAATAACAAAATCGCTTTCACGATGTGCAACATTGCATAGTTTGAATGTGCTATACTGCACACTGATTGTTTACAAGGCAATCAGTGCAATAAAACTAAACGAACAAACTGAGCACAAATTATGATGCGAACGCGCAAACGAGACCATTTCACTTACTAAACTACCCATAACATATCCTTTCCTTTTTTTTAACGCACAACAAATGGAGCTGCACGTGTGGTTGGTTGTTCGCTAGATAAAATGCCTCATACGAAACGAACATGTTCATTAGAACCATCTCTTAGCTCGTTGTCGAAATTGACAAAATGCATCGCCGAGTATAGAAAGAGAGCTAGCTAGCTCTTCGTATGTTGGTGCAACTCATCGAACAGTCTTACAAATAATAAACATTACCATATATGAATTTAAAATTGAAATTAACATGCGTAAATTAAAATTTAAAACATAAAAAAACAAAATTTAATGTTGAAGTTCTGCAGATCAAGCGTTTCAGCATTCAAGAATTCACAACGTCAAATAAACAGTTTTGCTCAAAAAAATTTTACATATGCAGAACTTCCTCTCAAAAATTCATTTGCAAGAACATTTTGTAAAAGTGATTGTTGAAACAATTCGTGTGCCTTGCCTAATTTGGCGATGAAAGCTTGGCGATAATCATAAACTTTACAAGAATTAAACTACGAAGATCAAGTAACACTTCGGTGAAAGAACTCACTAATGATCACCAACTCTATAAATAAATTTTTTTTCTTTGATATTAACGAAAGTATATTCGAGCATCGATAACGGCATGCTTCGTTTCGAAACTCGGATAGATTATTCAATGCGGAATAATTAATGCGGTCATTTCTTCGAATTGGCAACATCAAAAACTTTGAGGTCGATATAAATGATTAAAGGACAAATTTGGAAGAAATGAATAGTTGTTGACTCTTGAACATGTCGTACTAGTTTGCTATTGAGTTACATTGGGCGAGCATTAAAATGAAAATGTTTTTGATGCGTGAAGACTGAAAAATATCTCATCCTCACAACAAGACGAAAATATTACTTTTTTTAAAAATTTAATTTTCTCTTTTTGTCATTTCTTGCCAAGTTCAGACTATCTTGCGTAAAGGTATGTGTGCATATTTAAATAAATCTATATATGTACATATATATATATGTATATATATTTTAAAAAATCAATAGCAAAAATTAATTTCAAGGGGAGCGTACAGCAAGGCTGAGCATATTCGTTCATGCAAAAAAAAATGCTTTTTCGTTCCATTGAAATTGGATCTTTAAAGCGACCTTTAAAGAAAACTGCGCCTAGTCGTTTCCAGTGGTAACAGCAACCTGTAAAAATGATTTTTTTCGAAACCATGATGCAGATGACTTCGAAGATTGTAAAAATCTGACGTTTTTCGAGGTTAACATGAAGTAATTTTCAAGGTATAGTACAAGATAATGTATAGTTTATTAATGTATAGTATGGTGTGGTATTACAAGATAATGTAATAATTATTATTCTTGCAACATCGTGTAAAGAAATCGCAAAAACACAAATATAGTATAGTATGGTGTGGTATTACTAGTAAGTTGTACCGAAACTACTGCTATTATAGTTCCTCCCTGGCTTATTTAGTTTAACCCCTGCGATGACATCGCGGAGATTCTTGTTGAAGGTGGTGAGCAGATTTCTCCGTACTGGTACTGAAACCAATGAGAGAGGTTGCGTGTATATGTTGAGCAGCTTGATCGTAAAAATGAGACGAATGAATCGCATCCCAGAACGGCATCATTAATTATGCAGTAGGCAATAAAATGAACTGAGGATGAAGGGAATGCTGTTAGTAGAAAGAAAAAGCAATTCAGGAACCCCTAAACGGAATTGTTTGAAGACAAAAGAGACATTGAAAAAAGTTAGTAGCAGATTTGTCGAAATTCTTTTCAACAAGCCTACAACCGCACTTCTTTACGCTTCCCCCTAAATATGAGTTCGGTTCTCTAACATTGCAATTGTTTTGAATCACAGACTTTGTTTTCAAGTTTGTTAAGCCTTGCCTCTAGCGCTTCAAGATTTACACAACAAGTTACCATTCCACCTATGCCTCGAGGGCAATAACAGATCTGCTGATGGGAAAATAGGTTTACCACGGCTGTAACAGAGATCTTTCTCATCACTTTTTAGAAGCGTTTATGGCAAATTGCGATTTTAAAGTTCTGCAGCCATGTTCGCTGGATGGGTAATTTTTAACTGACATTTTTGTCACGTACCATACAGCAAAAGAAAGCTGACAAAAAATCACCTCCTTTTTGTCATGACCAACTTTCTTAAGCATTTAATTATTGCTTCATTAAAGCGATCTTATAAAATCTCACATAAGGCAAAAACAATAAGCGCATTTTGTTGAATAAATTTTCAAAAAAAAAAGCGACCACTTGAACAGCTGCAAACATTGTGGATCGATATTTCCATCACGATCGACTATTATAACAAATATTATAAAACAATAATTATAACAAATATGGTGTTATGATAACGTAGTGATAAGGTAATAGAATATTAGATATAGTTATAGCAGAATATGGCAATAGATATGGTAATTAAATATGGCAGTAGAATGGTGAAGAAAATATACTGTATACTGTAAGAATATACTGTAATATACTGTAAGATATACTGTAAGAATAATAGAATGTGTTATAACAAACATGGTAAAACAGTAATAGAATGATTATTACGGTGAATACGGTAATAGAATATCAAACGAGCGATAATGCAAGAAGAATATCTCAGTAGGCCTACTAATTCTGTGATCAGACAATCACTTCTTTCTTATATTATTCAAGTTAGTTGTACGAAAATAAGCACTCAGGATATGGCAAAATAAATGTATGGAATTTTTGTTGCGCAATGACAATTCTCATTCCTCGATAAAATAAAGAAGTTTTAACATTTCTGTGCAGTGAACTATCAACCAAAAACACTCGTCAGCGATCAACATCGTAGCGCTTGAAAAAAGTGTCATAAGGTAACGATATAACGAGGTTATCGTTTCTGCTCGAAAACATTACGCTACTACCTTCTTTTCTTTAATTGTAATTGCATGCCAGAGATCGCCTTCTGATTCTTTGCTTCAGGAATCATTATAAGTTAACGACGAAAAATATAAAGTCGAGCTTCCACCTACAATCGGGCAATTTAGGTCACCGGCTACAAATGAGTAGCATGACGGCGCTCTTCGAAAACGAGAGAATTCGTTTGATTGATTGTTCTTTGCATGCATTCAACGGTTCCTCGGAGCAAATAATACATACTTTGATATGATGCAAAGGCAGAAGAATTCGGTAACGAAAAGATTTCAGTATGTGGTTTTGTGGTTAATTGTTGTACTGCAAACCAATAACGCACTTCTTCTAGTTGAAAAATTTTGGCAAGAAAAAAACGGCGCAAAATCGGGAAAAAAAAGGAGAGATGGTGCAAATTTGGTGATTCAGTCCGCTTTTTCGGCATATCTCCTGAGCGATGAAGTTTTTTTTTTTGGTGACTGGAAGTGTTCTTACTGCTAATCGAGTTGTTAGCATAACGAGCATATACACAACAATGGTTTATTATGGAAAACAAATCTTCCGTTTCACTGTTCGAAGGCCGTCACTATGCCTATTGCTTTCAGTGAACCTATTGCTTTCACATACTTAATTTCAAGTCTGTAGGTACAGTTTTATGCGATACAGTTGGCTCATTACATCGAAACAAAGTCTCCTTTCGACATGGACAATTTCATCAAATAAGATTATTGGAGGCAATAGTTTGAGGCTTTCTACAAAAGATATATACAAACTTGGCGAATGAAAATAATTGATCTGCACAATGTAAGCGCAAACAAGTATTATATTCGATCCTCTATCTACTTTAAACTCTTCCATCATCTTATTACCGTTCACTTTTTACAACGACTAAGAATGAAAAACGAACTAAAAATAATTCGGTCTTATTTAAATGAAATGAAGATACGTGTTCAAGACGGAATTCATAGCACTTTTTAAACGTTTATAAACGAACAAACTATAGAGTGAACGACGAAACTACGTTCAAAATATTCAATACAATTTCTCTTTAGAGCAACAATATACACATTCACTGGACAATATTCGCACAGGTAGAGAGCTGCTAGAGTTTAATTATTGAGATACTTTATTGAGATACTTTAGCGAGCTCTTCCGGTAGGTAACAGTGCAACTAATTATAAATTTCTAACAGTGCAACTAATATTAAAAATTGCAACTAATTAAAAAAACTAAAATACAACATTTAAGTGTAGCCTTTTTGTGTGATTAGGTATGTTTTGTTAACTTATTGAAATGCATCCATTAAAAGGTCATCAAGTAGAATTTACGCTCGCTTGAAGTTGCCTGACCGTTATTATTAACAGCAATGTGTGATGGGCCGGATTATGTCAATTTATATGATCTTCTTACTTTCTTTGTTCGTTTTGGAATCTCTTGCCTAGAGGCCAGTGCAACAGTACAGACACCAAATCAGGTGGACGTATCTTCTCTGATAACATCTATTACTATCTGATTAATATCTGATAACCTCTTTTACTATCATGGCCTATCGAAAATGAGCAGTTAAAAGTGAGCGCATGTGCGATTGCCGTACGAAGTTTTTACAGCACTGAACAGTTTTAATTGCAATGCATTTGCGAATAGTGTGTATTTGACTGTATTCGTTAGTGTGGATGGAAAAGTGTTTTGCCAAAATTTGCAAGTTTGATAGCAATAACCACTGCCTGCTTTGGCAAGCACCGACAGGAACGAAAATTGTCTACGCAAATTTATATATGGCTGTGGATGAAGTCTGTAGCTGACTGTGGAAGTTAATTGAGCATGCAAACAAACGGATAAGCCAATGAAAAAACGCATGCTTTATCGCAGGTTATCAGCGTGCAGGTTCTATTGTTTGTTGGTAGTTTGTGAAACTCTTTGGTCTGATCATGGATCTTTGAACTATAAGCCGTATCTATTTCGTTTTCGTTTATTTCGTTTTATTTCGTTTTCAAAGTCAGAGGAATTTTCACACGGAAACCTACCTGTTCTTGTGGTGGTGATGAAGATTCACCGCCCGAATACATTGCAGCTCCACTATAAACACTTGCGTTACACTTGTTGGATCCGTGCAGTGAGCATACCAAATACGTTAAGAAAATTCTGAAATTTTTATTGCATTCATTCATGCGATTTAACACTAGCGAACACTTTCTTTGAACCCACGTTAACACGCATGTGATAAGCGACCCGCAACAAGAGGGGCAGTTAAAACTGGAACACGAACAGTGACAGCTGACAGTGAAATGTATCACCAAACAAGAGAGGATTTCGAAAATTTTCAGCGATTTCGGATGATATTGTAACTTTTTTTGCTTATAAATTTTCAGCGTGGGGAATTTTGAGCCCTCCTGATGATCTCATACGGCGAGCAAAACCATTACACTGCTCCTCTGTGGTAGTCATAATGGCTTACTGCAATGAATTTTTATGCAATTACACCACTACATGCTGAGAAAAAGACCTTCACATGAGGAAGGTCAACTCAAGCATGATACACGGTTGCCGCAGTTGAAGGGGATGGTGAGACTTGAGAGGGATGGTGTTGCATAAAATTCCAGCACCGAAGATTCCGCCTAGCAAAAAAAAATCACCTTTCCTAGCTTCCCTGCGTTTTCATGTATTTTAACAAATATATGCTCGTAAAGTGCATTTTGGCGACATCGTCCTTAAAAGTTTGTCTCTGTCTGTCCGTCCGTCTGCTCGATAGCTTCACGTCGGGAGGTACTAAATTTGGAGATGCTAAATTTGGTGCATATAATCTACCCAGATGGTATCATATATCAATTTCCATAGCCCGCATATTACTCTGGAAGGAGTTACGGGGAATTAAATGTGCCTGACTTTAACATCTGTTGGCAAAAATTTAGACGGCAAAAAAAAGGACTGCAAAGTTGTTGGCAAAAAAGATTAATGAAGCAGCAACATATGAAAGCCAGACGAAACAAATCCTCGGCAACCAATCATTTGCACGACCGATCGTCTCGATTGGCCTATTAATTCTTCGTCTTAATACATGCATCTTTATCGACACTAATTGTATGCAGTTTATGCGACTGGTCAGGCTTACTGCGCATAACCGCAGAGGCGTATGTTGTGGCAAATGTGGCGTATATATAAAAGGCATCCTCGTTTGTTACTTTCCGCTTTTTTTGCCACAACTCTAAAATGCTCTACAGTTTGCGAAACCCATCCGATTCGGTTTTGGATTTTGGGATAACAGTGATCGAAAATACAACAAAAAAACAAACAAATTGTAAAATAATAAGCTAAAATGAAACATTCTCATTAAAAATATTTGACGTCTATTGCATGCAACAATTTGAATATTGCAAGAAGTAAAATAGGCAGCGCTTCCGAAACATTTCACAATTGATTGCTTACGATTTTTCGTAACGTTTTTCAGCTGCAACCATCGTTCATTTACTCAAACAGACGACGATCTATAATAGATGGTGCATCGAAAGTTATTCTCGTCAAACGCATTTGGATATTGCCAATAAAATCGAAAGTGAACAAAGTGTTGTTGGTCATTCGTTTTTCTAAACTTTAATCTATCCTTTTAGCTTTCGTCCAAATTCATTTAACGTTTACTGCATTGAACTTAGACGATTGAAGCATAAACAGTTAGTTTAAAAAAAAACGCTTTCAAATTACTGTTTAAAAAAACAATAAAACGAAAACAACAAATACTAACTTTTAGAAACGGTCTGATATCATCTTGAATTGCAGTTGAATTCAGAAGACGCTTAGAATAAAATTTCCTTCGAAAATTTGTTGACTTTATGCGAGAGCTCAGAATGTTTACGAAAAGCGCAAAGCACAAGAAAATTATTTCACAGATGAAAATTGCGGACATTGCACGTTTCCAATACAAAGATGGGTTCGTAACTAGTTGTCCATATGTAACGGATTTGACATAACCAGAACAACTTGCTGACAGCAAAGGTTAGCTGGCTTACGAGAACGAACATTCCATACTACGCCGTAGCTAATCGGCATCATCCGTACTACGTCGAAGCTGATCGTTCGTATCGAAATGCTTTTTCCTATGAGTAAAGCTGCTTAGTGTATCACCGCTCTATTCTGTTTACAACAATTTAACTTATGAGCGCATAGTGCAACGTAATTGCTAAATAATTGGTGCCATTTTGGCCGAACATGATGTGTTATCATTTTGGCCGAACGTAATGTGTCCATCATTTTTGCCGAACCTGATGTGTCTATCATTTTGGCCGAACGCGATGTGTCCATAATCTATAATGGAACTTCTTGTTTGTTAGTGAATGCACTGCAATAAATGTTTAGTTCTCGTTTTGGTCTTTGAGAAGTATCGCTGAAACGTTAAAATAGCCAACAAGCAAGAAGTGCCATTAGAGAATACAGAAATCACTTTTGGCAAAACGATATTTTGATGCGCCTTACTATAGTTGAAATGATGTAAAGTGAAAAGACAATTTTTGGTATTGGATGAAGACCCTCGCATGACATGATCAGCCGAAGATAGAATACCTCAATTGTCGCTTAATTCCGATCAGCGCTTTCCACCGGCCGTTTACATTTCAGCTAAACGAAATTTCAACAACATCTGGATCCTTGTCCTTCTTCTAATTAGATGTAGTGGGAATTTTACTTTGAAATCCAACTTATAATTCCGTCTTTCCGCTCAACATAAGTCTCTCCTCGATCACATACGAAAACCCTCTACCCTAACAACTTTTGGTCAATCTTTTACGTTTCACGTTTAACGATTGAGATTTGACGGTATCATGTTTAGGTTAGAACACAAGCATTCAGGAAATATCCGAAGTACGATGAAGCAAAATACCATAGCGCTAAAAAAATATCTGTTAACCACAACGTGCAAATGTGAAAGGTCGCAGCCAACGAAAAAGAAAAATCGCGAAAAATATCGAACCGATAGTTTCGAAGTAATTTATTTATGCTTTAAAGTTGTAAATTACATAGAAGCTATGAGGAGAGGACAGCGATGGTGGGTTAGTTTTGGCAAAAATCATGACGAAACGATAATAGAAAAGCGCTTCGAAGTGAGCTTGTAGGGCAATTGGTTAGTCGAGATAGATTTAGCAGCCGAAACGTTAGGTGCTCTTCACTGCTGCGACGTCGTTGGGCCCATTTGTTAATGCTAGCATTTTTCTTTGCGAGAAAAAAAAATAAGATGAAAGGAGCATGAACATGTCGTTTCGGCATCCTCAAAGTCATGAAATCGAAACACACACAGTAAATCGTGTGTGTAAGCTTCAAAGACTCTTTGCTTTCAAACGAGCGCACACTCGGCGCGAATCTTTGCGTAATGCCTCATCCACAGCTCAGTTTGACGTCGTTCTCATCGACGTTTCATCCTAAGCTCCTACGCTTGCGCGACGTTTTCCGCATTTTAACATAACCTTGAGCAGTGATATGATATTTGATAGAGTGGTCTCACTCTATCAGATATCTTAAGAATATTCTGCAATCGATTTTTGTGGTAGTGGAGATACACATTTGTTTGTGTACGTATCTCACGTTGTAGTTGGCTGAGCATTGATTAATAATTTTGTGTGAACAGACTGCGAGAGGGAATCTTGAATGCAAATGAATGCCAATGAACGGATGTGGAATTCGATGAAAAGAGATCTCCACTGAGAAATGTTAGCGATTAATTTGATGCTTTCTCAGCTAAAAATCGCGTCATGCATCGCTCTAATTTCATTCTCTCACCATAGAGCGCCATTTAATGGGCCTTAGAAAGGAAATTTTGGGAAAGCGCGCAACAAGTGCAATACTTCTTTATTTGTTAGAAGATTGTTCAACTGGTTATTCCATGAAATGGAACACTCAAAGGAGGTATCATTTCAGGTAGGCAAACCCCGACGTGCATTCCTACTTGTTTTTTTTTGAGCAATCAGTATTTTTTCCTGTACCGGTTTGTATATTTTCGAGTGAGTGAGAGGCTAAAGAATGAGTGGACCATGAATTTTGCTAGGATTCTGAATAATAACCGTCTCAGTGAGGGGAGCGAGAAGGAGAATGTATAGAGGAGCTTATTTTGAGAAAGAAAATTTTTCAGCGTTTACTGCACTGACGCTATCGAATATCGTTGCATAGAATATCGAGAATATCGAGCGAGAGAACGATGTCGTTTTCAAGGCGCCGAACATATTGAAAATGGTTGATAATAATAGCGCATAATTGAGGTACACTTGTTCTCCGAAACTAACCACCCGTGTTCTATAGCTATCTAGTTGCGCTCCTTTAATGAAACTGTTGTATTTTGCACCTAAAGCATAAAACAATCTTATTGAGTGTTCAGTATTTAGAAGAAACCTTGTAGCACACTGAAAACTTTTCTGCTATTCCGCAGTTCGAACTGAGAATATCCGTGATCAGAACCAATCAATGAAAAGCATCAGAAATTTTGCAAAGCTATCAAACAACGAACTGGATGGCTAAAGTTTGGAAGAGAGTGAGGCAGGGTTATGGCGTCTACGAAAAATTATAAATAATTATGGGCAAAAACACTGATGGTTAGGCTAACGTACCACAGCAATCGCTTGCTGGTTTTGACGGTTTAAACACTAGCCTTTCAGCTTAGTATGATGTAACAGAAAGATGTTCGATAGGGAATGCTCAGAAATTGTCAAAACAATGGTGAATGTAGCCCTTGTGGTCATAGCGCTTTTCCCATAGGGCTGCCCGAAGCTTCGTAATGAAGCCAAAATTGAGGAATTTAAGTGAGGAGATGCAAGCTGCGTTGTTTGGGTGCGTGCATCTCGCCTAATTTAATCGCATGGTGAATATACCCTTGAAAAGCGTACCACGAATGCCTACGTGCATTGTTATCTCGCAGATCAACCAGACCCTTGAAATACGTCATTTGAAGCGGACTGCTGTGTTTTCTTCTTAAGATGATGCCTAAAACTGTTTATTCTTTTTTCTGTCTCATTGGTGTATTGGCGAAAAACGACTAACAAGATGGGACTCCATGCTTGAGATACTTTTTGCAAATGATAATACTTCGCCAAATTCATATAACTCATCTAGTTAACCTAATGCCTGCACAGTGCACAACAGGTTCGTGGAGTCAAGTCTGGAAGGACGACGAAAACCTCAACGCAATTGACATATAAGTAGGTGAATGAATTATTCAGTAAATGATTTTCCCTTACGATATATTTCTTATCGACTAATACACAGCCAGCAGATCAAAACGTGGAAATCTTCTAAAATTTCGAGTATGCGGAACTGATCCTCATGGTAATACATAAAATCAAAAATTAATTGAAGTTGATCTATATGATACGATCATGCCGATAAAATGTCGTCATAGCAAGAGCGAAGGCGAAAGTGTTTCACACATAGATGACTGGAAACACCAGGTCCTTTGTCCTTGGTCAATTTATACTGGAGTAACGTATTGCTTTTCAATCTCAGCTATAACAAAAGCTAAAGGGAGGTTAAAAGGAAGGCCTGTCAGGCCGACCCTTTTCATTTACGTCGCTTTCGACAAACGTTGATAAAACAATCAATGGAAGACTCGATAAAGCTGCGTTTTATACACTAAAGCAACTTGAGCATTATACCGCATTCCCTCCCTTTTACTTAGATCCATGAATCGGATTACTTGCTAAGAAATAAGAATGTTTGCTATTTTCGATTAACACTTTTCCTGGAATCAAAAGAGTGGTCATTAGCCAAATGCGTTGCTCGGCAAAAAAAACACGATCTCGAAAAAGAAAAGAATAATCTTCATAAAATGGTTTCAAGTTAAGAAATTTAAGGTATGGAAAAACAGCCTACTGAGGGAGAAATAAATGACTTTAAGCACCTTTAAAAAACCCACTGGTCTAAGTGTAAGGCAAAACACGATTAGTGCAAGCAAAAATGGCGAAATTTCAGGTAGTTTTATTCCCAGCCTGCAACTCACAGCCGCAAATGAAATCCTGAACGCTTCTTAAACTATCAAAAGAGAGATAAAACACGCTCAAGGTCGCTCGCCCTAATCTCTATCTACTTGATACAAATAGGTAATAAAAATGTAACCTACTCTTCGCAGAATGCCGATTGAACATTTGTAAAACATTGAGGAAAGACATGCAATAGTGTGAAAAAGAAACTTGTATGTTGAGTAGGCATATATTTGAAAAGAATAATCACAGCCGCTAAGAATATCACTAAAAGTCAAACTGTACGTAGAAATAAATCAGCCAGAAAGCATAGAAAAATACAAAGTTGCTGATAGGCAGCACATTAAAGAATGAATGCACGAATCCTGAAGAACGAAACTGAAAAAAAAAGATACAAGTAATTGATACTGCCAATGAATCATCAAACTAATACCCAAAATTTTGTTCTTTGATGCCTACCTATATCATCCTATGCAACAGTTCTCATATATCACGTTGCTGACATCACAGACGTTCGTAGTAAGTTTAGGCAGGTAATTAAAGAGTAAAGCGATTGAGGATTTGAAGGATTGTGCGAGAATATGTGGTTTCCTAAATGAGCGAGAGCTCTGCAATTGTGAACATCATATAATATTACTTCTTTCAGAGACTTCCATGATTTTACGAGGCACCCAATGCAATGTAAGAGGCTTCGGTTTTTTTAAAATTTAAATTTGGAGGTCAATGCGCAGCAGCTTTTCATCCACTTACTGATGATCCCTGTGTGTAAAATGTTTAAGTTCGCCGGCATAACGAATTAATTTCGTCATACCTCATGAATTGATTAAAGGAAGCTTTACTAGACCTACTAAGAATTTTAGTCGTTAGACTGCATGGAATTTGCTAACATGTATTTTGTTTCGAGAAATTATCTCCAGAACTTGAAGGTCGACGGAATGCAAACAATAGTTTGCTGTAACCTGATCGCACCATGGATGCACTACACTCGTTTTAGAGCCCTTCTCGAAAAACAGCTACGCTCTTGTTTCGCATTGCGTGCAATGCAATGGTTTGAATTCACCTAGGGAAATTCGCGTTACTTGTCATTTAAACATTTAAAGTTCGGTCCAGTTTCTTCGATTTCTTCGTCTGCAAAAATGAGGACGAAGAACGATAGCAAAAAGGTGTCGCAAACTTGAGGGATGAATAGCCATATTACGAGAAACATATAAAACGAGTTGGCCATACATTTTGTATTCGAGGCCACCGTTCGGCATATACGCTATCGTGCTAACTTTTATTAAAATATTAAGATACGCTTCGATGAAATCAGTTCTGGAATCTTTGTGTTAAAAAAATGAAAAGAGGACGTCAAAATCAACCGCACAAGCAGAAGGCTCGCAATTAGCCAAATCGTTATGAAGCGGTGAGGTGATGAAATGATTAGCTGCCCCTAATTAGATGCTCCTAATTAGCTGCAAAAATGATTAGCTGCTCCTAATTTTATCTTCAATGTGATATTATAGTATTCATGCTACCTATTTGCTATTGATATCTGTTTGCTATCTTCTGTAGCTCCTCACAGATGTTTCCACTATTATCAAGTCTCACTCTTATTCTTAGTTTCCTTATTTTATCCAACACGATTTCGACTTATCGATTATGAATAAAACGAGCGATGATGAATGAGCAACAAAAGAAAAATTCTCCTTTCCTAGGCTTAAAGCAGAGCTTGATTCTACAGAGGTCATAAACATGTATGGTCTGTGATTTGGACAGTATGGGTTTTAGACGCAATGAATCAGGAATTAGTTGTTGGCCGAGGAAGATGTTAGTCCTCCTAAGGAGAGAGTAACAGGTTGTAGTAAGCGGTAACTCAACAATTTGATGCTCTGGTATCTCAAACGTATTCTGCGGTCATGACGCTGGCAAGGCTCAAAAAAGCTGTAAACCTCTTCTTGGGTTTTGCATGAGTCTCATTTCTTTGATCCACTATCAGGCCCCATATTTCGTAATATCAGGTCCCATCTTTCGTAATACCACTATTCCCATATTTCGTAATATCAGGTCCCATCTTTCGTAATACCACTATTCCCATATTTCGTAATATCAGGTCCCATCTTTCGTAGTACCACTATTCCCATATTTCGCAATACCTCGTTTATCGAAATGAGCAATATAGAGGGTTGTTAAGCTAAACATAGTTCTCCGTGAACAGAGAAATATGGCATTGCCATATTTCATGAGAAAAACAATAAGTTTAAGGTCAAAAGTCACAAGTTATTAGTAACGAGTGGAGGGAGTCGTGTCAGTTCAAATGGAACCATAGTTTACGATATCCCCTCAATGCCGTAACAGTCGTTACAACATACTTGGAGTCTAAGAACATCTTCAAAAAAAAACTTCAGAAGTACAACAAAGCTGCAGATTCGCCAACAGTTTTATATTTGAAACGCTTTTCACAAAAAATTTTGTTTTACAGTCCCAGGTTTCAGGCTCTAAAAATCTACTCAGTGCTATCTTGGAAGCGAATACGAGTGAAACTCAATGCCATTCGACATTTGTTAGCGACTAGGTAGAAAATGGTATTGGATGGACTGGTTTAACCGTAAGCCTTTGGATTTAGTCCACCCCCCACTCCCTCTCCCCTCCCCTTCAATACGGTGTCACCGACAGTATCAGTACCATCTCCTCCCTCCTTATGGAGTGGCGATTCGCATCACATAAGCCTTCCTCCCTCAAATTCAGCTTTTTAAAACTTCGCCCACCTACTGGGTTTGTCACTGCGCAAGAATTCTGTTTCAATTCAGTCGTTCAAAGATACGCCAATTTAAATACTTCTTTTAAACCCTTGCAGAGAGTTCTGCCTTCGGAGGCGCAACCTTCCGTCTCCCCCAACATCCAAATACAGCCGCACTACGAACCAGTTGTCGCCGTACCCCCCCCCCC
>JPKZ01003105.1:314283-344676 GCA_000803305.1 Toxocara canis | reverse complement strand
CCCCCCCCCCCCCCCTTCCACTTCAGTGGCTAACCAAAAGTTACGGTCGTCGAAATACGAACTCGACCGTCACCGATCAGTGCGGCCACAACGCGATGCTGCTTGTCAGGCACTTGCGGCTTGAAATGACCATTGGAGATCGCATTGCTTCATTTGGGTGAATACCATTTGCTTATGAGCTATTGAAGTGTTATTTTATGCATTCGGCTGATAGGGTAGCACGCATTATTTAGCTCACTGAATGACGTTAACTGTGCATTTGTGCTCGCCGCCCTTAACAACGCTTCGTTCCCTAGTTCATTTAGCAACGTCCGACGTTAAGCAAGCCAATTTTTCGTTGTTTACCAAATCGCCTTTTTCGCCATTTCTCTCTTTACGCAATGTGAATGCAATATGATTGTACAAGGCATTCAATGCGATTTTTAATGAAGTAGAAGAAAATCACTTTGAAAATTGTATATTCGGTATTTATCGTTGAGAAAAAATTCATTTCGGTTCACAGAAATGGAAAATAACAAGTCGGCGAGTGGAAACCTTTTTGTAATCCACTGATTGTTACAAAATCAGTATTATTATGCAGAAGCGTTTACTACTTACTAGCTAAAGGTTAATGATTTACTAAACTTATGGATTGAAAAATGGATTTTATGCAAAATGAGTAAAACGAAATGGAAAAGAACATATGAGGACTAACAGCTAACGTTTTCATGCGGATAGTTCGATATACGAATAGAACGTTGAGCTAAAGTATGCTTTATGCAACTATACCCGTAATTCACCCCAACGATACTCTTACGAATCGGCAACAATATATAGCGGCTTCTGGAATGCCTAAGTTATATTAGACAAGAAACGTTATACGAAACTAGTGTTATATGCCATATGTTCTCGGTCATAAAGTATTAAAATAACGGTAAATTGAAAAATGGAAGATCATAACGAAACGATGAAAAGTTGCTCTGACTTGAAAAATTATATGAGTTACTTATGTAATCTTTCAAAGCAACTTTTTATACAACTCTTTCAAGTCAAAGCATTTCAGCACATACTTTTAAGGCCTTTAAAAAACTGCGAGCGCGAAACGATCGAACAACGAATGGCCTAGCTAAGATGCAAACAGGATTTATATTCACTAAAAGCGTCTGTTGAATAAATTGCGGGTTGCATCTCGGAATAATTAATGAGGGGCGTTCAGCTAATTTACGCCAAACGAACGAACAAACGCAATAGATGTGCTGTTTTTATTTTATGAGCATAAATCTGCGCCTACAATGATGAGATCCCATCCGATAAATGACTGACTGGATCGTAAACAACATTTTTAGTATTTTGAAATGCAACGTATAAAAATATATTGATGAACGTGAAAAACGTTAAAATAAAGCTGCAAAAATCGAGCGATGAATCAGCGGCTTCTAGTTTTTCGTTGTCCTTTTGATTTACAAAGAATGCTGAACATGCACAAATGAGTGACACGAAATTGCACAATTATGTACGCGGATAACGAAAAGAAATGAGATCCGGTAAAATCGCACCAGGTTGGAGAATGCTTTGCTGATATACGAAGAGGAACTTAATTTGGAGGGCGACAAAGAGAAAATGCGAATAAATTGTCTTAGGCAAAATTTTGAAAAATTATCATTTTCCTAAAATTCCAAAGTAATTTTCTTCACAGTTCTATTCGTTTTTTTTCGATAAGCATATGACCAGGAATTTTTGTTCGAATGGAAAACGAAAGACAAGATCACAATGAAGCACAGATCAGAAATCAATTGAACAAATGATCGAGAAAAGCCGAAAGGGAGAAATGGCGTTCTATGCAACAGCGACGATAACATAATCAGAATTCGATGACAAAGGCCTCAAAAGAACTCTTTTCATGCAGACACAATAGGACGCAATTGAAAAGCGATAACGACAAGGAAAATAGAAGCTCCACGATAAAAGTTGCAGCACTATGATTATGCGCTTCTCAATTGCGACAATGCGCGCACCGATTACGTAGATATGTATGGGATATATGAATGGCTCTGCTAGCTTAAATAAAACGGTAGCCATGGAGACTTGGTTTTGAAGACGTTCGCAACAAAACCGAATTTTTCAGAAATATAACCATTTCGGTTTTTTCAAATTTGCCGTCAAACGTTTACGAAATAAATGATTTATTTTCTTGGCCGCAAATTTTATCGATAAGTTTTGAGAGGAATGCCATTAAAAAAAACCATTTTGGATCTTCCGAAAAGAAGGTTTTAATCGAATCACATGAAAAGTGGCTGATTGATTCGATAACAATGATCTTTTACCGTACGAGTTTGACTTGTTCACTTCTAAGATGTTAAGAAGAGGAGCTGTTTTTTTCCTTTACTTCGGCACGCTTTGAAAAAGCTTTGGAAATTCCTTTAAGAAAGAGTATGCAAAATTCAAATTCGAACTTAAGGCATATAGGAAGAAAGTATGAGTGAGAATGCACAGATTCATAAAAAGGCTTCATGCTCAGAAGTCTGCTCTACCCTTAACTAATTTTATTGAGACGCTAATGGCAAACGTTTCGTTTGTGAAAAAAAACAAACAAACAATGACTGACGTCGATTTGAGTTTGCTTTTGATATGCACATAGGTTTTGCTTTGCCTACGGTCTCTGGCACTTTTTGGGAACTGGTGTTGATCAAGCAATTTGTTTAGGCAATCAGAACTACTACATTCATTATCCTTTACTCGCTTGGGTTTTTCGCATGAGATCTTATTCCCTAACTGAAGTTAAGTTTCTCATCGTTCATACAGAAATTCAAGCTCCCAGCGGTGTATTATGCACTCTCCGGCACTTAGCAGTTTAAATAAAGTGAGCTCAAATGACTCTTAACCCACCTATCTCCCCCCTTCCCTCCACCCAAAAAAATTTTTCTATTCCCTTAATCTACCTTCCCTCTCCCCCTCCCCCAAATTGTTTCGCATAAGCCAAAAGCCATTCCGAAAATCATGTCTATTCATAATATATTTGGCTTCCTCGATGTAGTACACCTCGTGCATGGTAAGTTTCATCAAAGTAGCTTTTCTAATACGTCGTCTACCTTCCATTTAAGTGTCAATGAAGTCTTATAAGAGAAATCTATCAGCCTTTATAGTTATAAAAATCTGTGAGGAATCTTACGAAGAGAACAAACACAGCATGCAAGCATTCACCCGATTGTCGTTTCAGCTCCTTGTCACTTTCACGCATTCTGTCTTTGATATTTCTTTGCAGCTGTAGCCCAAAAGTAATTTCGTTTTTCGCTTTCTGCCACATTCATGAAGAACCCTCTCTCCATGTGATCAAAAGAAGGAATCATTTAGCCAAAAGTGTCCATTCAAATTGTTGTATTGTGTTTGTTCATCGCTTAGGAAGAAAATCTTTCATGAATACGCATTTACTCGAAATGAAATGACGTAAAGTTACTCACTTTCAAAAATGACAAAAAGCGATGGACAACTGGATGGATGATAGGTTTTTGGCACTAGTATGTTTTCTAGCACGTTTCGTGGGTAGTATATTTCATTGGCTATTAGCCAAATTATGCTAAAATTAACTTGACCGCGAAATCAGAGTATGCCGAATAAGACATCTGTCAAATTGGATGATCGCAACCTTCATTTTGCCCAGCATAAATGATTGTCGACAACCCTTGACATAGCATTTTGAATCAAATGCTGAAGACATTCTAAAGGGTGCTGTCGAGGATAGAATGTATCTTTTATAGCGTCTCTCTTCGAATTCCTCATGTTCATATTTATTTGTCGAAATGAAATATGCGAAACAATGAAAGCATATTTGAAGCAGCGGTACTCGATCTGAGATAATCGAGGCGATTCTGTATTTAGGGTAACTGAGGTGCTCCTCGTTAAAAAACGAATAGGATGTTTCGTGCTACAATGCTTAACTTTCGTCTATGGTGCGTCATTGTGCTCTTTTCATCGGTATGCATTCTGATTTGAAAGAGAAGCGAGTATGTCCCATCCGATATGACTCAGCGTTTTCACTCGCATCGAACTTGTCTACATCTTTAAATCTTAAAATTTGCTGAAAAGAATCTTTGTAATTCATTATGGACTCAACAACTTAACGTCGCTATTTTCATTGTCTCCATACCGACTGAAGTAGTCAATTAGTTGTCGGCCTTACTCGTGGATATTGAATGAATGGCAAATGATCAATGCCACTATTTATTGTTCATTGATTCCCTACAGTAGAAGCACCGATTCGTTTCGATTCTCACAACTATGGTTTTCGATTTTCCTCCACTACTGTTTCTGGAATAATTTTCTACTTCAGTTGTTCCCTACCGGTACGTCTCTGTATTCAGCATTTGTTTGCTCATTTTCTCTGAGTGATGTATATTTTCGTTCAATAACCATTATTTAATACATATATTAAGGAACTAACTGTTTTATCACTGTTTCCTCATCACTCGGTCGTCAACAATCCGTTTTATTTTTTTTCAGTGCGTTTTAGTTTCAATTCTAACCAATTTTTACAAAGAATTTTTGAAAAAAAAAATGAAACGAAACTGGACGATTTTATAGCTTACAGAAAAACAATAGTATATGAACATTTCAAAACTCTTCTACGGCAAACACGATTCACTCGTTTGTTTGTGAGCATTCAAAGAAAACGATGCGGAAACGCCAAAGACAATAGGTAAAATGATTAGTGCCAGTCAGGTGAATAACAACAAGTACACCGTTAACAATTCAGTGTGCTATTTACTTGTTATTATCGATTCCCCGCCTTTAGACGGCCGATGATTAATAATGGTATGCGTCAAGCTGAAATACTGAATAAACTGGTTGAAATTAGGTGAGCTAGATGGCGTAGCAGCCGTTTAAAGAATAGATAGAGATGAACGAAATGGGATAAGGAATGGATATATACTGGAAAGAATACAAAGTAAAGTTGGTAATCGAGTAATTGTATGAGCGCATTCTCAATTTCATAAAAAAATATATTAAACAAGAATTGTTGCAACGCGTTTATTAAACTGCCAGCCAAGCTTTTTCAATGATTCTCAGTGTTTCACTCCATAAATTCGTTAACCTGTACTTTACAGTGGCAAAAAAGTAAAGTAAGCGAGTCTTCTAAGTTGCTTTAATGACCTCGTGGTAGCACGCAACATGGCGATAATGAGAAGTTTTCACTTGAACTATAAATGCGATAGAATCTTGCTGGTGTGAACATTCAAAGTTCATCTCAAACTGCTTTGATCATTTTTTATTCTTTTTGTTTTAAATGAATCATGAAATGGATAAAGACATATCGCACATTACTTTAGTGTTTACGTGACTTCGATAGAAACGAAATAGTTTATTTGCATAGGATTCGCAAAGAAAAAAAGAACGCTTTCCATGATTTCCTTCTACGAACAGAGAACAGAGTAACAATCAGCTCTAGGTCTATTATCATCTCTAGGAGTGCTTCAGTGTTAGTGAAGCAGTATTTGTGCTCATATAATGTCTCATAACCTTGTACAGAATTGAGAAACAGCACGATTTGGGTACGCTCAGCAGAGCAAATGCACCAAATGTGATAGCACTAGAATATTACCTTATATGGTCAACATATTCCGTTACCCTGCTCTTGCATTTCGTCATTAGCTTATGCATATTTATCAAAAATACTAAATGAATTAGGTAAAATATTGGCAGCTTGATGGGTCTTGCTTAAACGTCAGTAGAAGTGTGGTAGCTGCGTATAGACAAACTCGAAAAAAAGCGGTCTTACAATGGAATATCATAAGCGCAACAGGTACACAATGAAGAAAAGATTTCTAGAGGGATGAACTAATCGCAGAATGGGCTGTATGAACACGACGCTGCAGTATGTTACTGTAGCCAATCGTTGCGCAAATAATATTCGATAAATGATGAATAGGAGGAATCTGGTAAAAACAGAACGCCGTCGAAAATTATATGTATATTGATTGCTTGATTGATTGATTGATTGATCGGCTGATTATGCCACTGTTTCCAGTGTAGCATTTTTGTCAAATATAGCTCAAATCATTCATCACTATCGGCGAATAGTATTTTTGCCCAGAAAAAGAATGAACATGCGGCAGTCATGCCAGAAGCAGGTGAGCATATGAGGGGGTCACACATGAGTAACAACTAGCTGCCATAAACAACACTAATATGATGTCATAGTACCACCGCATCCACGACTCCTCGCAACGATTAGCACACTTATTCGAATGCATGCTATATGCTACACGTCATCACTTCTTGTGCTTCAAACACAACGGATTAACCTCATTCGTTGCACATATCGACCGCAGCCATACTAAACGTTCACTTCTCATCAAACCATAACCAAATATTTATATGGAAGAGATTTCGGGTGAGGAACAGCATAAATTATCACATCAACGACAATTAGAGGAAACTTTGAACGTTCAAAGCTTTTTAATTTATTTATGCTTAAGACTGATAGGCATAAGATTGATAAGCAATGTTTGCATAATCGAATTATGTAAGATTGAAGGTGCTTGTGTAATACGAGGAATTCCTACTCTAGTATGCAAGATTTCATACCTGCCTATTTCAAACTTCAAGCTGAAATTTCGTGCCAGAACTTGTGAAAATTCGCCTCCTCCTCGTTCCTCCCCCTCCTCCTTGCGATATATGAAATTTCATGTGCGAAAAGAAAAACACATCAAAGAACAAAACCCTTTTAACCGCTCGCAAGAATTTGAGGACCTAGCAATGGCAGAGACCCATGGTGATTGTAGTGCGCTTCGATTGATCGATGAAGAACGCTGCTTTCTCAAAATTCCGCTTAAGCTTTTCGGACCGAAACTTCTAAGAACTTTTCGAAACAGCACAACCAAAAGTTAGGCTTTAATTTTCGCCGAAATATACGAGTCAAAAGAAAAAGAACATGTGATAGTGTTTCTTGACATTTGAGGATGATTGAATCAAAAAAATTTTGCGAATAATTTCCGCCGTTCATCAGCGGTTTGATAATCAATCCGATTATGATTATTTTGTTCAGCGACTCAACCTGCTTTTGCAAGTCATACTCATCGAACCGCAAAAAGAAATTATGCTAAGCTATACAAATTTTTAGGTCTAGAGGATGGCTCCAATAAAAAAAGAATAGTTGAACGCACGCTGCTATAGAAAGATTTTGTTTGCTGCGCACAAGTAAACGTTTACCACTTTTAGAAAAAAAAAGCATTTAATAAGCGATTTGAGCAAAACAACTTAAGGCAGATTAATTGAAAATAAGGATTTATTTTTAATGCTACTGCATCGTAGAGCAACACTTTATGCAGATAAGTTAGAAAATCTAAAAATTTACGCTTCAAAATCTTCTTTCCATTGCAGTGGAAAGGCGAAACGAGTTGATTTAGCAATTTGTTCTGCCAAGAAGCGCGATCCGGTTAGCTAATAGTTCCGCGAACCCAACATCTTTTCTTTTTTTACGCGTAATCTGGTCGTCGTTGCAGTTGAACGCATTTACACGAAACGTACTAAAAATTGTGCCCATTATGTACAACGAACGCCTTTTCTTCACATTATACGTTTTCGATTATATTCGGATATCTCTGTCTTTTTTTTAAAAAGAAATCTGTTCCTTAATGCGTTTCTGTTTTGGAGAGTTTTCTCTACTGAGTTTATATTATAATTTTCTCAGCGGTACTGTACATGAGTGAAATTTTAATATTTTGAAGTACTGTTTGGTTTGCATTAAAATTTTTTTTAAAAAGCATTCAAGCATCAAGACGTTCGGCTCTTGAGATCTATTTTTGAATTTGTTTTTTTCAATATATTCTTCGGTACATTTCGATATTCAAGCACTCTTTAGTGTGTAAAACATGAAACATTAAACATTTTGTACAATAAAACCTCAGGCATAAAAAATAAAATTTGTTTCGAAATACTTCTAATATCTACGTACTGAAACTTCTGATATCTAAGTACTGATACTTCTGATATCTACGCACTGAATCTTCTGATATCTAAGTATTGGTGCTTCAGATATCTAAGTACTGGTGCTTCTGATATCTAAGTACTAATACTTGTGGTATCTAAGTACCGATACTTCTGGTATCAGCGTATTGAATCTTCTGATATTTGGTACTTCTGATATCTAAGTACTGGTACTTCTGATATCTAAGTACTGATACTTGTGGTATCTAAGTACCGATACTTCTGATATCAACATACTGATACTTCTGATATCTACGTACTGATACTTCTGATATCTAAGTATTGGTACTTCTGATATCTAAGTACTGATACTTGTGGTATCTAAGTACCGATACTTCTGATATCAACATACTGATACTTCTGATATCTACGTACTGATACTTCTGATATCTAAGTATTGGTACTTCTGATATCTAAGTACTGATACTTGTGGTATCTAAGTACAGAAGTAATGTCTACTCGAAACTGCGCGACCATGCAACGTCCAATAACCACGTTTGACTAGGAAAGAGAACATTATCTCAAACAACACAATTTCGCAATGAAATTCGATCACCATGGAGTAGTGTAATACGTTGCTAGGTTGCTGGTAATCATTTAAAGCACAGTGACCATAAGCGATCCATCCTCTCACGGGTATTAATTCCCATTTTGCGCAACTACCATTTGAAACGAGAACCAAACGACTATTGCCGTTATTCGCTTGGCACTGAATAGGCGTTCACTTAACGAAACGTGAAATCATGCTCATGTTGCACACATCCAACCAATAACTTTTGACTCGCTCTCTTGTCAACTTTAAAAATCAAAAAGTCACAAGCAAATCTCATTCATTCTATTAAAACAAACTTTAAACACTTACGATGTGTGTGTATTTTTAAATCGATCCTATTTAAATATCTCTATCGTATGACACACAAAATTCAAAACTCAACGTTTCCTTCCAGATCCTGACATTTTGTCTTTTCATCATGAATAAAACGACTAGCTTACCATGCATGTGTATGCAGACTAACGGACTAACGGATATATGCGGATCAACTTCACTCCTAGCATGATTTATGGTGACCAAACATTCTCTTATCAATGCTTTTATTATTGGAGCACATGAATAGCGCTGTTGAGTGTGCTAGACTCTTTCTATTGCAGCATAAAATCGTCCACCAACGATTTCGTATTCTATCCTGCCGTTATCTCTTCCTAAATCGGCTTTTTGAGTGTAATGTATATACACCTATTAAATGCAGTATGTTAAGCGATTGCTGTTATTGACATAATCGACCATTTGTAAACGGAATCGATGAACCTGCTCAATGCTGTATAGACCTACGATTATAAAGACTTCTATGCTCTTTTTAGGTGATGTTTAGGGTATGCATTTGCGCAAGCTCGAAATAAATCGTCAAACTCGAAAATCATGCACACATCCCAAAAAAAACATCAGGGACGGTCGCCATAGTTCATAAAACCGAATTCGAACGTTTGGCAAAGCGAGCAGATCGTCTTGTTCTCACCGCATGAGGAGACTCCAAAATCCACAATGTTTCTCTTCTCTGGAAAGTAGCACCAGTCCAGAAATGAAAAATTTATCGAAGAAGTGAAGAAAAAATCCGATAATTTTTAGCAGTGAAGAAAGGATGTATGCCGGGAGGAGTGGTATACCTATGCGCTATGTTTTGCAGATTTTCATACCATTCAATGAGTATTTCTTTTATATGCATCTTGTATATGAACCTACATGTCTTCACATTAGTACTTAAAATCATTCAAGCAGAACGAGTATTTGCGGAAGCCTAGTGACAATATTAAGCAGCCAGAAAAAGCAGCTGGCTGAAGGCGCATGCTGAACTTTTGAATCCGATTTTTTTTTTTGGCACGCTTCATCAACCAACCAATCAGCTGTAAACTGTTCGGATCTCGCACACCGAGGTATCTCATACTAAACGGGCAACGTCATCGACAGCCATCCTGCACACGCCTGCCTCGTTTAAGCCGCATATTTTCCAATGGGCATTACTGGCTGTGCCTTGTGGAATGTACAACATTACTCTAGTAGGTGATGTGTCCTACAAATGAATCAGTGCCTATTTAATGATCACGTAAATATGCATCAAATTCTATTAAGTTCAAAATTCGCGTTGTGAATTTTCGATCGAAACCACGGAAGTCTATAAAGAGCAAGCTAAAGGGAATATCGTGAAGCACATTGAAAGAAAAATTTGACGTCTTTGGAAGTGTGCAAATTTTTGATTGAAAGAGGCAATATGGAGGATCGGCGCGTTGTTCAAAGACTAGCTCTTCGATTTTCACTGCAGAGAATTTCGTTCCAAACGAACGCCTCCTATGTGTGACCGGGCTGGGCACACTTACGCTACATCACCATCTCTACGGTGAACACCGAAGCGCATTGCCAAGGGCAATCCAGTCACACGTCATACACCTCTGCACACTCAACTATGACGATATCTTTCATGCACAGCAACTATTCATATCTCACAGCATATCATCACTCCTCATTACCTGTGTTATTTGATGTTCAAAAAGATTGTTGGTTAAGGTAGCATGGTTTTTTAGTACGCACATTTTTGCCATAGACATGAAACGGTCTTAGCCTACCCGATATGTGAAAACACCACTGCATTGATTTTGTTTAGTGTAAGCTGAGTAGGCAAGTCATCTTTCAACCTCATGCAAAAATCTACCGCAAACTTTTGGAACTGTATTTCTATCTCCCGCGGAATACCATCTTCTGTGAGTGGTTTCGGTAAAAGGCCTCGTGTTTTATGCAAGAGACGAGTTTTGCCTTCACATCTGATATACTTGCTAATTGATAAATTTTGGTGTGTCGCCAAAACCAGAAAAAAAAAGAGCAAGCAAATTTCCCGATGCTCTCGTCATATCCTTTTCAACGAAGGAGGCATAAGATCGAATGCCTCGTTCCCTCCATCACCCCCCGCGTTACTCTTATGACATCTTTGTTTTTCAGCCACTTTTCCATTAGTCATTTAGATGTTAGGAGGAAGCGCACAATAATGAGCTTCTATTCCTCTAATTGTGATTCTTTTGAAGACCACGATAACCGATCGTATTTTATCGTTGTTCAATATTTTTCTTCAAAACTGATTAAAGTGGAAGTAAAATTGTGCACGTCATCGTGAACAATATTTTAATGATTGTTTATGAAGAGCTATGCGAAACGCAAAACCAAAAGCGCTAAGTTTTTCTTACTCGATTTGGTCTGTTGAGCAAATTCGAAAACTGGACGTAATGAGTGCAATGAATGTATTACGTTCATCAAGGTATGAGCAGTCGATAATTTAGTTGAAGAGGATGTTTCAGCAATGGAACGCAACATTTGTCTGTCAGAAGCGTACCTCCAAAAGACAATCGACTCGATTTTTTGGTGATAGAATACATGATAAGCATCTTTCGAAGAATCTCACTTGATTCGGATCAAAATGACAGATATTTTTTCTTTAAAAAATCGAGGTCAGCATAAAAGGGAAGCTTGTGAAGAGCCAAAAAGGATGGTACGCGTTTCTTCTAATAACAACCCTCCCCTTTCCCCATACAACGCCCTACGATGAACCGGCCCGAAATGTGACCGTTATATAAGTGTTTACGCAGGCGAATGACACCCCACTTCGTCGATCGGTTGCGCTCATGGAAAGATCGGTATGCATTCCATTTTCAAAACAGCTGATCGAATGATCGATCATTGCTTTCAATTGAGCTGAATTTGAAAGAATTCAGCCAACGTTTGATAAATGTTCGATCTTGCTCCAGAAAATGACAATTGCGGAACAACTTTCACATCTCATATATGTGATGCACTTTTGGTTTTTTCTTTAATTTTTAAACGCTCTATTTATTTATTTTGTTCAATTTTTCCTCTATTTAATTATTTTTAATGAATCATGGTATATTTACTTCCTCATTGTTCTCAAGTTTACGCAGCTAATGCACACTTTGCTGTAGTGATCTCGTTAGGCTGGCACAAAAAATAACAGCATTTTCTTCGTATGCATAATTCCCGGCTTAATTTAAATACCGAATAGGTATGAGGCGTTCCACATATCGTGCACAACTTTTACCGTGCACTGTTCGCTTTCGTTAAAGTTCTTTTTGTGAGTTTTGTTTGTCTTTTTCGTAAGCGATACACAAATGCGTTCTTAAATCATCCCACTGCCCATTGTGTTCTCATCTACACGAAACATTTGCTCGCAAAAGTCTGAAGCGGAATTATCAGCCGCCAAAGTGAACTAAGCCACGAGTAGAAGTCATCTGTGTTCATTGATTCTTTTTCAAAACTTCAATAATCAGCTATGATTCTTGAGCTCAAAGTCTGTAGCAGGCATTGCATTATCTGAACCTGAAGTCTCGATTCACCTCGCATATTTCGGTCTACTCATAAAGCCGCATCAGTCAACGCTTCTTCGGCTAAAGCAGATATAGCAACTTGGTCACTCCGATAATAACTACATGAATCTTCATCTAAGTTATCAGCATGAGCTCTCCTTGTTCGATGGCTAACATTTGTTGAAAACCTATTAGAGAACGTGAAGTAAAAGAAACTCCTCTTGTTCCACGAAGATTCTGCTTCCTATTTAGTGGCGCTATGCATAAGAACATTACAGTTTCTTAAAATACGGACTGAGAGTCACAACAAACTTCTATTGTCGCAACGAACTGCTGTTTGGATCAAACATCCCCAGTTGTCGCGTGAAAGAATAGCCGAACTCATGCATTGAGGTTATCTGCCGTCACCCATTATTCGCCGATCGATCATCAAACCACTGTTACTTTTTCGCGAGCCCATGTGGCTATTTCGTTCACGAATACTCACTCCGAACAATGCCGCTCAGAAATAGCTTTCTCATCTGTCCATTCTATTGACCCAGAATCTTGGAAAGACGCAAAAAAGTTCGCCCACAAAAACTTGCTAAAAATGCGCTAATTATAACGTAGCTACGACATCTAATTAAGTCGGTACTTTTTTTTCAACGTACATCTTTTCGAAGTGAAACGTTTGAAAATGCAATTGTTCTTGTGACAGCCTAATACCAGGTAGTAGAAAGTGAGGAATGAATCATGGATGTGGTCTAAAGAAGTCTGGTGCTTCCAACGGTTCTGCATGGCAACCCAATACACAAAACATTCAGAATTCACATTCCCACTTTAGTTGTGCGACTTGGTCAACTACTGTGGTGTCTATTCAAAAAAGTGTCAAACACATACGATTTCCTCCACTTTCCCCACTCCCCAATGCAAGCATCTTAAATTTGTAAGAGGTCTTTCTACACTATGAGTTTCCATGCTTGTTCTTAACAGTCGCATTGCGACACCGAACTCTTCTTGCTCTAGGCTATATATGGTCAGTTCGTCCTGTTATTAAGATTCTCCGTTGTTGCAGACGCACGGCTGGGCGATAACTGTGGCAGCGTTGGTAGTTGCTGCCGTTTCATCGATACTAACGTTGCTCCTTTCACGGTATTTCTATACTGGTATTCCATGCGATGATCTGCTCAGGTTACCGGCGAAAGAAACCAAGTTTTCAAACGACGTAAGTTAGAATATCAAATACCTGTTGCCCGTTTCTTATGCCACCTACGGGTCGAATGAACAGTTGAGAGAATAAGAAGGTATTGGCATCGGTTGTGATCATACCTGGGAACTGAAACTGAGCGGTGCTTAGAAGAACGTCCAGCACTGGCTGCCTTGCAATAGGATGTTTTTTTGCTAATGATTTGTACTTGCTTTTTTTTCTAATCATTTGCACAGCGCATATATTTGTACTTGTTCTTCTTGTGTTTTGCAAGTTGAACACTTCGGCAAAATCCGCTACCGCACCTTTTCGATCATTCCGTTGCCACAGTGGGATTCCGAAGAACAGATTGAACGGTGGAGAAATAGACGGGAGTTCGTATGAGACAGCAGAAAGCGATCATTCAATAATACTCTTTCAAAAAAGGATTCCCAGCTTCAAAACTTTTTCTCCAGTGTTTGTTTGGGGGACAACGAAATGCACTTTGATACGTTTCGCTAAAACCGTCAAAAATTTCCACAGTTCTAGCCAATTTTCCATAAAACTGCGAAATTCGGCCCGATCATAGGAATAATGCGGGCCAGTACTACTAAGAAGTATTGTTTTTGCAGAAAGAACCCCACTTTTGCCAATCGAACTTATGGGTGTGGTGCGCCACGCCCTCCAAATACCTCTCGTTTCCTTTTCACGTTCGATGTTTTTCAGTTCACTCAACCACCAAAATTCACTTTCTGATACATAGATTCCAATCATGGAACGTACATGCATGATTCATTTCTTCACCTAACTATCTGCTCTACAAGTTGTTAGCTAAAAATCCGATTTTATTTAGGAAAGGGAAATTAGAAACCACTTTAACGGGTCCCGAGTTGATTCTACAAAACCTCTATATAAGGAAGGGCACTATTCCAGCTTGAGACTAATCCAGCGAATCTTTCTTTCCTAAGATAGACCAAGAAACAAAGTCAGAATCGCTATCATGCAAATGCGACTTGCCGCGTGCAAAGAATAAAACTTTCTTCCTCTAGTCTGAGGATTTTTTTAAAATTTTCAACTGATCTTTTCCCCTTGCCATTCTAGACGTTTCAAAATGATCAGAAGCTATCATCAAACTGATTTGAACAACATTGTAGCCGTTTTTGCCAAAACAAACGATTATAGTTGAGATTCTTTGATTCTTTTTCTAACTGTTGGGAGAAGCTCTCAGCTCGTTCCGCAAACATTTTCTTTAAACGATGTTGCAACGCCTGAAATATGTGCGTATAACAGGATTACTTGCATATAGAATGTTACAATATCTTTCCCAACTTTATCGATATGTCTTATGCTAAACAGTTTTCTGAAGAGCAAGCAAATTGGCTCGGCATGGGAAGGACGGTAACTGCGGCTTCCGCTTTGCCTCACAAGAAAAACTTGCTCCATCTCTGGCTTGGACCACCACAAGCAAGCAGTTCCAATTCCGGCTTTCTCTGCTGCTTCAGTAACAATATGGCTCCACGTCTCGCCTTTACTCTGCCTCTCGGAAGATCCTGGCTCTGATTGTCGGCTCCCAAAAATTTGGCTTCGCCCCTACTTCTGCTTGAGCTTAAAACTACGAAAACCCCCAGCTCCTGCTTCGCCTTTAGCTTCGGCCTTCGGGTAGTTTGACAGCGGTCCCGGCTTGTCTTAAGTAATATCTAGTTCCGGCTGTGGACTTCAAGGTACCTCCGGCTCCAAATCCGGAGTTATCCTGATCCGGAAAAATCGCTGACCCGAACCAGAGAATCTTCAAGAACGCAGCTCTGACATTGTTTCCATGTGAACGACAGAAAGTTTTTCTAGCTACCTAGCTCCTACATTACTCACCCGAAGTCATTGTCTAATCTAAAATGAACAGGAAACGGCGATGCTTTTATTTACGATGAAGACTGCTCAGCCTTTATAATCTTAAGCACATGTTTCGTTGGTATCGATTTAAAAAAAGACTTATTTGACCATCCTCTGATGCACGAAAGGTTAAGCCATCATGCGGACCATCCCAGTCGGCCATCCGTCCCAGTGTGAATCGGTAAAATTATTAGCGGTTTGTCACCGAATCAGTGGTTCGTTTGGACGCCTTCCAACTAGTATGGTGTTTGGCTTTGGCACTCACCCGACTCCCTTCGGCTCTAAGATTGACCTATTTCAATCAAGGGCACTGCAAATTGGCGAATGATCCTTCAGTATTTATCTTTTCGTTTTAACAGGAACAATGTGCGCTATGCTGTTAGCTCGTAAAAATAGTTTTGATTCCTCACTGAACCATATACTGAAGTTTGCTCATGCACCCAACTTCCAGTTCTTTTCTGTGCATCTTCACATTCGCGGATTATATTTGAGAATACTGAATTACAGGGAACATCATTTCTCCCCTAATTAGATTGATGTTTGGAGGTGGAGCCGTGCTGATGTATGGTTCGAATCTGGTCACCGTCAAAACGTTTTCAACTTGTTACGCTAGATTTCACAACGAAAAGAAAAGATGCACTAGAATGAACGGCGCGTTTTGCATGCATATTGACAGAAAATCAAGCGACGAAAGTTTCATGACTTCAATTTCCAAAGTTTTTTTCAGCCAGCATGGGATGGAGCTGAGCGGATCGTGATCGACGAAAAGGTTGGTCAGAGAATTTTACGCATTTAAGATTTAAAATTGAGCATTTAGCATTTTGGTTTTAGTAATGGTTGCGCTGTATCGTCATTCGAATACATAAGGAACCAACCAATACAGGTGGTAATCCTTTAATCCCCATATTTGGAGCGCTATTAATTGTATAGCACAATGTGGCAGTCTGCGAAGGTTCTCGATTTGAGTTCCTCCTCTCCTTTAAATTCTTAATTGACGACTTCTTCGAAAAACACTTAACTCCGGTTTTAATCTCGCCTATTGAACAGTACTGATCTGTTAAGTGGTACTCCAAATTAATCACTGAAGGCGACCATCATTTGATTCCAAAATTTAATGAACCAAATTAAAGTAGACAGCGATAAAATGAAAAAAAAAACTCGTTGCAGTGAACGAGTTTGGGTGAAGCAAAACAATTGGTGAAAACATGAAAAAGGGCTTTGAAAAATCTACATTCATTAGAAGTTTATGATTGGCTGATTGCTGATATTGTCATAACAGTCAAAATTTGCGCTTCATCTGAGGCCGTTAAAAAAGAAGACAAATTTCAAAAGCAACTGGACTTTTCCGGATGGTGAGATGGCGGGGGCGGGGGAGGGGGGAGAGATCCGCAACAATCCCTTCACTCCCAAGAAGGTTGGTGCTATTAAGGATCTGATCTTGGATCTTGTATCCTACATTTTCACCCAAGTTCGCTCAACGAAGTGCTAATAAGAAGCAGAAAAAATGGTTTAAAAATGGATGATATAAGTCAGCAATGAGAATAGCATATTGTTGAGGTTGTTTCTGTGAATACACGTATATATGCTATCTGGCAGTGAACAGATAAACAGATAAATTCGCGTCTGAGAACCGTGATGCCGTACTACCGGTGGGAACTGGTACACGAAGATATTGAGTCGTTACTGTCAGCATACATCTGTAACCAATAAATACTGGTAATGAGGGTGTAAAGGTTGTTGTATGTGACAGTACAGATATGCTTCCGCTTATTGATTGATAGATGGCTGAATTCGGACTCGATAGCCAAGGCAATGTATTGTTAGCGAAAATCAAATTTTGAGAGTATTGTACAGAACAGAAATAGACTGTTGGCAATAAACAGATATGTGTAAAGAAGAAAAGTGAAACAGTCGAGGTGATAAGCGTCGCTTAAGCATGTTTTCAATAGCTGAGCAGATAGTCGTGTATCATTTCGATTCTATTGCCGCTCTTTGCGATTCACAGGGATCATCAGTTTTATCTGCACAACATAGTGCTCTCATATCAGCTTAATGCCATCTGTGGTCGCCACCAGAACGTTGCAATGCTTAAGTTTGCAAATCGTCGTCGTCATCTTTCAAGATTGCCTACGATTACCACATGCACGGTTTATCCAATTGTCTTCTGGATCTCAGCCCATGTTTCCGCTTTCTCGTTTCATCCCCCTGATTTAGTGTTACCGGAAACCTTTTGTGTTTTTTATTTCAATCGGAGGGCATTCGCTATTTTCTTCAGACCGCGATTCCTCATTCTGGTATGGAAATGAGCTTTTTGCTACGTTTTCTTTTCGCCTCTCCTATCTTCTTCTGAAGCCGTTTCTTCAGTATTTGCATTTAGCAAACAAAATTTCTTGTTCAACTTTCCATTATCCTTCTCAGTACCTTATATTAACTAGGAAGGTTCCGTTTTTACTGAATTTTACTTAATCACTCTTAGATACGAGGCATTTTACAGTTGCCTAATCAGATCGCGTCACATTTGGGTCCATTTGCAGCATCGCTTCAGCAACGGCTTTTTCATGTTTTACTCCCGCACAGCTCACTTGCCACAGCGCAGCATTTCGATCGTTTTTCGCTTAGCTTTCTTCAATAGCTTCTTTAACGTCCTTGAAAGTTATCGGCTGCAGGCAGCTTGATTTTTTAACTGATAGTGATTGCGGCTGGGAGCGAAACATCTCTTCGTCCTTACACGAAGATATTGAGTCGTTACTGTCAGCATACATCTGTAACCAATAAATACTGGTAATGAGGGTGTAAAGGTTGTTGTATGTGACAGTACAGATATGCTTCCGCTTATTGATTGATAGATGGCTGAATTCGGACTCGATAGCCAAGGCAATGTATTGTTAGCGAAAATCAAATTTTGAGAGTATTGTACAGAACAGAAATAGACTGTTGGCAATAAACAGATATGTGTAAAGAAGAAAAGTGAAACAGTCGAGGTGATAAGCGTCGCTTAAGCATGTTTTCAATAGCTGAGCAGATAGTCGTGTATCATTTCGATTCTATTGCCGCTCTTTGCGATTCACAGGGATCATCAGTTTTATCTGCACAACATAGTGCTCTCATATCAGCTTAATGCCATCTGTGGTCGCCACCAGAACGTTGCAATGCTTAAGTTTGCAAATCGTCGTCGTCATCTTTCAAGATTGCCTACGATTACCACATGCACGGTTTATCCAATTGTCTTCTGGATCTCAGCCCATGTTTCCGCTTTCTCGTTTCATCCCCCTGATTTAGTGTTACCGGAAACCTTTTGTGTTTTTTATTTCAATCGGAGGGCATTCGCTATTTTCTTCAGACCGCGATTCCTCATTCTGGTATGGAAATGAGCTTTTTGCTACGTTTTCTTTTCGCCTCTCCTATCTTCTTCTGAAGCCGTTTCTTCAGTATTTGCATTTAGCAAACAAAATTTCTTGTTCAACTTTCCATTATCCTTCTCAGTACCTTATATTAACTAGGAAGGTTCCGTTTTTACTGAATTTTACTTAATCACTCTTAGATACGAGGCATTTTACAGTTGCCTAATCAGATCGCGTCACATTTGGGTCCATTTGCAGCATCGCTTCAGCAACGGCTTTTTCATGTTTTACTCCCGCACAGCTCACTTGCCACAGCGCAGCATTTCGATCGTTTTTCGCTTAGCTTTCTTCAATAGCTTCTTTAACGTCCTTGAAAGTTATCGGCTGCAGGCAGCTTGATTTTTTAACTGATAGTGATTGCGGCTGGGAGCGAAACATCTCTTCGTCCTTCAACGCTATACCCTTTACATAACCGATTTTAGGAGACAACAACAAAATCAAATCGTCCTTCAACGCTATACCCTTTACATAACCGATTTTAGGAGACAACAATAAAATCAAATAGTAACGATACGTGGAGCGCACCCTGTGAAGCTGAAAAAGAAAAGTGCTACACGTCATTCAATAGCAATCGCACAGCTTATAATAAATTTCCATTCTTGAAAAAAGCTTTATCGAGCATAAAAAACATTCTATAACTTATTTCGTTATGGTGAAATAACAACCAATCTAACGCTGTGGGGTTATGTTTGCGCTTCTTTCCTTTTGTAAAGTAATTATGTCAACGAAGCAAAGTACCTTCCGACTGTTGAAATCAAAGTCTGAAAGAAGGAGTTCTGTACCGGAGAAAGAGAAGGTCAAGAAGAGAGAACGTCTTCGTCGTCAGCTAGCAATAATTAGCGCTATAAGCGTGTCCAATGCACTCCAGAAAGTAAAGGAAGATGGGAATGTTTTTGTTGAAGAAGCTAAAATAAATTATCGAAGTCGTTTACCTGTTGCAAGTATGACGAATTATCAAGTCAATATCATTGCTGAGAAGGAATTAATTGATACATAAAACTACAGCGATCAGCAAACACTGAGGCAGCGCTCATAAAAGCGAATGGGAATCTTTGCTGAGTGGAGTGGAGAGAGGAGGAGGGGTGGGGGGGGGGGGGGGGGGGGGGGGGGGGATGAATGTCGGTTTCTATTCGAAATCACGCAGTGTATCTTTGCACAAACAAGTCCGATGATGACCTTTTCTTTCTTTCATTTGTTTTTCAGCATGTATTTATGGAAAGGAACATCATGCAGATTTCCAGCCAAGTTTTAAAATTGATGAGCGCACTTTTGCTCGCATCGATTAGACGAATCATCGAATCGTTAGTACACTTCAACGAATATTAAAAGAACTTTTCAAATACTTTTAAAAATCGTGCATTAAGTGCTATCGGGCGGACATAATAAAAATAGAACGGCTGGATCGCTGTGAACAAATGAATAGTGGCGTCACATTTTTTTCTTTGATGCATCCGTTAATCATTTCACGAATGATAGGAATCAGATGCTGATTTCGTTGCACATGAAAATTTTTTGCTGCGATTTTTCACAAATGAGCAATTTTTATCGTTTAGCCTAATTTTTAAGAAACCATTAACGACGTTCAGGTTGTTGTTCATTTTTTTTCGGGTGATTTTCATTTCAGAAAGTGGTCGTTATCCGATTGCATAATAAGGATCGTTGCTATATTGCACCATTTGATCAAAAAAACGTAAGCAATTCGTACTCTTAATTAATTAAATGCTTATAATTAATTGATTGCTTATAACACCATTATCGGCACAATCATTTGATAGTAAAGATGAGAATTTAAGAGCAAAAAAAGCATATAGATTTCAATTAATCAAGATTACTTCAACTTCTTATTACAAGGGAATATTTCCTTTTGAAAAACATCTTGGAAATAGCGACTCAACTATGTTTTGATTTTTGCACATGAGGCTTCTTTGCAGACGACGACACATAGACGGATCTATATTCAATTTGAGGGGTTGTGCTGCAAGAATAATGCAAAACTTCGCATGTTCGGCAATGTCTGACAACATCTTTGCACTTTTGCGCGCTGCACTCATTTATTTCTTTTTTTAAATGATTTTCAAATGTACTTCGTCGAAAAAAGATGATTCAGATAAGAGAAAAAACACTAACTAGTTCGTTAAATCATCAGAACTGCAGTATTAGTAGATCATTGAACAAATTTTTTTAAAGTAGTGAACTCGATTTCTGAAATATTATTTTCATTCACTTTCCACCCTTCTAAATAAAGGACGCTCAAAAAATGTTTTTGTTCGTTCTCCTAGTGAAGAAACAACCAACACCTTAGTAGTGAATTCAGAAAACCGGTAAATCCGTAGCCAATCGTATTAATCAATTTGTTTTCTTTCAACAACGTTTGCGTCAAATCAACGAAAATTTTAGGATACACAGCGAAAACTTGAACTGATCAACGAGGAATTAAGCGAAGCGCTTATTGAGCAACTCGCCGGTGTTGACGCACTAAGATTTTGTCGAAATCAACAGACTTTTCTCTTGAAAGAACCAGAGAATAGTAAGTAGTTTTTCGTTTTTTAAACAATCTCACTCATTCGTCATTAATCGTAAAGCTGTAATCAAATTCTACGCATATCATATCGACCGGATGCAAAAGTCTTCCAATCGTCAATTTGTGCGAAATAAAACGATTAGCATAAATAAGCGTAACAACTTCGAATATATCATGAGATTCAGCATACAATTGGATTGATAAGCAAGCAATTTGTGTAGCTCCTCTTTCCAAGTTCGTTTCGGTCCATTTTGTGCAACATCGACGAGTTTTGATGTGGAATAATTGAAAAGGTCAGTTCGATTTCTATGTTTTCGCAAAACGACTTATAGAAGGAAGCTAACAAAAAGAAGAATATATGGCCGTCTAAGTCGAAAAAGATATGTAGGCTGTGCTATCGCGACAACGACCACTCAGAGCGCTCGAAAATGTGGCCTCTACTGTCTCTACGCAATGCTATTGCCATACTCCGATCCAATATTCAATTTCCGTTAATTGCACCGCACCAATATTCACTATGCCAAACTGAAGTCGAACAGAAGCTGAAGTCTTAAATTCGCCGAGTTTACTTAGCAGTTCGCTTCGGATCGAATAAATTCCAAAGAACGCATTGTGCGAACTTTGCTTGTGATGTAATGCAGTGTAAAAGTGAAACCGCTTTAGCGAACGCTCCGATAAATCGAAGACGACGACGTCAAGCGTTAACAAATCCACTCGACCTGCCAATTGAGCAAAGAACACCGAATTGCATGGATCTTCTTTTGGACTGTGGAAGACAGGTAACAGAGGGTTGACTCTTCCTACAAATCATTATAATTTTGATAACATTTAGTTTAAATCATTGTTTATTCTGAATTGAAGTAACCAGTATGAATGCAGGGATTAAGTCGGTTGTAAGCCACAATTTAAAGAACCGTTCATGATACATATCTAGGAATTGCCAGGTCTTCAATTAAATAAATTTTCTTAATTACGTTTCCCATTCATTGTTGTTAGTAAACTGTTGTTTTCCTTGAACGTATCAAATGTTGATGCACTTATTAACAGGCTAAGCGGTGTGCAACAAAGCGTCTATAGCTGCCACGTTTCGTTACTTAAGTGAGAAATAGCTGTGTGCGTGTTTGTGAGTGTGTGTGTGCGCGTGTTTGTGTGTGTGTGTGTGCTTGTATGTGTATGTGTGTGTATGTGTGTGCGCATTAGCACGACGATGTAAAATTTAGTTACGTTGCAATGATGTTAGATTGGATGGCTTCATTTGATGTGACTGCAGCGTTCGTTTACGAGGCTTTTCGTTCGTTCATCGAAGGCGGCTTCGTTTTTGTTTTGTTGGGTGACATTTCGTTATACACAAGCGTTCTTTGGCGAACGAAGGCTCCTACTTCATAGAACTATCTGAGCATTCAACATTAGCAGTCTCTTTCTCTCTCTGTCTCTCTCGCTGTCTCATTTTCAGAGCATCCTAGAGAAGAAACTGTGTTGAAATTTGCCTTCACTGTCAAAACACTATAGCGGTGAGGCAAGCAATGAATTGTGCCGAGGCGAAAAAATAGTCTCTCGAAAACATAGCTGTACTGCATTAACTTTGACAAGAGTAGTTTTTTGCTCTCATAAAAACCGTGATCGACATTCCCTCTTGTAACGGATTTATTGCCTTATGCTCATACATGCTCTAAGGCAATTGCTGGTGCGGTGCCACTCACAAAAAAAGTGAGCAGAAAAAACAAAAAGTTCTGACGCAACATAGTTCGACATTTTCAGTGGTTGCGACATGCGAAAACCTAAAATGGTCACGTTTATTTGCTGTGGTCTTATATAGGCTCGTAAGATGCTCGCTGACAATTCCCCGTATCAACCGCCCATGTTGACATAATGCTGCAATTGCTGCAAATGAAAATTGAAAATGCTAAATCAGCATACATCAAAAACTCTTCGCACACTATCGAATAAATAAATATACATGAGAGTGAGGAAGACATGAGTAAACTGTAGCCACTTGAAACGGAAATGCGCTACCTTGTGCATACAGCACAGCAAGCAGTAGAAAAACAGAAGGTAGTGCGTAACAATTGCCCCATTGGGAACTGTCACCAACTCCCGCGTCCTTTCCGTCATAAACGCATGATGAACAGCAACACATTCTCGTGTGTTCTGCTTATATATCCGCCCTAAATCCAAACAGATGGGTTATATAATTTCCCAAACTGATCATTACCTTTCCTCTCATAACGATTTCATGGCGATCTCTTTAGCAAACATTTCAATTTCATTGACCACAACAAACCGAAAATGTAGGACGTGTGTAGCATTTATAGGATCCTGGGAGGCGAAAAATTGTTTTTAAAAGAGAAATGAGTATGTCACATCTCTTACGTCCTCGATTTTCAACGCCCCCAGTGCACCTAATTTTATATATAAATGGAATAAAACCGCTCGTAGTTTGACGATATGATCAATGAAACGTTTACAGAATGTCACTTTCATTACAACAAAGCAGCATCATTTCCAGCGTGTTTACAGATTGGTGAAGTAAATGACTGTTATACATGGATTAATGGAGCGATGGCAATGCATCGTCAATGTCTCTCAGACAGCGAATTCAAAGTGACGATCGCAAAACCAAAAGGACGTATTGCGAAAATTCAAGAACAGCAATGGAAAATATGTGAAGAGCGAAGGAGAGAGGGCTTGAGGTGTTAGTGTCATGTCTATATATGTATAGATAGCATTAGCCAGCATGTGATAGGTCAATGAGAATGCTTTATCATTCATGCGCGTAATTGCAATCAAAACCGACAATGAACTTATTCAGCATGTTATGCTCATTTATGATCTGCATGGAAATAGAAAATGAAATGAGTTCCAAAAACGTTTCAAAACATCATATCACGTTGACGCATAGATATAATCTAGACAATAACGCAACAGAAGCGCAACAAAACCCTACGGTACCATACATTCAGCATCCTCATCACTACCTTTATACTCTAACGAGTACATGCCATCATTGTCGGCAATAATGTTCTTATTAAAACATTTTCTCCAGCTAAACAAGAACTTCGAGTTTTAAAGCGATCATCTAGAATCCTCATACTAATTGCACTGAACAGCTCGTTCAATTTCAGTTAGTGTTACTGCTAACTCAAATTGTAAACGAGTTAGTGATCTGAGTCTGCTTTGAATTACCAAATCGGTAATAATTGGCTGATCGTTTCTGTTAGAGGTGCTAGGCTTTTGCGAGAAACTGATCGGCCGCTCCGATCAATTTCAGTAAATTTTTTCTGGTACATCGGCAACAACGACTTAAATCAGTTGCACCTATCATGTCGAAGTTTTTGTTGTCGTTTAAAATCTCGACGAAAAATCTTAAACATTGTATTCTTGATTCCCTTGGTCGCATCTTCGTTGCAATAGTTTGCGCTTTTTATGATCCCAACGGGCAGTCCAAACGTCTTCGGCGGTCACCTAATAACTATCATGTGCATGTACTTAAATGTTATCGCATTTCAAAATTAGTTCAGCCATATGCAGCGCTAACTAAAAATCCAAAAAGAAATTTACCGATAAAGAATTATCACAAGTGTTAGCTAATTAAAATAAATGTGAAAAAGCAGATCTCGGATATAAGAACTTTCTTGTACCTTACTTACCTAACTGCTAGAATTACTCACTCGATTCTTAGAACTTATTAATAATCGAGAAAATCAGAACCATAGATGGAACGCTAAATGCTGATTGTATGTATAATTCAAAAATAAAACAAAATTTTCATGCCGTAAGCTCTCTGTAGAAACTGTTTCATAAGTTCTTGGATTTTACTGTCGCAACTTAAGCGAATAACAATTTTCCGAAAGCATAACCTCTTGCTGTTTCATTTGATCGCTGTATAATAAAATCAACTGTGCTTTTTTTTATTCACCCTGGTCACTGTATGTACAATAAGTGCTCTCAATTAAACGTTTAATAAAATTTTATGAAAATTTCTTTTCAAAATTATAATTAGAAGAGTGTTTGCTGATGCATGCATTCATTGAAGCAGTGTAAAATGTGCAGTATTCGTATATTATTTATGTTGCTGACCTTGAGACGCGGCAATCAACTGCGCTCAAATGCGATAAACGATCAACATGATTATTAAGTGAATCATCATTGTATGAAGGAATGGAGGCAGCAATTCGCCAATGGAGAAAACATTATCATTTGATTGAAAATTAACAGGTTTTAATGTGCACATTTCCATTTAAACGTAATACTTGGCATATCTATTTTTGTCGACTTCAACGGCACAATAATTGGAATTTGTTTACCCTTATAGATAATGGTACTTTGATGCATATTTTATTAATCGATAATCAACAATCACTCATTGCCGACCCGTTTTAACTGATATCAGACTTCAGAAAAATCGATAGCAGCGTTGTTGAAGCCTGGAAAATTTTGAAAGTGCAACAATACATCGGTTGGGATCGATCAAACAAGCGCAAATGAGATAGTTCCGAGATAAGATGTGACAGAATCGAGAAATTGTGCCAATACGTCTATAAGTTCTTAGAAGTTTTAGAAAATTCATCAATGCTACGAATATGGCTTTCATCGATAGCTGTACAGCTTTGTCAAAGCGAATTGGGGGTAGTAACTTGTAAATGTAAATCGAACAGTCTGTAAATCAAACAGTCATGCTGCTATCCATGAGCAGAAAATTGCGCGAATTCCTCTCACGGTTGGCGCCCAACACAATTCTGTGCGCAAAACTTTGACAACACGCTTTTACTTTACGCAATGACGATGTTGAGTGCTCAAAAGCATGAAGAAATTTGATAAACTTTTCAAGCAACCGTACCGTTAACAATGCCTAGCATCATATCTCGGCCGTCTAGAGTACGAAATGTAAGTGGTGTTAAAAATCTATGGGAATCAAAATAAGTTTTCAAAGTAACATTTTGAAATGAAAATGCGCATTTTATCAGTTTGGATGAACTTATGGTTATTGAAGTTTTCAAAATTTTTCAAGCTCACAATACCGACAGTCTATTTCTGCGCTATTTCCAAATCTTCACAATAAATCCAGCGCTATCTCTACGCTTTAAAAAATTTACTGGTTCCATAATAATTCGTAATGTGACTTGCTAAAGGTCGAAATCGTGCACGCAAAAAGCTTTTCTAAAGTGATAGATGCCCTCATGACTGCTGCCTTGTCCGCATCGAATCCCTCGCAAACATAGCATCCTAAACAAAACAATCCTGAAGAAGTATTAAGAATCGATCCACCAGTTTACTGTTTCAATGTTTTGCTGTTACCTCTTACAGCGTCAAAAAATGAAGCAACCGGAAATGGAATGTGCCCACTGACCTTGCTTATCATCAGCATAAGATAACATTCAATCAAAGATTCCCTGAGCACCATAAACACGCGATTAAAAACGAGTGTTTAAGTGAACGAAGTTCGTAAAAAATCCCGTAAAAAAGACATTTGCTAAATGGACATCAGAAATGTCACTGACAAGAGAGTGACGTTTTCGAAGTGGCAAGAAAACAGGAAGTCCTGATTTCATCACCCCATGCAACATGTTTGAAAGTACACTGAGAAATTTGAATACCACTTCGATAAAACGTTACATAGCGAGACATACAATCACATTTGCAATCTAAGATTTTGCTGCTTCGCAAAACGGCGTTGACTTAAACATCAATCCACCAGAACGGCAGGACAATAAGTTCATGAGGCACGGCGAGGTGCCATTTGTAGTTCACAATTTAAAAACCTGTAAACGCTTAAAACGTTCCCCACGATGCTGCCTCCTTATCCTCTCCCTATCAGCTTCCCTCCCGTCCCTCTCCTCAGTCTCTCCCTAGAATAAATTGCTAGTAAATTTATATCGAGGAAAGTGAACAGGCGATTTGCTCAATTGTTTCTTTATAGCAAAAGATAAATGAGGCGAGTAAAAAATTATGCTCATTTCGGAAATGGCCCTTATAACGCTAATATATTGTTATTTAAATTAATTTTTTTTTCAATGTTTCAGCGCAAACATGCATATTACATGGAATCATGTACGCAGAACCATGAACGACAACTGAATGCAACATTGGGCAGAAATTCAACACTTTCTAAAGCACTGCAAGAGGCAACGCCCCAAATGTGAAAAATAATGCTCGAATCGATCATACAGCTGAACATCTTGTGAAGACCGAAGAAAAACTCTTAGGCTCTTGGTTGCCACAGATGACTTATTGCTGGGCATATCACTACAGATCGCTTCTGGGATCGATCTCCGAATGTATTACGATATAATTTAACTCGTGTCAACAAATCACGAAAACGGTCACAATCAGACCTTTCGTTCGGGAAAGCGAACGGGAAAATTATACATGGTCATACCTTCAAAAAGCTAAGTGATGCGCCGAAGATATTGCACAGGCCTTTCTAAGATAATCTCCATACAGCTTTTGATAGTTTCAGCAACATGTAGAGAACTGATCTCGATCTCGTTTGTAATCCCAGCGAACAAATAACTTCTAATCATTTTGATTGCTCAGCATATTTCAATAACAGTCTCAGCGATGGATAACCGAGAAGAAGTGTCTGTGCATACCACTTGGAGGCACACATTGGCGAAAGATTTAGACTTCTGCAAACAGCCTTGGCGTAGAATGCCTCGCCCATATGCGCCAACCAAGCGAGAATATTCGATAGCAGCATCAATGTCCGATAATTAGTCCCTAAGTAATGAGCCAGAGCACCCAAATAGCTCATATAAGCGAGTGGAAGCCAATCCACGTTATACCATGTCACCTAAAATATATGGGGGACAGAAATCGGCCATTATGCAGTGTACATCTGCCGGACATAGTTTAACAGCTCAACTGCAATTACCTACGTCATCTTATGTTTTGATTTTTGTAGCAAATTTTTGGGACACTGCTGTAAAGCATGCAACTTTTTTGTTTAGTGCCGACAAGGCTTCTTCATCAAAGGCTTAAACTTGAACTTAGCAAAAAATCACATCTCTCCAGCCACTCACTAATCTCTGTCTCTAACGGCTGCCGCCTACATATTCAACAAACACCGATTTGTGCAGTTAGATGTGACGAGATGAAAAATGACTGTACGCCAATTTATATCATAGCAACATTTGGTGCGCTAACTTCGGTCGTAGTTTAATGAGTAACTCATACGATCAGAGTCATACAAATCGGCCACCCACTTCTCATGCACTCAATACGTTGGCAACATGTGGCAAACGCCTTCATGACTACCTCCCACACGCACACACAATATAACGCGTTACTAACAACATAGACATCATCGTATATAATTTAAGTACATGTTGTTTCTTCCAGAGAAGAAGCAAAACTTTAACAGCTGTCTCTTTGAATAAAATTCACAAAATATATATTTAAGGAGAATAGCATTTGCAAAGTGAACGACAAAGGAAGCCTTTTTCCATTACGTCTTGACTATACATAGTCTAAGTGGACACCACCATCGGTACATGAGGGAGTAAATTTAAAAATGCATTTGGAAAACGCAGTAAGACAACGTCGTATGTGCCCCCATCGAACGCGTTTCTGTTTGCATGTGTAGCTTGCAGTTCCAACTGGGAAAGCACTGCAGCCGAAGTATGGAACTGAATAATCCCCATGATTACCTCATATATACATTTACGGAAACTTCACCCGCCATAAGAATTTGTACACTTTTGCAACCGATCGGGTTCCTATCTCCAACTGTCAGATCAAAGCAATGAGGACGCCGGTCAGAGAGCTGGCACGATAAGCGATCACAGACATATAGCGTCGCCAAAATGCACATTGCAATTTATCTTGACAAGACGCATAAAAAATAAATGATTAATCGACGATTTGGGTGAGTAATCAGAGGGGTTTAAATATGACTTTATTTGCGTGTGATTTATAAATGGGCAGTTGTGGTGAATTCAGTCATTAATGCGTGCATTGTGACGAGCATTTGTTGCATATTTCTAACCGTTTACCCACAATGAAGATTAACGCGTAGATCACTCACAAAATTGAGCAAACATCCAGCCGGAATGATGATAAACCATAGGAAATGCGGTGAACGAAAGTACTCTTTCATACCGGCAATCGTCGAAACAGCTTGCTACTGCAAAATGTACTTTCGAATACTGTTGATAACACCTGCAATTAAAGAAAGGCAATTAGAGAAATATGCATCGCTGATTGTAAGATTTTTCTAATACGATCAATGTGTAACCTGAATGTTTACCTTAATGAATGGATCAATGCATAAGTGCCTATATGGATGGATTGCTGTTGTTTGCTGCTCTACAATAATGCAGCAATAAAGCTGCATCATCTAAAATCATTCAGAGGACAACAGGATCGAAGTGAACCCCACGATCATATGTCTTTTAAATCGAACAGCGCTTTAAAGTAATGAAGTAAAAATATTGCGAAGACATACATACAAATTTTCATGAACTCTTACAAATATGCAGATGAAGCGATGTGGGGAGAACAGCTATGCTGATAACATATTTAAGACTTGCCATATAAATAGGTAATAGCAGAAGCGAGAGAAATGGACGATCGCAAGAAAGCTCATTTACGCCCATAACATTCCAAAAACTTGAAAAAAAATGCAGTAGAAAATATGAATAGGTCTTCTACACGATAACTGATGTAAACGATGCTTCGGTTGAAGTGTGTACTCGTATAAGCGACAATCAAAAACGCTTTCAAAGAAAACCTAATCTGGCATTCTTATCAGCTGTGGCTATTCAAGGTGACATATTTCTTCAAGGTGACTTCCTCCTTGAATATCAAAAAAACCCAAACGTGAAAACAATTTGCTGAGTCTGATATGGGATGACAACGACCTTTGTCTGTGAGGAATACAATCAGCACATTCACATTACGCAACACATTTAAATGGTTCACTGTAAATATTGTGAACAGTCGCAAAACTGTTAAAATTCGCGTTTTAAGTTCAGGTAGCTTTCTGCTGTGTTCAATCAAAATACCATCGGTTTTTTCTATTCACTTCCGGCATTTCTTTTACAAAGAAAAAAATGTTTGAAGCAGTGGTGGAAAGGGGGGGGGGGTGGGGGGGAGGGAGT
>JPKZ01003105.1:278382-307415 GCA_000803305.1 Toxocara canis | reverse complement strand
GGAGGTTGAGGGGAAATTAATTGAGCTTTACGTAAAATTACCATGATTACAACGACTACTTCTCCAGTTGTAATGATCTTGAATCAACACCCTATCAATGAAATCGCTGCGGGGCCATACAATTTGTTTTCATTTTCCTTCTGCCGTTGAAGGAAACTTAACACTTTAACGCTGTTTCCAAGAAAAAATGCTCCAGAAATGCAAGAACCTTTTTCAACACTGAACATTCGTTGCAGTTATTGCCTCTGATCTGAATCTCGTTCTGTCCGCTCGTAACCTAGCGGGTAAAAATCCAAGCAACTGAAGTTAACTAAGCCAGCCAACACTATCCACTCACTCGTTTTCGGCCTTAGTACGAGCCTACGATGTTGTAATGTTGGGAAGTGAGCGATAAAGAGTTGGCGAAGAGGAAAGCCGAGACGAAGAATATGGGGAGGGGTTGGAGGTAGGGGAGGGGGAGGAGAAAAGTGAGGCAGAGCGCCAATGACGTCTACCGTTCAGGAGAAGTCAGGGACGAGGAATGGTAGACAAGCTAATCGAAGTTCCCAAAATTTTTCATCTGAATCAGGTCCTCTAAGAGTCACCATCGCAGAAAGTCGCAAAACGAAATGCCGGGGAAAAGGCAATTGTCAAGGATGTCATACTTTTGAAGAAAAAAAAAATTCGCCAAATATCGCAGCAGCTTCACCCTCATGAAGTCACCGCACAACACTAGCGCTCTACAGTAGTGTGCGTCGAAATAAAAGTTGCAAGTGTGCGGAAATGCTCTTCACTGCGGTATCGCAGTGATTCCATCATTTAACTTTACTGAAAACGTAGCCCATTCATTTTTCTTCATGCCTTCTTAAAGAAACTTTGATATTTCTAAAAAAGTTTCTGTGAATAACTTTATGGATTCTCACCGCATCCTTGTGTCACAGCAAACTTCCACTTTTTCCGAATGGTTGTTTTATCAGCTGGTTACGGTTCATTTCCTGAAAATCCTGATATTTGGGAGTGGCGATCTTTTCAAATAGGGAATTGTGGTGTGGCTCTCTCTGCGATATTTCGATCGACAGAAAGCCATTTGTTACTTCGTGGCATATACATTTTCATATTTTTTCGCTGTTTTTGCAGACAGTTTTGTACAAATGATTTGCTAGAGGAGCAACATTTAAAAAAAAGAAAAAAAATAATCGTTTCTCAACTTCACTGCGGTAATTTTTCATCAGTCCTTTTTTTTTAAATGAGAGTATATACCTTGATAGTAAAAAATTCCATTGACTCAAAACGAACTTAAATAGAATCAGCGCTGGTAATTTCTAACAAAAAAACCAACGTTGTCAGTGTTGGTAATTACCAATAGAAAAACCTACCTTTTCAGTGTGATAATTACTAGTAAAAGAAAACCAGCCTCCTCAGTGTTGATAAGTCCTCTGTAATGAGCACACTTTTCGCCCTTGCATCTTTTGTTTTCCCCTATCTCATTCTGGAGGAGGTATTTTCATACCCACCAGTGTTTTGCAATAGTTTTGCAGCACTTGAAGTGCAGTACAATAATAAATTTCAATGAGTCACCGAAATGTGCTCATTGATATCATTGCATCTCCGAGTCTTTCGAACTCAGCAAAAACATAACGCTGAGAGTGTTTTGAATACTGCCAAATAAGTCATTTTGTAACAAAACTCAACGCCTCACTGCATTGTTCATATAGCTCCTATTTTTATTCAGTGTCGTTGCATGTATGTATATATTGCGTTCACACCGTATACAACACAACTATATACAGGCTGGATGGCGCTGTCGTCAACTTCTGAAGACGAGAAATTAAACATTTTACTTAAACCACATTACTCGATCTTTCCGACGATTACAGTGAAGGATTTCACAGTATTATTCGACCTATTAGAAACGCCACATGTTGCTTGATTGTTCTTTGTGCTGAATTTGTTTTGTCAAATTTTACTACATAGTAGTGTCTGGTTTTTCTTGCTGCTTGCCATGTTCATTTTGCCCGATATATGAGCAATACGGCATTTTTGAAATATATACGCGGCCAACAGCATCCCTAACGATATTTTTATGCTTTTCTTTTTAAAAAAATTTCTATTCGCTTCGAATAGCATTGCCTTTTCTATGCGATAGCATAACATATTATTTGCTCATTATCATCACATCTGTAAATGTTTGATAACGATGTTGTTATGCAAACGCATATTCGATAAATATTCGTAAAAGATATTGACGTTGAGACCATATAATGCGTCGAGGAAGATGGTATAATGTATTTATGCAGACGTTTCGGCTCATAAAGCCATAATCATAGCACCACAAGCTCAAACTTGGGAAATTAAACCTTGTTGACGATATATCTTCATGTCGTCAACACGTTCATCGTTCTATTTGAAACCAAAGAAAAAAAACACATCGACGAATAACTCAACGCTCATAAACAATACAGTGTTTTTGGGATTTTCAGACTTTTCCGGCGTGCATAAATTTCGTTTGTCGCCGAGAAGTCAAAAAGTGCGAAAAGCATTTGGTGAATTTTTGCGTTCGGCTTCAATTTTTGAAGAGAGATGTTAAGCAACCGTGCGTCAGACCATCAACAAGATGGGAGGATCCGCTGTGGCGCATATATGGTGTTGCCTGGATGCGGCGAGCTCATGATTGCGATAGATGGAAAATTTGCAAGCTGCATTGATGAAGAGAACGATGAAATCGATGAAATTACAGTTGTTCAAGGTATTCAAGGTAAGGTAAAAATATGCATATATCTGAGTTAAATTAAATAATTCGAAATTTTGTCAGAGTTTGCAACACGATTCGCAGCCGCCTTGTATTTCCTCAACTATATTCTGTACACTTCTCATTTTCTTTGCATCGGCTCAGCAAAAATCTCTTCTGAATTCAGCCAAACTTCAACAACACTTAACGCGGAAATATGCCAACTCGAACGGTTGGTTGTTTGTCACATTTTTTTCGCCCATAAATAGTGCTGTTTCTGTCGATCAATATGATATCGATCGAACAACTTCTAGAAAAGTTAGTTAGAAATCGTAAACTTCGAAATCTTCCAAGAAAATGTGCAAAAGAGGACAACGATCTTTTAGCCGAATACGATCGATCATCTCGTTTACAGTATGGATTCTTTTATTTTTCCTGATTACTATCGTATGTTTCGTGATTTATAGGCAGTATATAAAATGGGTTCATTGTTGGCCATTGATGCGCTATTCATCTGGTTCCATCTCTGCACGATCACTTCCTCTGCTTTCGCTCAATGCAGCCTCATTTTTCGACTTGATACTGCTGCACAGTTGCTCCACACAACCATTTCAGAGTAAGCCGTGTACGCTGCCATATGTATGCTTCTTTTGCGGTCGATATAGGCCCATTAAAGAAAGTAAGGAAACAAGCTTTAATAGTTCCTGTAGGATTGCGGCGATATGAAGCAAGCTGCAAGCAGATAATCGAAACCAAATTGCACGGAGCAGAGCCAAATGTACAGGAATTCGGATCGATCCTGGTTTATTTTCTTCTCCGCGGTTGACGATTAACTGACAGCTGTTGCTATCGTCTACATCATGGTATGCGCAAATTTTATCTCCTAAAATATGGTCATCTACGATTCAGTTAACGGCCTTCAGCCAATCCACGCTCTGCCAGGTGTTGTTGATTTAATGTTGATAACCGTTCGCTGTCTACCTTACTATACTGTAGAACTCAGCAGCTATCAGATTTGTAATAGCAGTTTCCTTCCACTGGAGCGGTGCTTTCGGCTTTACGGTTCTAATTGAGCTTCGGCTACGTTCGCAGGATCGGCCTTTGCAAACGTGTTCCCAACCTCAGCATTACGCAATCAAACAATCCAAGATTCTGCACCCTTTCAGGAGACTATTCAAATACCCGTCATTCTTTGAACAGACCTTGAGCATATCATTCAACCATTTGTAAAAGCTTTCATTCGTTATATGAACAATCTTTCTGCACTCGAAGACACGGCGTATCAATTTATCTTCAGATACGTGGAGCCTGTCTGCGACCGATTCATAAGAATACGCATGCCGACTCCATATGCCACTATGAGTGGCTACAACTGTATTGCAGAATTTGAATTCTGTTTTTTTTCTTGGTTGACAGGACACATATAATCGGTTATGAGTGAGACATGCACTCGCTAACTTCACCATTCTCTGAGTGATATCTGCGTAGCAACCTCTCGTAGCTATCACAGTCGCCCTATACTAGCAGAAATCATCAAAACTCTACAATTTTTTGCTGGTTATCTTGGTCGGAAGATTGAGTGATGATGACAACTGCGTGGAGAACGATTTTGGTGATATTCCTCTGGTCCCATATTTGGCAATCGACTCGACGAGTTTCGTCCAGGTTCTCGGTCAAGACTGCAATGTCGCATAGGCGACGTTGTTGTACATCTGAGCACAATAGGCCAAGAACCACTCCCCGCTTTTGGCATATGGTTGGAACAGCCTGATAATCTTGCATGAGTCTTAATTAGGCAAAATAGCCCAAAATGAAGAATGAATGATATTGTTTAGAGCTTCAACGTAAAAAAATGGATAACAACCGCCATCAAATTCATTCATTAAACCGTGCAACTTTGAGGCATTTTATCGGATCGCTTTTTCGAAACTTCTTTGAAAAAATCCTGTGTAAATAAGATTGAAACCTCAACCGGAATTGAGTCACGAACTCGTGAAATTACGTTCGCTTACTCCAAAGCGATAACAGTAAACTCTACCTACGATCACAGAGGATTACTTCGTTGATTGTTGCTTGTCTGATCGGCCGTATCGTACAGATGAACACACGTAAACACAACAATCCTAATCATAACGTTGCAATCAGAATGGAATTAATAACATTCAGTACACATGATTAGCATTTAGTTTTAGCCAAACTAAATGGCTTTATCATTAAACACAGCTTCTTGTATGCTTTCAACTATATGTTTAATCATATGTGTATACTTTTATACAATTTTGCTTTCAATAAATCGACTCAACATCTCTAACATAGTTGTCGAACTGAGCGGCATTTTATTTCTTAAAAAGCGACCGAACATTTGTGAAAACCTTATAAGGAACAATAATTTTCACATATTGTTTCGGATAACCGCTAAGGAAGCACTTGAATTGGCGTTATGATTTGGACATTCGCACAGTACTTGCTAGGTTCTGAACACATTCTCTTATATCCCTCTTGTTTTCAATTTGCAAAAATCAATGCGACAAGATTCAGTAGATGATAAAGAGCAGTACACTAACTAATATACAACATGATAGTGCTCAATAACAAGATGGTATACGTCTTGACTACGATGTCTTGACCTTATAATGTAAAAGAAGTAAAAGTGATGGCAATCCAAAAAGAACCGTTTGTGCAAACCATTTGAAGGTACATAAAAATGAGAATTCCAGTTGATCACATAGAATTACTGCATAGATGGCGGCAAATGATCTCGATAGAAACGCCAATAGAAGCAAACCGATAAACATCAGCGCTGATAATTGACTTGTTATCCACCATATCTGCAATTTTTTTCGTTTGAAAACTCTGTCATTTTATTATTTTTTAAAAACGGAATCTGAAATATCCCCCAAAAACTATTCCTTCAATCACAATAAATTTATAGCTTCACTCCATGATGTTAGTTTTATAGCTATACACCAGCACCTCTATCAACTCCTCGTTCATATGTTGTCTGCTGTCTGAATGCTTTCGCTAGACTGAGGATCTTAATCAAGGTGAATCGAAGAAGCACGACAACACGGAGCCGAACAGGCATAACAGATTTTGTGCTCTATACTCGTGTCGGAACGACGATCTAGATCCCAGCATAGCCAGGTGGTATTATGGGCACCATAGTTATAAGTGTACGTGCGTTAAATTTGCTTATCATCTATGCTAAAGCTCTCTCATCATATTAATATATGCTGACTGTGGTTCTCTCAGTCGAATTCGGCATTAGCAAATTGCTAGCACAAGCAATTTGCAAAACAGATGCTCAGTCGAATTCGGCATTAGCAAATTGCTAGCACAAGCAATTTGCAAAACAGATGCTATTAGTATGAGCTCTTTAGGCGAATATATTAACGTTCGTTGATTTTCCGAACGAAAATTCGATGCTTGCCTATTCAAATACGCAATTGTTACCGTTGCAGTGATAAATATAATGGGTGTCACAAGTTTCCAGAAGAGATCAAGCGATTGAAAATAGTCGGTGGTCTTTGAGAGCGTTAGCATCTTGTCGTGGTCGATGTCAGATTTTGTGATTGGTTCATATCGACAGTTCAAGTACTCCCTTCCAGCCATTCGTACATTATTCGATGTAAGACTGCAACAAAATAAGCATTACTCATGTTTTGCATTCTCAACGCATTAAATATGTAAAGCAGATAAGCGTCTTGATGAATTCAAAAGTCATACACCTGCTACGTATGGTAGCAACTTACGACTTGATGTTGGTGAAGAGAATGTACCGCATTAGATGTGACACCAAAATAGCGTTACACCAATGCACGTACCCTACTGTATTCCACTTTCATATCATATTGCGCCTTCAGCACATAATCTTAACTAAGGTAAACAAATAGATATGCTAAAAGCGATATTCTTACGACATTTGAGAAAAGCAATTTTGGAATACCACGCGTTGCATTAGCCGATACTATTGTATGATCCTTACAAATCATGTGGAAAGTATAGAGAGCAAATTTTGCAACAATATCACTCGTAATGGGTGCTTTTTTGGATGGTCCTTTTGCAAAGGCGTTGCAAACGTTTTGCAAATGCTGTTCGATATATCACGCTCAAAACGGATATCGTATTCAATCACAAATGCAATCATCTTGAGCCAAAATTGAAAAAAAAACAGTGGCCGGCCACATCTTCCATATATTATGTGAAATTAGCGTACTGCTGTGATGCTCATTCGAAAAGTAAAATGTCGAACAATCTCAAAATGCTAAATTTGGACAGCCAATAAATCAAAGTTATTGTCCTTAATGATACTTCTCTAGATGATCTTTTTGCGAGGATATTTAGAATTATTCCAAGGGCGTTTCCATTAACAATATCCCTCAAACTTAATGCATAATTCAAAGTATTTTCACTTTAGTTCGATAATATTGTCGTTTTAACTTGCGAGTCTTTTAAAAAACTCTACTACTTTTATGGAGTGAAGCACCAAAAGAAACTGCCAAAGAATAAAGCAATACAACCTCTAGAAATTATTTTAATAAATGAAACCAAACAGCCACAGCAGAAACACTCTTTGTGTCGTCGTGCAATTGCGCAACATCATTCGTCTCCTCTCTTACTTTTCGATATGTTATTGACGCACAATTTGATCTCTAGATACAAAATTTAACGGCATTCTGAAGGCCGATCTGAATGCTATCGAACTGATCAACGCGATTTCATTGGAGAGGCGCAAACCGTTTTTGCTCAATTAGAAGTAGAAGTAAGCTAAGAAAAGAAGTGCAAAGCTCATATCGGAATATAACACTACAACAACGCCTGCCTTACATTCCAGGAAGAAATCTCATAAAATTTACAAGACTACAATCATCCCCCAACGTTTTTTTCTACTCGTGATGTCTAATTGCTTCAGGAGTAATAAAGAAGCAGCAAATGCGGACAAATCGCTAAACTTATCAGTGGACAGTGATCGCGTTATTTTTATATTTTTTCCTAATTTCCAGGTTTCGGTGGTCCTTGCAAGTAGTTGCTAATTTGATAATGCGGTAATACTAGCAGAAAAGGCATCGTTCATATGCCCCAAAAACCTTATGTTTTTGGAAACTTCCTACCCGTTCATTAGACTTGTATGCTTGTAGAAAATAAGAAGTTTCAGGTGGAAGACCCTTAAGCTTTTGTTCTGAAACAAGTCATTTCAACTTTCGATTTATTTGTCGAAAGGATTAAATCCAAAATCGTGAAGCCCGAGCTGCAAGTATCGCTGGCTAGCCAGCCCATATTTGTGTCACACTCTCCCCTGCCAAATATAAGATATCACATCGAATAATATAGTGCTGGCTATTACTTTTTGAGAGAGGTAACGATGCTGAGATATTCGGGCACAAACGCGATGATTTTCTCCTTCAGGATCGCATCGACAATTTCCTTTGAGCACCGCTTAGCCGACATAAAAGGGAAAAACCTGCAAGCAAAGGCAATCACTGGATCATTGAATTTCGAAAGGCATCAACGGCGATCGTAGCAATCGGAAGAAGCTACACTGTTTTGCTCATTTAAAATCTTCTATACTTGGTCAAAAAGCCTTTCAATGCTTCTTCATCCCATTGGAAGCCAAGACAATGATGAACAAAGACAGTAAAGCCTTACCCACTTTAATTTACCTACATTAGCGCAAGACTACAGGTTCATGTTACAACCAGTTCCGTCTCCGTCTCTCTTTGAGAAAGAAGACAGAGACGGAGACGGAAATGGACGGAAGCGAACATCCCTCCTGAGGGGACGTCCCCCTCCCCCAATTCCCGACGTTAAGGACTCGCCCGAGTCTGATCTGATTACTCGTAAGGAGAAAAATTGGTTCTCGACTCCGTTGGAACGAAGAGGAGACAAACGTTTACTTGTAACTGAATGGACTTAGGTACACAAGATGGTATACAAAATTTTTTATTCTTTCGTGGTATACAAAATGGCACACAGAATGCCTTTTAATGCCCAAAAGGCATAAATAAATTTCGAGGATGTGTCCTGAAAAAAGAGTTGGTTGCTTTTTAGACAACTCTTTAAGATGCATCCATTTACCCGCCAACCGACTGACTGTTCCACTCGGTAGGCGAGTAAATGAAGATGGTTGAATGCAGTGAACCCAATCGCACATGACTTTCTTTGCGCGAAAAAATGTGCAAATACGATGGCGTATTGTGTGGTATAGGGGGTGAGGGGGGAGAGTGGGTGGGGGTTCGCTCAATAAAGAAGCATGGACAACTGAGGAAGTAATTAATTAAATTCTCTAGCATAGATCATCTCAGCATCGCACAAAAACGTGATGAATCTTGAATTTACTAGAACAAATGCACAACAAACAGTGATGTTGGTCGCATTCCCTTGTTGAGTATCATTGGAGTTCTCGCGAAATATGGGCAAATAGTCGTAAATTTGATCGCATTCAGGCCCCGATCTTTCATCTCCATTTGAAGGCATTCCATCACTCCACGAATCGCGAATTTGCTCGGACTAAAATGTTTGTTTCTCCCTCAAAACACATTTGGGAAGGCGATAAACACTCATACGACTATAAACGACAAAGCTATTTAGGTGCGGCAAGAACGAATTGTAACCGGAACCCTTTAGTTTTTTTTTGACTGCTTAAAACAATCTTTTCATTCCTTCCCCACGATGTACTCATAAAAAGTTATTCTTTAATCAGTGAAAAGATCGCGTTCTCCTTGAACTGTTTACAGTTTAAAACATAAATACTTTGGATGAACTACAATGAAATGTTCAAATATCGAACGACTCGGGAAGAACAAGTTTAACAAAAGTTACGCGTTCGAAAGAGGCCCAAAAAGTTCAATTTGATTTAGATGTATCACATCATCCTGCACAAAATAAAGCTACCTTGAAATATGCAACACTTGTAAGTCGAGCTTTTAAGTGTTGCATTTTTTGAGGTAGATTTATTTATGAACATCTGTGCACTTAAGTATATGAAATGCTACTATTTTTTAGCATTTGTACAAATGCTGTACCTGGGTTAGAGGTGCGGGTGGATAACAAGCAGTACCACTATCTACAAAAAGTTAATTTGATTTAGAGGTATCACTGTATAAGCTTTTTAAGCTAGGTATCACTGGCATATCGCTGTATAAGCTAGTTCACCTCTGTGACCTAAGATGCAGAAAATTCGTAAGACGCTGTCATAAACAATACCAATAAGCGAGGCCGTAAGTTTCACCACAGTAGCCAGCGATTGAAGATATCGCAACAATGTGTCCTTCATTTCGTTCCTCCATAGGGCGCAGAAACGCTCGTATAGTCTAAAAATGAGCTCCTCATAACCAAACGCTTAACGGCCATTTTGATGCTGCAGAAAAATATAAGCTGGAGCACATAGTGGCCGACCAAGTGAAAGATTTTTCTGAATTAGGATAGTCACATCACCACTTCTCAACTTTTCTGTCCTAGCTTCATCAATCGCTCAACATCTTTGGTAGAGACTATGATTGCGAAATCAATGAGCCCTTTGTTCAGTGGTTCTGTGAACCGGTGGTACAGCAACTGTAAAAAGTAACAACGACATAAATGGATCGGTTCCCCCAATGTTATTACACTGGCAAGCTGTGATTTGACATTTGTTGGAAACATCGAGATGGTTTACAAAGCGTTTACAACTCGTTTCATATTCATAGGGAACAAGTTTGGTTAGTGGGTCCTGAGACCACAATTACCTTTAAAACTAGTTCAGTGATCTCATTGCTGCCTCTGTAAGACACAAAACATACAGGTTTCATTCATCATAAACAACCTTCCTGTGACGAAGAAAAATATTCGAAAAGACAACGATAACGTAGAAATAAATTTATTTTTTTCTGAAGCCACTGTGAAAGTGTAATGAGAATTGTGAACGACGTTCACAAGTTTATTGATCGAATTGGAACGTAACGTACATTGATTGTTCCCATAATGTTGACGTTAACGGATTTCTGTAGCTCTAATGCGCTCAGTTGAAGCGCATGACCAAAGAAGAGAATCGCGGCATTGCATACGACAATATCGACTTGACCTCAATTTAAAATCACTCTCATCGACACAGAAATCATCCGACACAGAAATCACACGTCTGATGACAATTACCAACACAGCAATCAACGCGAAATCAATTGTGTCATTGTATCGAAAATTCAGTCAACGGTATCGCCCAGCTGAGATCTTATATTTCAATGTTTGTTCAAAGAAAGGAGACGGACGAATTCTTACTGAGCTCAACAGATCCACGAGTTCATTTATGCATCAGGTTAGCTACATAAGCAGTTAATTATCAGCTATTCAATTAGTTCTGAAAAGTTAGCCTTTCAAACAGTTAGCTTTTCAAAACTGCACAATTAACTTTTCAGTCAACAGGCGATTAAAAGTGTTATAAGAAAAATGATTGCTAAATCGACAATTAGCGAAAGTTCAACGCTATTCTAGGTAGTTTATCATGACAATTTTCGTCGTCTGTACAAATAAGATAGTGCTACTTTCTGTGCAGCTGAAATCCATCCACAATAGTAAACTAGAAAATGTGACACCGAATCCCTGCTAGCTCCCAATTTGGCGACAATTCCTACTGACATGTTTCACCTAGAACATTGCAAAAACTTTGAACAATGATATATGCAGATATAGTAAATACTTATAATCGATTCAGGATAACTAACCTCAATCGGGTACAGTCCACGCACATATATATATGTATTCTTATTCTTATTCTTACCGCCCGGGCCTTCACCACGACCTTCCGATGTTACTGAGGCAATCGCACGCCGAGCACAGCCATTCCCTTTGGCTGTTTTTGCTTGTTGTTTACCACCCCGCTAGCTGGGCTGTCACTGGTACGACGGGAATCAGCCGGGAATCCAACCCAGGTCTACCCGCATGCGAAGCGGGGGCTCTACCACTGACCTACTGCCGCCCATATATTTTATATATATATGAATGAGCAAATTCTACAAGAGTATTTCAGGTTCAGTGAATGAGAAAATTCGGGAAATCTTAAACGAACAAACCAAATTCGGCACGAATTTCTTCGGCGCATTTATTCATTTGTTCGGCGTTGCTAATGTCACAAGTCCATGAGAGCGCAACGCCATTACGCTCGTTGATCTCTTTTGCTGCCTCGGATGCGTCATGCTGAAATTGTCAGATGGCTTGTCACATCGTTTGCTTTTCTCGTGATGCACCTTGGATATTCCCCAAATACTGTTCTGCAGCATGAATCGCATTTTTAGGCATATGTGGCACTTGCATACATCAAAATAAAATATCTCAAAAAAAGCATTCAAAATAAACATGAAACTCTCGTCCCATTAAAAACTTGTTTGTGTAGGCCTCATGCAAAGACAAAAAAGGACTGCGGGGACGAAAAGGAAGGGGGGAGGGGGGACATCAGCGTTTTTGAGTCCATCGGTATTCTCCTCCCCCCCCACCCCTCACCCTCCCCGAACTAGTCTTTAGATCTTCACCACGTCTTGCAGGTTTTCTGTATTTTTCCCTTCACACTATTTGCCCGTGATATTACATCTTGATAAGGAAGCCTTACTATGTTCTGAAATGGTACGCTCCGGAGAGGGACAAATCCTTCGAGTCGACTTCGTCTGCATTAAAGTTCTAGCGCTTATAGGGTTAGTGGATCGTAACGTGCAAGTGGGCTATGTGATAGTGGATCAGATGCACAGCAAGTATCCAAAGTTATCACGTGATATCTTCTGGGATAATCTCGAATCAGAAATGCCTTACACTCAGGCGGCTGCCAACTACAAGAGGGAACCTTTCTTCGGCTCCACTACAGCGATGAAGTTAGCTTTGGTTTTTCTTGCTTGTTTTCACCTTGTTAGTGCTATTTGTGCTCTCATAAATAGTTAAGGAGGGAGATCGGGGGAGTAGGTGGGGAGGGGGGGAAAGAGTAGCAAGTGGGACGAAGTAATGTTCACTGTTCAAATTTCTGAGCCTTCTCGCTGCCGTAACGACAATGAATTACCGAAAACAACCTACATGACGAATGTTTGTACCGAATTATTTGTCCGCTCATTAATATCGTGGTATAACATGGAATCAAAATATAATACTTTCCGAACGGAAACAAACGATTCATTGAAAGGGTTCTCATATCCGTATGCTAAACGAGGTGGATTTCTGCTCACCAATATGCCTAATTAATGACTAATTGGATCTCGTGCGAGTGCGATTAGTGCTCTCGCTTCTAAACCTCTTCACTTTTCCTGCATAAATTTATATTTTCACTTATGAGATGTATATTTTGTTTAGTTAAAGTAAAAAAAAAAACTCTGTTAAACATAACGCTTTATTGAGTGGTACCATCGAATATGTTGGAATGATCATGAAGTGGAAGAGATTTTAGAGTAATCTTGAGATGCGGTAATTATTTTTTCGAAGAATTTCCTTCATTAAAATACGAAACGAAAATGCTATAAAACACATAAAATATTGTGTTAATTAGGGATATCTATCGAAAAGCAGTTTAATGACGCATAACGAATCACAAAATTTATGGCTTTTTTTCAGTTAAAATTCCACACTCGAAATAGTGACAACGTAATCGATAGCCCATTTCATCGTCTTTTCAATAATAAAAAGGTGCCTTTTTTAAAATAGAAAAAATCGAAAGGCTAAAGTTCATAAAACACAAAGGTGAAAGAAAAATAAACGATTTAAGAGGGAAAAAAACAAACTTCTGCGGTATTGAGCGCCACAGAGATTTTTCCCAGTTAATGGTGCTTTCTACTTGTAAAAAGCTATTACTAGAAAAAAAACCAGCGTGAAAATGATTAATTTTCTTTGTCGTTGACAACCTCATGTGCACTCAAGTGAACGCATGATCCCGTTTGCTGATTAAATTTTCACTCACCAACATACAAGTAGGAAGTGTTTATGAGTAATATTGGAATATATTACGAAATATTGGAAAGAAAAACGCATCTCCGTTCATAAGATTAAATGGTTGACCGAGCTGAACCGAACGCTGAGGCCTAGTGAAGGCAATAAAATCATGCAACCAAAGCTGATTATGCATCGGAAGGTATATAAGCTTTTCTCCACCATCCATTTGATGTATCGGGAAGCACATAAGCTTTTCTCCATCATCCATTATCTTATTTTCAAACTGCCAGGATAATAAGCACATAGAAGCAGTTTAGGACGAAGAGCAAGAGGTGAGAGAGGGTTAGAAAACCACAGGATATTTCAGAGGTGATCCACAGCCAACAAAGCAGGAAACACAAAAAGGAACTCAAAATAATGAGAATTTTCAAAAAAAAGACACTTGTGATCTATTGAAAGACTTTTTTATATGCTATTTCAATGAGTCACAGCTTTGGGAGCCAGAAAATGTAACGCATAAAATTTGGTTCAAAAATATATGTGAGCGACAAAGATTGGCTCTAGAATTGTGGTCCCTAATTTTTCTTAAGTAACATTCAGACTCTCCAGCATTCATTTAGTGGCGAAAATTGGCACATTTTCTCGAACGAGAAACGTGACGTGACGTGTGTTTCGTGGCCAATAATTTATTTTGTATTCACTGCTTCTCTTACATTTTTAAACAGAACATTTCTGTTAATGCCAACGATCGCAAAAGTTTTGCACGATCCAATTTAAAATTGTATCGATACCACATACTGTCATTATGCAAATTACGCCGTAAATTCCGCCTCTATATTGGGGAATTTTTTCGAATCGGCAAAATTTGTTATATTGCAAATTTTCTGACATGGTTGGCCAAACCCTCACATTAAACATATCCTCTTTATTCATTATCGGCATACGCAAAAAGTCACTCGCCCATAAATCAATTGTTATTTCTTAACAAAAAATCTACTCTAGTCCGATCGCCGCTCCATTTTAAAATGTCTTCGTCAAATAAATCCTTCTCCCTTGAACATAGACAAAAAGTAGCCTTCCCGTCGATGTAGATCACTTTTCTCAGAAACACTCCAAGTTTAAATAATAAAAAACCTCACTTAGTATGGGCTGAAAAAAAGACCACATCGAATTCACCCATACATGGATTAAAAAGATCCTAGGCCTTATCGCAGACATCATTGCATTATCTGTGACGGCCGAAATGTACAAACGAACATTTCGATGCATCAAAACTCCTTTGCAGAATGCAAATTTAGAAGCTTCGCATTTTTAGTTGACTGGTGTTTGACAGCTTTCCAAAAGTTCTGGATCCTTTTTTGCAGATCTACTCAGCATTTTCTTCGCCCGCGTGCATGTGAACCCAGTTTGCAGCCATCTGTAACTAATAACATCTGTAGCAAAACATTAGACGGTCAAAGTGAAGCGGAAATCAGTGTCTTATCGTTTTCATTTTGAAAATAAGAGAATATCAGCGGTTCAAACACCAAATAAAGCTATTTAGAATAATAGAAACTATTAAACTAGCGTATGGGGCCACATCAAACGGAAAACATGAACTCGCATAAGAGAAGCGCGGCATATGCATGAAAATGAGATGAACGTCATACGGTTCCAACCACCTACGGTGGCAGATATAACCTACCTAGCTCACATTAACTGCAGATAGCCTACCGAGTTAATATCCACAATAGCAACTTTAGCGCCATGCTCGATAGCAAATAGCTCGGCCATAGCCTTGCCAAGCCCTGACGCTGCTCCCGTTATGACGATCGTCTTGCCACGTACGTCCTTCTGCGTCATCTTCCGCCATCGCCAAAAGTCCTTGGGTAGCGCCACAAAGAAGACGTGAAGCAGCGCACCTATCGTACTGCAGAATAGCTCATAACGAGAGATACGTGCCATACGTGTGCTTTCTACAACACTGTTCACCTGATCAACGTTTCTGAAACACATCAATGCATGTCATTGCGGGCTGCATTCAAGAAACACGCAATCGCAACCCTCTAAGCACACCACAAATTTCAGCGAGTAATTTTTCTTCGAGCGGAAAACATCTCAAGGCGAAAAAAAAAAAAACCTTGTGAGTAGTCTTCAGCGTCAATATCATAAGAAACTGGTCGCCCCTAAAATTTAATCAAATACGAAGTGAACCCAGCTAGGCAATCGTTTTTTTCATTGTTGCAAAAACCAAACCAAACGGATGCACTCAACATTTTTTTTTGTGACTCGTAAATCCCCGTAAGAATTCATACCGAAAAAAACTCAATCCAAATCCGGCGAGATGACACATTCTTTTGTTTAACCCTCAAGCGTGAAAGATATAATAATACATATAGCCAATGAAGAAAACGAGCAAAGCAAAACGATTTGATCGATCTTAAATAAACAGTAGAAACAGTAAATAAGCAGTACATAAACAGTAAATAAGCAGTACATAAACAGTAAATAAACTATTTAAACCAGTAGAAAATTTTGCTGCTATAAAACGTTGACCATGAATAAAATAAATCTCGCACGACTTTTTTTTTAGAGAGAAAGGAGGAGACGAGAAGATCAAGTCTGTATTCTGAAGCACACACAGCTAACAAAAACGGCTGACCTATAACCGGTCTATCAGTTTGCATTCTTGTGTTGTCAAACAACTTCAGCGGTGCATTCATCCGTAAATTGGTGGCGCTTTTCAACATCTTCTTCTTAACTGACAACACGCATATTACTAAGTATACTCGGCTATAACAGCGTTGGCGGAAATACGCAAACTGATTCCTCTAAGCACTGAGAATAACGACGTAATTATGGTTGTAGAAATAGATATCAAAAAGATGTACTATACCACGAACCACTTAGAACCACGACCATTTAAAAAAACTCATTTAGAACTCATCGACACAACAAATCCAGATCATGAACTGAAGAAGCATTTAGAAAAGGCTACATGTTGAACAGGGGAACGCGAACACAAGGTGACATGTGAAATGTGAGAGTGATTGCTGTTAGCAATCCGAAATAGGATGTGCTTCACCATCCTGTCATTTTCGTTTTCTAGCGCAAGTGAAGCTGAGACGCAGAGAAGAAACCTGATAGAAAAATGCTACCTTTCGTAAATGACGCGAAGCTTTTGTGTACTTGCGACGAAATTTGTGAACGGAATGTGGATGAAAACCGAGAAAAAAAATTCATGATATATCTAATAGAATTGGTGAACATACAGGTAAATGAGCTAAAGGTTGCCATCAGGAGGTGTAAGAAGAGAACGCAGACCTAGAGACCGCATAAGTGCCGAAATCCAATGTGACGATCTACGACAAAGAAATAGCCATTAAAAACTGCAGGCGCAACCTTAACCTACACCTCCACTAAACCCTAATATTTCGGGCTCACCTTGACAACGAGGCGCCAGTCCATGATGAATGTTTATTAACTGCATGAAGACAGAAAGAGATTATCTGTGTAACAAATGCATAATCATGGTGCTTAACGCAGGAGTAACCCATAAAGTTCGACTATTACTAACTGTCACTATAACTGCAATAAAATAAGAGAAATTATCACTGCTGATTATAAACCATTCAGTAGGTGAATATTCATAATTCAAAAAAAATTGAGTACATTAACAAACGCAGCATCCTATAAATTTTAAGTGATATTTCAGCATGAAGTGCACAAGATTTTAATCGAAAAGATGATCAATCAATACAACCCAAAATTGAAGTGGGTGGTACGTAATGTAGACATGCGAAAATTTCGGACAAATAACGGTCAAAAATGACGAGATATGGGGCAACTTTATTCCTTCAACGTATTGCTGCCATTGACCTGAATAGCGTTTTCATACAATGAAATCGTGCATTTAGAAATGTGTGAGCCCTTTGATTGAAAGCTCCGCTTCTTATGACATCAATGTTTGTTGTTGTTTTCTTGTGATCTAATCATTGATCTCTCAAATCGATCTAATAAAAGTTCTTCCGACCGACTTTATTATTGATTGACAACAATAAGAAATTGGATTCTTTTCAAACAGAAAACAAAAATTGCTATAAAACAAGCTATCTTTTCAAAGTTGTAAAATTTAGAAAAATTCAATCACTGTAATAATCCAGTTACTAACAAAACAATCAAACAAATCAGACTATGAATAAATCTCAGAGGAATAAACGAGTGATATAGAACAATTTTTTTTCCGGCACGCATTTAAGGTTATGCGTTCATCGCTGTACAAATTCTATACCTATATTTTAGCAGTTTCACAACAATGTTACTGAACGGTAAATTAAGAGGTCCATTGTCCTGATTAACCGAAAACAAATTAGAGAATTGCTGACTGAAAGTGGAAGTATGTTGTTAGTGATCCTGATATACTGATCGTCGAACTGCTGTGAGACACGTATGTTACTAGTGGTACTGGTGCTGAGATTTAAGAAGCATCCACAATTGGTCGATAAGTTCACACAATGGATCATAAATAAAGGGTACCCAAAACAATAGTGAAAATGTTTGAAAAAATTAGAGGCTTGGTCGATTTCTGCGACAATAATTAACACAAATAGGTTGAAGTGCTCGAAAAAGAATCGAAAATGTGATATGTAGGCGATTCAGTGACATTTTAAATGGTTGTCCGACAATAGTTACCATCTATATTTTCTTAACGCTCCTATTTTCAATATCAAATTTCTCATATTGAACAAATGGAACTTTAGGATAGCGATGTTCCAAAACAGTAACTCGAATAATATTGAAAACATCGTTAGAAGAATTGACGTTGATAAGCTATATTTGTATTGACGTTAATAAGCTATATTTGTAAGTCATTGCCACATCAGTTTTATCTCTGATTAAATAAAAGATTCGATTCGTTTCGATTCGAGATTTATCGCATCGAAATGTTTATCATCGCATAGTTTATCGCTAGAGATAAAACTGATATGCAGCCCTTCTCTTATCGTTTCTTTCGCTGCTCAATAACATAATTGTTTACTAATTTGCTAAACGCCCATTGCATTTTATGACCACAATAGGAACAAACCAAGTGTTGTTAAAACACGCTGTTTGATTAAACAAGTTCACCGTGTGCAGCATAACGAAAAGGAAAGTGAATGAAAAAGATGTGAAAAGGAGGAAAAAAAATGTGAAAAGGAAAGTGAATGAGAGAGATCAAAAATCGTATAGCTGTGCTTCATCAAGACATCTTTTCAATAGTCATCTTGGTAATTTCTATGCAAATATTGTTCGATTTAAAAAACCAAACAAATTTGTATTGCCAAAGTAACCATAGGCTTTTTGCAATGTGAATTGTTGCCGACAACTTACCATTCAACGCGTCTTTTTTAAACTCTTAACAAGTAAACGAACGAGATTTCTTGTCTTCGATAACAATTGATCATTTAAATTCTCATGCTGGCGTCGTGAATCTATGAGTATTTCTTCACACTTTTCTACGCGGTTTTATGAGACATAAAAAAGGTCTTCTATTGTGGAAATGAGTGAAACAGATAAGAAGTGGAATTGAACGTAATAAAGCACGTATATCGGGGACAGAGCCGTAGTCACTGATTTATTGGGAATGCCGCACACTGAATTTGCGCTGAACGCGTGATACTGACACTTCTCTCCTGGATATCACTAACAATCCGCTCACTGAAATCCTTCCGAATGGATATGCAGATTTCGTACACTTCAACTCTCAACACTTTTTTAGCTTCCGATAAAGACATGTAGAGTAAAAGAATGAATTTGACAACGTATTCCCAATGCGCCAACGAGAGCGGCAAGAGTCCCAAAAAACTGTCACTAAATTTCCACGCAAAAATCGAAAGATCCATATTGCTGAGACAACTAGATGTGTTAGATGCGTTCCGAAATTCCCATCCCTTTCGGCAATGTGCGTTAACGTTTACTACTTGAGTTACTTAAAGTTGTGCATCGATTATTTGAAGTTTTTATGTAACCCAGTTATTCTTTTAGTTTCAAGTGATAACGTTCTCTGTTCGCCTCCCTTGATTTACCCAAAAAGCGAAACGCATGATAGCGGATGCCTAATAGAGCTTTCATGCACTATTTCAAAAGGGAATCGATATGCTCACGAAAAACTGGGATTATCCTCGTTAGCTACGGCTCAATAGCCGTTACAGGTAAACAGTTTAGAGATGGGCCACCATCCGTGTGATAGAGAACATGTGAAAAGGGTTACCAAAGATGATACCAGTTTAATACCAGCTATGCAGTTAGAGTATTTCTTCATCTCGTTCAGCGAATTCCTTCGCTTTTAGCATACTGAAAAACAAAATTGCAATCGACCACGAATGGAACGACTTCTTTATTTAAAAAAAAAAAAATCACGATCCACAGCATCAGCTCAAGCATGCAATTCCTCATCAAATATGGCGTCAGAGCACGGCAAAGCAAGAAGGTCAGAGAAACAGTATCGAGATGACTCCTCTGTTTCTCCTAACTCTCAATCTCCATGGCTGAAACATTGCCTGTACTGGTATTAGAAGAAAGTTCATTCATTTGTAACGATGCTGGAGCTGGAGGATCACCATAAAAGTTTGGTCAAATCTTGATTTGTCTTAGCGTATCAACTTAAACAGTTGCATCAAATGCGAGTATTTTTTTAAAATAAAGCCCGATCGTGCTAGCAAAGCCTTTAAAGGATGTTCAAAATCAACAAAACTTTTATCAGCTATGTTGTCAGAACTTTTATCACGATTCCACTCGCCCAAATAGATAAAAAATTGAATTCAATCACTGTTGTAGTGCAGCAGAAATTGCGGTAGAAGCGAGAAAGGAAGACGATCAAAAGACGGCCAAACCAAGAAAGAGGTTCAATAAACGAAACCAGTTCGCCACATCAGTACACGATTGGATGGGAATAGCTTTAAGAATTGCAATTGCCAATCAAAAACGCACTCTAAGTGCGTCGCACGGTGACGCATGCACTTCAGTGAAAATGAAATCAGCACATGATGAACACTTAAAAGGAATTCTGAGCGCCCCAAAAATACACGAATAACATTAGCGCCAATGGGTTCCAAGGTGGTAAAACGCACACTAGGGGTTGGCACATCAGTAATTTTCTCATTTTTGCTCAAAACAATGTAATAAATCGCCCGAAATCCAGAAGAAGAATGCTTCGTTGTCGCTTATGAACATTTCTGCTTAACCGCCATCCAGCAACACAGCTGCTCGCTCACGTTTTTTTTTTGAGAGGGGGAGCGTGGGAGGGGAGAACATTAACGTTCGTTTCATCAGAAATTAACAACTTCACATCGATAAATTCGCATTCCGAACTTTTTTTATAGATGATTCAGTCTAGGATGTTTTGTGTCATATGGACCCACATTTCGCCCCTAGGAAACGTTTCAGATGACAATTATTCCTCCCTCCTAGTCTTCCGTCTCTTCTCTTTTTCATGCACCATAATCGGTCCAGAAATCTATTAACCATTTCCAATTCTTGGCTGAAGGCTGTCGCATTGTGGAACACAATGCTTGCAAAGTATTACTGCGGAAGCTTGTCCGGCTCGATAGCTTAAACCACCAGATAGGCAGACGGGTGGGCGAAAAGACAGACATTCATAAATACTCACTAGCATGACGGGTCCACAATGCTTTTTCGCAGCGGCAAAAAGCGCGTAAAAGCGAAAAGCACGAAAGGTCTTGCATAAGAACAATCAGAACTAAATGAAAAACGTTGGTGTTGACCAATATGACATGTCCATGTGATTATATATATATATATATATATATATATATATATATATATATATATATATATATATATATATATATATATATATATATATATATATATATATATATATATATATATATATATATATATATATATATATATATATATATATATATATATATATATATAATTATATATATATATATATATATATATATATATATAATATATATATATACATGCAAATATACATAATGTATCAAATAGCACCGATTGCTGATCTAAGAGACTGTTTGTACTCAAGATGATTAAGACTGATTGGAAGCAGAAAAGGCGAACAGAGAATGCGTGTGCTGAATTGCACAGAATGTTTCAGTCGTCTCGATTCCTGAAATGAGCTCCAGAAATTTTCCAGGAATCGGTTACTCATCCTCGTCTCTTCACTTCTGCGACATGTGATGTCGTCGAGGACTGTGCTGCAAAATTCGCAACCTCCCTTCCAAGTCCGAATTTGTATCCAATAGCCAAAGCACTATCCCGTCTGGTGAAATGTTCCACATCACACCAATTCATCTACAAATCTATAAAATCTAAGATGTCTATGAAGTCTAAAATGAGATCACCGATTGGTCTGTAAATGTTCAGTTCAGCAATAAAAAGTTTGGAGTTATTCCTCAAGCCATCTGTGACATCTTTCACATAGACTGGAAATAACGTGGATTCGAGCAAGCCACTTACGGATTGGTGGGTAATTGACAGCTGGAATGATCCACTTTAGGTCGAAAGTTCCGAACACTGACAAAGCAACAAATGTTAGTATGCCGTAACATGACAACTTCAGTTTTCCACCCTCATGACATCGAATGCTCTAGCGCAACTAACATGTACAACACAAGTTTCAGTTCGTTCTTTTCCTCGCAAAACCCATTTCTTGCATAAGCTCAACAACTGAGAAGCTGTTGACTTTTCCTTTAAAAACCAAACTAATCGAACTGAATAGATCACTTCAAACATGGGTCCCGAACGATCGCCTTGATGACTCTGCACACTGACGATATTAAGGAAATAGATCTGCAGTTGGGAATTTCGTTATCTGGTGACCGTGTCAGCAATGGAGTGACTACCGCAGTTTTCCAGAGGGAAAAAACGAGGAAGTTTTAATATATGGCTTAAAAAGAAGTGTCAGAGGATGGCAAACACCGTCAATAACCCTCTTCAAGACAAACAAAGGCATGCCATTAGATGTAGAAGATATTTTATTGCTAAGAGATCTGGAAATGCTAGCAACGATAGTAAGCTCAATGAGAATATCATCAAAAGTCACTGTTGTTCGCCTTTAAAGGAAAGTATCACGTTATCGCCATCTTTAAAGAAACTTCAGAAATATTTTGCAAACAATTCCACTTTTGCGAGGTCGTTAATAAGAGTGATGCTTGTGCTACATAACAATTATTATGTTATGTTTTCATCCTTGCGTTAATATATTTGCAAAAAGATTTTACGAAGTGCAAAACAGTTTACGTTTTTCGTAACTTTCTGCATATTAGTCACAAGCGTTTAGCACTCATTGCAATATTTTTTAAAAGCTTAACAACTGGTCGAAATAAATCGTATCACAGCCAAAATTTCTTCCCCCATAATCGAGACAGATAAGAAGGCAATGGTTTACCTTGGGTGCATGATCTTTTAGAGGGGGCACAGTACGAAATAACTTTATCTATACTCGGCACACGCACACACAGATCATCCATCGATTTGAGTGTGTGTGTGTGCGCGCGCGCGTGTGTGTGTGGCAAGTGTAGGTGAAGTTGTTTCTTCCTGTGCTCCCGTCAAAAAACCATGCACCCAAGGTAAGCCATTGCCTTCTTGTCTGTCTCGATTATGGGGAAAGAGATTTCGGCTATGATACGATTTATTTCGACCAGTTGCAAAAAGAAGAGCGTGTGAAAAAGAAATCGTAGGGGATTATGTTTTGATATTTTTATGTGGGAGCAACATTCGCTATCCCCCGAGTTTTGGTAATTTCGTGATATGAGGTTATTGTCGCATGAACATAAAACAGATCGGAGTATTGTCTGCAGCTTTACTCATACATTTTTTTCGCTCCCCGATCAGTTTTAATCGTCCCGAATATAGCCCAATCCCCTAAAGCAGTAATGTATATTTGTTATTTGTTATCAGATTTGTTGTTAGGATATGTGGGGAGAACATCATGCACCAATCTGATGCTCTCTCTGTTCGTATGAATAGATTTGGGCATTGTGCGCTTGTCAGATCAATCTATGATCTGTGTGTTTACCTTTTTACGCTCAAATCGCATGAACTGAAAAAATAATCCTTTGAAGTCGAATTGCACTGTATGTATAGGTTGTGTTATATATGTGTAGCGGTAATATGCTTAATGTTGTTTAACAGTACAATCGGCACGAAGCTATGCAAATGGATTTTGCGCTTTTCATCCTATGCAAATTTGCTGTTCAGCAGAATGCAAACAAAATTTTATTATATTGTATAGAGATCTTTTAACCAAAGCATTTCATTACTTAAGCATGTTTCGTTGTATTTACTGAACTAAATGAAAGAAATAAACTACGAAGTTCCACTCAAATAAATGTGGTGTCACTTGCTGAGTTGAATGCCGTCGGGATATTCCTCTCACCCGGTAGACAATATATACTGAAAGTCGTGAGAGTTGACTGGCCTGCTCGCTTCTCGTCGATCGTCGCCGCTCCTCTTGAGCTGACGATCTTGCACCGTTTCTACTTACTCTTTCTTGCACCACTTCTCCTTACTCGAACAACTGCTTCCGTCTCGCTTCTTCGAAATATTCGTCCTTACCCAATCTCAAACTTGGGTAATTAAACCTCTTGCATTTTATTAATGCGTAAGGCGGAACGAACAACGTAGTCACAATCACATTACCAACGAACAAAACACAAAGAACACTTCAGCACAGCGGAATGACCGATCAATATCTTATAATCGTAAACTCGTAAACTCTTTTACGTATCTTAGCAAAGCACAACAAGTCAAATTCTATCAACCAAAAGCTTCTTCGACAGAAGTGGTACAATATTCTACTGCATAATGAGAAAGCGAAACTATAGCATTTCACATAGCAAGTAAACGGCAATGACTTACATGGAAAGAAAATTAAACTAACGCAAGTCTAATGACAAAAGAAGCCACAACAAATATTCCATGCTGCCTCGGAACTTCTTAAAGACGACTCTTTCTTAGCATTCTGCTCTATCCTTTCATATGCTTGGTGGGCTGACCTTCCCCTTAGAGCCAGTCCTTTTCCCGATGATTATCTAATTTGCCGACTTCCGCCCTAGAGCCATTGACTAATCACTTTGTTTGACACGGGTCACTGTTATCCGTGCCCTCAAGGCACATGCAACGCTTCTTTGCCTTAAAATTATTCACCTCAAAATTTCCGCCATTCAAATTTCTACAAACTCGATCAGATTTCACGAGTAGTCGCGACACTTGTCATTCTGCGAATCGTTCAACGACCATTAGCTTTTCGAAGTAAGTAAACGTCGTTATTTTATGTTCATTTGTAAAACGATATCGTCGATGTAATGCGCATTCCAAATACGTTGTCGTTGAATGTGCATAGTTGGTTTCGTTCAGCTTTTACTTATTTCAACGGTATGTTTTAAGCTCACAAATAACTGTACCTTTATGCCGTCTCCGGTTGTTCCCAGTTATTGCTATCCTAATCGTCATGACTCAGCGATGTTACTCATCGAGCCTCTCCATCTTCTTTGATGACGGTTCCTGCTTTTTTTTAAAAAAAATCTGTCCTTTGCCTAGTCTGTAATCTTTTTGGCCCATTTATCATTTCTTTGAAGGACATTCTTGCCACCGACGGTGTTTGTGTTTGCTTCCGCTTCTTTAAAATGTTTTGCTTACCGCCATATAAATTTCTAACTTGATGTTACGAATCAATGGCTTTGAAGACCACATGCAAAGCTTTCGATTTGTGTGGTCATATTCATAGCTCACATATAAGCTTTACAGGGATGATTGCGAAACGCGCATACTCACTGAAATTTTCAAACATGTAGTTATACCGGTTGGTTGGACGAAATCATAATTTGTGATTCTAGTAGCAAGATAGACGCTTTCGCGACGACCACTAATTAATTAATAACTAATCATGATTAATAAGAAGAAATGGGTTGACCTTCGTTGAGTGACTTTCGTAACGTTTGCTTACTGCATACTTTACCACTCGGTCATAGCAGTTTCTTTATTCGAGTCTATACTGCTGCAAACGAACGAACCTGAAAATCATACGGAAGCAGTTATAGCAAACTGTTGTTATAGTTCCGTTTTAACATACTCTTTTTTTTTTCTCACGGGCCTTTAGTTTTGTTTTCGTTTTTCTTTTCAAAGATTGGATTAGCGTGCCTATTACTTCTTTCATTAACGTTCTTGGCTTTATTTTGTTTGCTTTATTTATGAATGTGCGTCAGTCGTCTTTATTCGGATTCTTCGTTCGTTTCATTCTTTTCTCGCCTCTTTTGTTGTAATATTCGAGTTTAATGTCGTTTAAAAATGAAGAAAAACGTTAGACTTTAAAGAAGGCATGAGGACAAATTGCGTAAAAATATAGCAATCACAGTTCGTTATTTTTTTTCAACGTCATGTTAGCAAAATATGGCATCATACCAACAATATTTGGTATCATACAGGCAATATGTGCTATTCAGAGTATATCGAATTTTCCACTATACATGATTTTCAGAGTATGCATTGCTGTAGAAGGAAATTGTTCTCAAATGTAACACGCCATAATTAGTAACTGTATCGGCATTCATCGGATCGATAGGAAAAAAACGGATGAATTAGTGAAAAAATGTGAAACAAACACTTTTAAATGTGTGTACGTCATTTACTCTACATAATGAATTTTATGAATAGCGCGTACTACGCGAGAGGAATTCGCAACTTTAGGACAGATTTGGCATCCGTCGGGAAGCAGAAATATCAACAGTCTCGGAAAATAAAGGTAACATAGGCATTATAAGTGGGGCACGTCCTTGCTGTGCCGGCAGAAATCCCATCCCACACCCCGCCCCTTCCTCCTCATCCTCGTCAGGCACAATATGCGATACGTAGTGGCAGTAATCCATTTGGGAGCTGTATTTTAGATAACTTTGTCTTGGTTTGCTTAACTATCGACTCAGACGAACGGGGGCGACGAGAGCTGATGAGCATTAAATTCATGATGCCGAACCATATGCCATTTTAGCTAATCGCGTGTGACAGGTGCTCTGCAGTTTATTCGTATCTGCACTATTGCGGCGTTCATGAATTGCATAAAACCATGAAGAACCATAAAAACGAAGGCAACAGCGGTAAGCGGTCGTTTATAACCTGTATCTCGTAAAGCTTGGCAACGCTTCGACAATTGTCACATCCTAAACCAATCGGCCATAAAAATATGCAAAATCGGACCGGTCGATAAGTGCAAGACGGCATGTATAGGATGCGTGAGAGATCGCATCTAATTGAATTGCTTCACCAACTTTTATACCAAACAGAAATTTACCTTTTATTTTTTAGCTGAAAAAAACACAGTTTAACAAAAAAAAGCATAAAACAGAAAGCAACCAAAACGGACACGACAATGTTTAAGCATTAAGACACAAAAGGCCTAAGTCAAAGAACGCTGAGACACCATAACCTTATAGGCAATTAGTAAACGCTAAACTATCGGATATAACAATCAAATCAAATAGTACTTTTTGGGTGCTCAAATGAGTTATAAAGAGTAAGTTATCAACTGTTTTCTCTTTAATCGTTTTGATGCCGTAAGCTTAACCATTGCCTATCGACTATACTAAAACATTCACTTCGGTCTCATCCAAAGATGTTCGCAGATGTATTCATTTATGGATGAGATCCTCGCCCATTTATGGACCACCTTTATGGGTCACCTAAATGAATTTCTTTCCGTCATCATTATGCACTAAGCGGATTCTCTAAAGCTATTTAGAAATGGAATACTCATCTGAGCTAAAACAAATAAGAATTCCATTAAAAACATAATAATCAGTTTTAAAACTAGGTCGCCAAATCGGCAATCTCGCGAAGACAAGTTCCTTTCCATCTTCCCTCCTCGCTGGGAATTTCTAACGAGAGAAGAAGCCTCGCCGCGAGTACATTACGGCGAAAAGCTTCTCCCGTTATCCGCGAAGTCAAGTTCAAAATGCGAAAAAAACTTATCGCTATCAATGCTTCGACGAATCCGTGTGCACGAACCCAAAGTTTAGCCAACACGTTGAAGAGATGACTGGGTTTTATGTCATGCATGAGAATGCCATTTCGTCGAATTTTGGCAACCATTTTGACGGTGTTGAGAATTTGCTTGCCATTAGCCTAATAAATTAGTGGAAGTATTGATATTTTTGGTCAAAGAAAACAAGGATGGGCTGGTCACGTAGCCAGGATGAAAGACAACAGGTGGACTGAGCGAATCGTAGAGAGGTACCCAAGAGATGTTAAGCCACCTCGCGGCAGACCACCAACAAGATGGGAAGATCCGGTGCGACGTGTGTATGGCGTTGCCTGGATGCGGCGAGCTCAGGATCGCGAAAGATAGAATTTTGCAAGCTGCATCGATGGAGAGAACGATGAAATCGATGAAATCACAGCTGTTCAGGGTATTCAAGGTAGGATATTGATATTTTTAGTGTGTCATTAGTTGTGCATTAATATTGTCAGAGAGGGAGCGCGAAGGAAACGCGAGTGAATTTTAAAGCAGTCATCAACGTGACAAAAATTCTGCTTTCTATGCGTGCGATTTTCGCTTTTCATGGAAGAATGGTTTGTTTACGCAAATTGTTCTTAAAAAGGTGACTTATTACAAGCAAAAAAAGTACTCCGCCTCCCCTCCCCATCTCCCCTACCCCTTCCCCTCTCTTTTCTCTCCTCACTTTACTGTGGTTACTTATCTAGGAACAATAAAGAAACAAGTGGAGAAAAACAAATTGCGTGGAGGAATGTATCATTAGTTAATAGCAGCAAATGTAGCAACATTACACTACAGGTGCGAAAGAGCTGGAGAGGTCACTAATGTAAGCGATGGCATGCGGTGACCACGACCGAACACTGAATACAACTAACGAAAACTGGCTCGAAGTCGCAAATAATTTATTCATATAGTTTACTGTGTTAGCTCGAAACTCAAGGTCTATCAGTTTAACGGCCTTCTAGATGGTAATTTTAATGAATGGCAAGGTGGAGGGAGGGAAGGAGCATAGGGACATAGGAAGGAGCAAAGCGTGGCGACGGGCCACTTACCAGCCCATCTCAATAGCCTGAATTTTATGGTACACTATTCTTGCGAGTTTCATTGCGAAGCGCTTTTATCATTTCTGTTTGGTTATGATCTTTAATGCTGATCAGTAGGGTTTCACTGCTCATAGGTCAACTGTCGTCTCACAGCTGCTAATTGTTTGCATTTGCGATTGGTATGAAAGTAATCGGGGAAATCTGGGGCTGTCGAATGCGTCAATGTCGATCTTTTTTTTTGCCAAAACTTTTGATTCTGTTGTCGTTCAATTTTTGGTAAAGGAACTTCGATAACACGACACAAACTCTTTGATCATCGAAAGAAGGGTTAGAGTTAAGACTGACAACACGAATCCGGATGAAATGATCGCCTGCAGTGGGGTTCATCGGCGTGGCGTTTTAGACTACTTTG
>JPKZ01003105.1:259507-270442 GCA_000803305.1 Toxocara canis | reverse complement strand
AAGGGGGGTGAGCAGGGAAAGTAAACAAGGAAGTGTGGATATAAACCTAATGATTAAATAAGCAGAAGTTACGATTTTTTCACGATTAGTTGTTGAAAAGTACTTTTTGTCTTTGAAGAAGTAAATTCATGTTGTTATTCCGCTATATCGTGTTATTATTGTGGTCTTTCTAATGACGCTTTTCGAATGATTCCCATTCGAACTTCTACATTCGGTAAAACGGTTCACAGATTTGGATTTTCCTTGATCTTCGAGTCCACCTGATCTATTACTGCGATTTTTTTATTCTAAATCTTGGAAATTGCAACCGCTCATTTTAGGAAAAAAGAACTATACAAGACCCGTTTTGCAATATTTCTTTCTTTTTTTCTGACCGATTGATTTTTATGTCGAAATTACTATGATGAATTTAAAAAAGTTTCCCAAGCCAAAATTTCCTCTTTGACATGATTTCATCGCTATCTTAAAATTTCACGGCAACTCGGCTAAACCTAGGAACTGACCATCATTATTTAGCTCATTTACATATGATTATTGTGTTCGTTTTTAGCATTTGTGAAGCCAAAAACGGAGCAACTAGGAAATTGAGCAAATAGTTTGCAAAATTGAACCCTTCCCCCTCCCCCCTCTCACCTTTCCCCTTACCCCTTCCCCTCTTCCCCCCTGACACGATATGTATTTTTCTCAACAATCGAAACGAGCAAAATTTCAGTTCCGTTTGGAAAAGTTTTGTGTAATGGCATGACACATGCCCATAATTTTGCATTCATAAAAAGTTACGAATAAAAACGGTACAGTAAACATTCAGAAATAGTGATTCATTCAGAGCGCCCAAATGGTGCAGTTTGTGCGGTCATATTTCATTTTTTTTCCCCGTCTATTATATCGTCCCATATAGTAAAGTTTTGAACGCATAGAAATATTATTGGAACGAAAAATCGCCCAACCTATTCGCAGACAATTGTTATCGTTTAAATATTTAACTGTTCGTAATACTCATCGTTTAATGCTATACTAGCACAGCATTATATGCCACTTTTTATAGAGTATTTTGAATGATCTCATTATCCTTTCATTGTCGTACATTTGATGCTTTATGTTTAAAATTTAAAAATATATACTGCAGTCGAATTTGTATAAAATAATATTGGAGTGCAAAATATTTAAAAATTTCTAAAATAATATTTAAATCAAATTTCATGCATGCCGAAGTATGCAATGAAGTATTACGCGTTCAATTCACAATTAATAATCGTATAGAATACGCGTCGCATATATATTTTTGAAAAAAAAAAAAAGCATTCATTTTTTCCGTTCTTTCCACAACTTCTCCAACGATATAGTGTTTGTGTTGTTGTTTTATTTAGTTCATTTTTTTCGTTTGCTGATCGTAATTTTTGTCGGCGTTTTTATTCTTGTTCAAGTTTATCCAATGTTTTAGCGTTTCGCTGTTTGAGCTAAATTTCGATTAAAAATAGCACACAAACGATTGTCATCAATGTTTGTAATGAATCAATTTCGTTCGAACGTTATTTGTTGTGTTTAAAAAAGCGTTGAGAACGATGAGAAAAAAAAAAAACAAATTGGCATAGGTGTCTCACGATTTTAAAAATGTTTCAATAAGCTCATATTACTGCAGGGATTTTCGGATGAACTTTCTTCCGTCAATTAATTTGTTGCAATTTCATGAATTTATCGTCGTTTCGAATATATGCTTGATTACTTTTGTACTTTTTTATATTCGAATATGGTTAGAATTTGGTTTTGCGCATATAATCGAGCTCATTAACAAATAATTATTGAGAACGCGAAAATTACGCGCAAAGATTTTTGCCGAAAACAATTTTAAAATAGTTTTGAAAAATGAAACTTTAGCCTAGGTAGCGTAGGTTTATTTACACAGTGATTGTTTATAGAGTGACTAAAATGATTGTTAATGTAGAGTGAGGTGTTGTAAGGATTTTTAAAAAAAAAAACTGACTCAAAAATAAAAGTTGCGGTTGACATAACATAAGCTAGAACCCCGTGCGCACTGAATAGAAAAGGGTAAGGCGCGAAATCTTTTTTTCTTTTTTGTAATACGAATTCCTTTATTTCTAGCGTCTCATAGCGAATATTTTTTGGCTGTATATTAAAGAGCTGGACAAGGTGAATACTTCTGCAGCAAACATAGCCAACTACTGATAAGGGTGATGCTGGATGTTTGTTGTGCTCATCGCGTTTCCCATAATACTACCAGGTCACTGTAAAAAGAAAACAACGTTACAACTTATCTCTGCTCGCTCAACTTTAGCTGTTAATTGTCAGATATTAAGCGACAATGCTTCCCTCTAATTGTTCCGGATGGCCACATTGAAAAAAATGGAAATGGACTTAAAATAAATAGAATTGAAATTGAAGTATTTTGATCACATGTGAAGGAGTGCCCTTAATGCGGCTTTCGAATCCCCCGGGGGTAGCATGAGGGAATAGCGAAACGTTACCATATAGAATCGTCCAAACAGTTGCTATCTAATTATCAACTCGAAGAAACAAAAATGAAATCACAACAGAGATACAAATCAAGATCACACACGAAAGTGGAATGTTTTAAGAACATTTGAGAACGGAAATCGATGAGTGAAGCACAAACTGGTTCACTCTGGGTGCGATTAAAGGAAATCTTACTGTACAAAGTCTAGATCTTTTGTGTCTCCTATATAAGTGTGTGCTTCTCTGGTTTCACATACTACTTTTCGCATGTTTAACCATGCGAAAAGTAGTATGTGAAACCAGAAAAATACACACTTAGGTAGTTCTTGGGGTTTTAGATTAGGTAATTTTTGGGTTTAGATCTTCGATGTGAAAAACGACTTTGCAGCTTTTACAGCAGCTAATTGGAACGTGCCATTAGACAGTTTTTTTTGGCTTATTTGAAGTGACGGCAAGTTGAGCTAAATGGGTCGAATTTGCATAAATTATAATTACGCGAACACCACTGTTGATTATCTGTCGCATGGAACTTGACGTTTCTCAGCCATGATCCTTCCTGTCCTTGAGCGAAAAAAAAAACGAGAAGATAATTCTCGATATTTGAACGCATGCAACCAAGAGAACGGCAATGTTAGACTGCAAATATGAGCATAACATTGCGAGGATGAAATGCAGAGTAGAACAACTCCTAACCAGTTTTTCAAAATGAACGCCGAATGTGACATATTTTCGTCGTAGATAAGTCCCAAACTTCTAGCACTGTTTAGAGTGTTGACTTCTAGATTGTCGTTGATCGCGAGTTTTTCTTGATGAAATTTAATAAAGTGTTGTTTGACGCCAACCGAATAAATTTTGATGAGAGTAGTTTTGGTTTAGTTTGGTTGAAAGATCACACCTTTTACGGGAAATCTGGTGAACTTTAGCTAACTTCCTTTACCAGGAAATAAAAAGGGTGCGATCGTTACGGAAAGTCTCTTATGCAAATTGGGTCGCTGTGTTCTTTCTCAACATCGTTTCGTATGCATCACGATTAATTGCGTTTCGCGTCGCATGTGTTGCTGCATTAGTAATTCTGGGTATATCGCGGATGCGTTAAGCATCACATATCGTGAATGACCACCGATACAACCACTACCACTATGTGTGATCTCTTTTCCCGTTTAGCTGCTGATGAAAAGCACTCGTTTTGCTTCAGTTTTTATTTTTACTTTTGTGTTACGTATGGCAGATAATTGCCGGCATTTCTTATTCCTCTTCGTAAATTTACTCTAGCAAAGCGTATGGTGGCGGTGCCCTATTTTTGGGCATGTTGTGTGTGTGTGGGTGTGTGTCTTCGAACGTGCTAGATGTTTTCAACTTCAGAATTTCTGAGGTTGAAGTAACGGTATTCGACAGGTATATTCTACGTTCTGCGGCCAATTTTTTCCAACTAATCCATCAGATTTTAAAGAAGTTGAAGGCATTTTAATATGCCGGAAATTGCAAGCATCTTACAATCGATGGGGGGTCATAGAAAAAGATTTTTTCGAAAATCTGATTCTTTCAAGACGATGTGTACGAGCGATTGGATCATATGAATTGTGCATGCATGCGCTGCAATCAATCTCTTCGAACGAGCGTTTTGTGAAACGTACAGATCGTGTGGATGAAATTGTAAAAATCGCATAACGTGCGCCTAACACTTCGCAACTTTGCACGTATTCGTTTTACCCATTCAGCAACAAAAATTTTGCTACACTTTATTGCCCACCACATAAAACGTTTGCAGTGGTTTCGTTTGTAAAGAAAGCGACCCTCCATTCCGTATTTTTTTTTTTCAATACTCTGAAAATGGCTTACTGACTCAGCGGAAAACTTTATTCCATTCTTTGATTTCGTTGCTTTGTGGAATGCTATCAAGAGGTTTCTTTTCACTGTCCATTCGTGCTTGTCGTTTTCTTTAGATACATCTTCAAATTGATCGATCAGGTTCGAGTGCAATGACTCCAACTTATAAACGTATAGAGTAACCGGAAACCGCGATAGAATGAATTTATTATTATACAGGCTTTATTATTCGGCGATAAGGAAAATGGAACTAGTTGGGGCTGCATAAATGAAATCGCAAGAACGGATTCGCGTCGGCACGTCTGGCGCGCATACCAGTTTGTTTTTTGCTCGTGAAAAAGATTAGTTCTTGTTATCATTTGCGATGATTTGTAGTCATCCTTCTGTTTGCTGCTTTTGCCCTGTTTCCTTGATTAAGGCTGTAATGTACATGTCAGCTTTATATTGATGCTTAAAGAACTGAACATAAACTACCTCTTTATGGCATTGATCGGCTGAGGCCTCTAGGTAGGACTCCTTTTTCGGGAAAGGAGAGGGGAATTAGAGGAGAGGAACGGTTTTTTTTTTAAATCAAAAGATCATGTTTTGATAACTAGACGTCGTGGAAGAAAAATAAAGTTATTTTTGAGCTTTTCAGTGCATATCCGGACCAAATAAGCATGATCATGTTCGACAGTTTATTTTAAAAAATAACTTTTTCAACAGGTGATTGCTGGCGTGGTCGATACGTCGGAATATCTTAAAACCATCTGACATACAACTGAAACGAAAGCATATTTTAGCATCGCGAGCTAGGCTTTGCAAATTTGTGTATACCCCAGAAGTTATGGTTAAGAACATGTCGGAAATATGCTTTTCATTATAAAATAGTGGAGATGTGGATAGCAAATTCGTAGTGCACTAATACGAAGAAGGTGGGACAAATTACAAGGTGTAGATAAATTAGATAAATGTTTGGATTATTGCGTTTATAAACGCATTGTTCGCTTCAGCATATTCGAACCGCAGCTGGAATGCGTATAGAGGAAGTTTGAATTTTAGAGTTCAGCTTGCCAAATTTTCATTAATCTTTGTTTCCTGAGCTCCCCCACATTTCTCGTTTCGAGAGAGGGGAATGACGGAAACTCTCCCTCTTTTTTTCTTGCCGTTGGGGAAGAGGAGGGGGAGGAGTCATTCTTATGCTGTGCCCTTCCCATTCCCCCTCCCCTCCTCTGTCGGCCACCCGAGGTGTGACTATTTGGACGATAGGGGGGGGGGGGGGGAAGGGGAACAGTATAACATTGTAAAAAATAAGGGAAAAGAATGGCAAAATTCGAAGAGAGATGCGCACGATGTAGCGACCAGATGCATCTGAACGTTGAGTTGCAAACTAGGGTCACATGTTTGTCGCTGCTCGTTGAATTGTAAACCCATGACTTGGGAGGAGGGGGGGGGGGGGGGGGGGGGGGGGGGGGGGGGGGGGGGTGGAAGGGGAACAGTATAACATTGTAAAAAATAAGGGAAAAGAATGGCAAAATTCGAAGAGAGATGCGCACGATGTAGCGACCAGATGCATCTGAACGTTGAGTTGCAAACTAGGGTCACATGTTTGTCGCTGCTCGTTGAATTGTAAACCCATGACTTTATGTCAGCTTGTTCGCTGGTTTTATGTTTGTGCTTTGTCGACGAGTGTAATTTTTCGTTCATAATTCGCATGTTACTGGATGCGTTAGAGCATAATCATAGCTGGTTTTCGTTCCCACATCTTGACATTGAATCGGCAAACTTGTTTTCAGGTCGGTTCGACGTATAGAACCGTGTAGTTATAACTTTCAGGATTGTTTATTTTGCATGAAGAGGATCGCGACATGATACCGGGTTGAGGGTGCTGTTTTGAGTGTGGTTATGGAGCTAAGGGTGGCATTTCTCCTCTGCTGTTGCCTAGCGGCTGTGCAGGTAAAAATTCTCGCACATCATTCTGTAGCACGTTTTCGTTTTAAATGTTTGTAAACGAAAGCTTAGAAATCAATAATTGTATTTAATAATAGTGCCAAATGACGTACGGAGGGGAAGAGAACAAGATTAATTCTCGCACTGTATGGGGAAGCTTGAGATAATTTCCGCGAAATGAAATCTAGCATCACATCTGGAAAGTGTCATCATTTTCATTACATGGGCATTCTAAACGTCTGACCGTGCGAAACCCCATTTCTATTCCCAAATTTCGGTATCATCCATTGAGTGAAGTAGTAAGTTGTGTAGCTGAATCTTACCATCATCGCTTCGCCCCGGACTGCACTCACTTTTTATCCGCACAATCCATTTTTTATCTTAGAAAGAAAATAAGGTTGAGCTGTTTTATGTGTGTGGTAGCATATTTGAAGATTGAGTATAGTAATGTATGAAAGATATAAAATATGACGACTGAAATGTATACCGAAATCAGGGCAAAATGCGGATGCACTCGATCATATTTATTCATAACAAACCCCCTCTAAAATAACGATATACACGTCCAATCTGGTTGAATATGGTCCCCGCAACGTTTTGCCAAAATGTATGAATGAAAGAGCGTAATTGTTCATTAAATGAATCGTATCAATGTGCTGTGTTAGTGTGATTTTGCGGTAGACCACTCTCGTTAGGTCATAAAAACAGGTTAATGAGCGAGAACTGTGAATGTTCGTATGAGTTTGACGAGGTTTATATTGAATCAGGGAATGTGCGGCATGAGCGACGAAACTTCGAGCTAGAAATTGATGTAGAAATTCTTTTCTTAGTTCATCTGCTAAATAGCACAGTAAGAAACAGAAAAAAAAGAAAAACGCTGTTCGCCGTTAGCTTATCAAATGATTGAGGATCATAAGGTCCGTACCTGTTTTTCACTATCTAAATACGAGGGAACCTCTTAATGCTTTATTTGTTTGTTGTTCAGTAGAAAATGATGTTATTCCATCTCACTAGTAAATTATTTTGACTTTTTTTTCGAGAGCTTCATTTGAGTTTACAATCCCTCTCTCCACCACCAAATCCCATTTCGTCCACTATCCCCTCCATCCTTCAGTTGTTCTCCGTCAAATCCTTCGAATAACAGCCTCAGTAATTGCTACCTTTAGATGGCAGTTTTTTTTTTTCGGGAAGCTTTGCCTATTAATGATCACAAAACCTGCTGATTTTTATGCTGGAAATTGCACGGGAAGACCATTTTTAGTAGATTTTAAGTCGATTTTTTTCGCCATTTTCGATGCGCAAATTTCACGGGCAAAATTTGGAATGTCGATTAATCTGTTGATGTAATTGTCGATCATTGATCACCGAAAAATGCGTCCACATGAGACGACTCATAAACTAGCTATCGAAATTCTCGCTATCTTGTTATTGGCGCTTCACAAATTTCGCTGATGTTTGACCGAGCGACACATAACTGGCTGCCTGCGCATTCGCATACAAATATTTTCCGTTACAGATTCATCTCATTTTATTTTATTTTTTTCTATCCGGTTGTTTTTTCTTCTCGTTGAGAATTCTCTTGATTCATAGGCGATTTTCACAAATACGATGTTCGTTGTGAGCGGAAATGGTGGCAGCTGGAAAGCATTGTCTTGGTAGTAAGCTAGAATTGTTAATGAGGGCCACACGATCTGCATCTGCAGTTGCGATGAGACAGCAGGCAGGAGTTTGTTAGTTATTTGGCGATCAAAAAATGTATCAGTTTTTGCGACTTTTTTTTTTCTGCGATAAGTGGCATGCGCAGTAGTTTGACAGACGTGCGCAATAGGCGATTGATCGAATATTAAATTCGGAAACGTATTTAGTTCGAATCATGTCCACGTCTATCTTCCCGTACACTGATTTTTTCATGAGTACTCGCTTGCTTCGAATGACATGGTGATGTAATACGTTGCCCTGGGAAGGGAAGGATGTTGTTCATACCGGAAGATCTCGTTCGACCTGATTATGAAGAAAAGTTTCAAACTTTTTTTGGTCAATTCCTTTTTGTTTTTTCGTTTTTTTGTTCAAACGTCTTTCAAACTTCAAACTTTTGTCCAAACTTGTTCAAACTGTTCAAACAAACTTCTTTGTTCAACTTCCTTTTTCGTTTTTTTTGTTCAAACTTTTCTTTATTCCTTTTTTTCTTTATTTTGTTCTTTTTCGAGATCACCGAACATGAAGTTGGACGATGGTAAAGTAAGTGAAATCATCATGCAGTCGGTGGGCTTGATTGAGACTTCAATTTCCAGCCGCATCGATTTGCGTCTCCTTTTTTTCTTTTCGGCCTCTTATCTTCCCATCTTTTATCTTCCCGTTATTTTCTTTCTTATTTTTTTCCAAATGAGTTGTGGCATCTACTTGAAATTATGCTACAGCTTGCGACTACCATTCTCCAACTGAGAGTGATGAAGGTTGGTGGAACTTCATGTTCTTCTTTGAAACCTACAAAATTTTTCCTTTCTGGGCCATCCAGGTTAACGAAGAAGCAATAAATTATTGGTGGCAGCCAGCTGATGTTAGACTCAACGTGATGTCTAGAATCAGTTAAAAACGCATAGATCGTTTAGTTAGCGTTTTTTTTCTCAACTGTGAGACTTTCATGGATAGTGAAGTTTGCTTCCCCTCTCGTATTATTTAAGACAAGCCGTGCGTATCGCCAATTTTGCATAAAAATTAGATGTTTTGAATGTTTTATGGCAAAGCATATTATCTCATTCAGTAAATGTCGCCTCGAGATGTTTACCTTATGCAACAAATATTTCGTGCTGAATTTAAAACTGTTTGCTGTTCAGTTCAGCACAAACGGCATGTAAAATTGAGGGACCGAAACAGCTTGGAACGGACAACTGAAGTTGATTGTTCTGCTTAGTTTGAGCACAATAAATATGTCCTACCTCTCTTGTTTAATTCCGCTTTTTCTACGATTAGTGAATGGGTTGTGTGTACAGTGTTATTTAGAACTGAGCCACCCTTATCATCCTTGAATTGAGCCTGCATCTGAGAACATTGTTTAAAGTGTAATCTTTTGGCCTCCCTCTCAAGTAATACGGTATATGGCGCACTGAATCTCGAAACGTATCGTCATTCTTGTTTACGGAGGTACGCTGCTTAACGTGAAACCGTTTTTCCATGTCGCATAGGTCCTGCGAATAGGGAGACGAGTTTGCAATCACTGGATGTGTAAGTTTATGCGCGTGCGCAGATTCCAGAAAAGAATGGATCTTTTAATCTTGAGCTGCAACAGTTTATAAGATTTCAGGTATAGGTGATTTTTTCGTAACATTTATGTATGTATCGAATTTTAGGGGTTGAATCCGCTGGAAAAACCGGTCGAAAAACGAGCGATCACTGAATATAAAACCAACAACAAACGTAATGACGTAAGTGGCAGTTTTTTTATAGTATCGTTGTACTGCTCAATTTTTCTTGCACAAATGGCACATGCATAAGTGCATGAGTATATGCAATCATAAATTAGAGTCCCACCCATCCTCACCGCCTAATCAGGTCGCTCGCGAATCAAAAAATTTTTGAGGAATGAGCCCGAGGCGGTTGGTCAGCAAACAGTGAAGAAAGCATAAAATTTCCGAGGTGGATCGTACGAGAAAATTTTCTACCGTGTTCTTATAGTTTGTGATTGTGAACGAGGCGAATTATGAACCGATGCAATTTTATTTGTTGGTGCTGTGCCTAATCTCAGTGTCTTTTTAAAATAATCTTCAGTATCTTTTTGTTTGCTCTATGCACGAGGGGGAGAAAAGAGAAATTGCTTATCAAAAATGTGCTAGAATAAGCTGTAGATAAGCTTCAAGTTTACCAAAAAGAGCAGAAATTTCTTCTTTTTGATAAACAGTGTCTGGCGGTGTTTGGTGACTGTCATTGGTTTATAGATTACTCTAGTTGAAGAATGGTTGTGATATGGATGAAAATTACAAACAGATGATCTTTTTTTGTAGCTCATCTTGTGCGTCACAGTTTCAGCAGTCATGGCAATAGATTCGAGTCTCGCACAAGTTCAAGCGTTTTCACTCAACGCCACAATTCCATAATTCCGAATTGCTCACTCAGTAACGGCCGTTTCGAGTTGTATAAACCACACTTTCGCCTTTCAGTGAGCGAGTGAGCAAATAGAAGATAGGATTTCGCGGTGTGTTTCCGTAACCATTGTCTGAATGTCTCCCGTTTGAATACGGCGTGTCTTTTGTTATGTGTGTGTGTGTTATTCTCACTTTCTGACGTTGCGCGACCGGTATACGTTTAAAGAGATGAAAACGTGCGGATGCTTTCGGAACTGAGAGTAGCCAGCTTGAGGGATGATTTGCTCCAAATCCCGTTATGAGCTAATTTTGGAATGCGTGAAAAGGAAGCTGAAGGTGTTGAAAATTGCCGTCTTGGTTAATAATTTGGCATAGCATTAGTTCGGACATTTAAAAGCGAAGTGATACGCAGAACAATATGGGTCGAATTTTACTCGCGCCCAACGCTTCGGACTGTTGGCAACTTTGTCTTAGCCTTAACGTCCTCCTGTTCACAATAGTTGTGGTGATCGAGATAACTGGAATTAAGCATCAAGAAAGGTTCCTTCAAGTACCGGTGATTTGATGCAATGGCATGTAGCGTCATACTCACATTCTCACCCTTCTTCTTCCTCCACTCCCCTCCCAC
>JPKZ01003105.1:249259-259305 GCA_000803305.1 Toxocara canis | reverse complement strand
TCTTGCCGACCATATTCCCGACTGTTGCATCTCAGCGCAGAGGATAGGCGATGCAATTTGAAGGAGTGCTTGTGAGGAATGCGTTTCGAAGAGAGAGGGCTGGATTTTCTGACTGTCATCCGAGCCATGGTATTTACGAGGAGAGAGATTGAACTTTTGCAGGAGTGGGGCATTGAGCTCGGGGTTGTATGGTATATTGCTTTATTTGCTGACGTATATGGTTGAAAAAGGCCAGGTCACGCAACGAAAATGTTGAGAGTGTTGGACACTGCGATCAGCTAGTGAGAAAGTGGGCAGTGGATGAGTAGTGATGTTATTACGAGCTTTGGAAGTTACGTAATTTTTGAAAAGTGTCGGAAAGCTGAATTGCTCGACAGTTGTTTAACATCTGTTTTTCTTGTGTCACAGAAGCACAAATTGCGCATTTTAGATCAGTTCACTAACTGGTGGTGTTTTTGTTGTTTCTTGCATTGTAAACTTTGCGACATGAAGACATTTAAGAGTTTGGGGAATTGAAGTGAGAAAACTAGCTGTGGACAGAAGTTTGTGTTTGCTGGATTTTGCTTACAGCTATCAAGTTTTAGGTTCGCTGCTTTTGCTCAACCTCTCCTGTTTTTTGTTCCAGCCTCCCTTTTAAAATATCGAATGTCAGCGCGTTTTTTAAAGCCTAATTGTTTTAACAAAAGGAAAAGATTCTATGTCGTTCGATGATTCGTTGCTGTGTTACTGCAGCGGGACAAGCTATAAAGTATTTTGTAATTTAAGTTTTCCATTTAAAATATTAACGTGTTAAGTCCGACGACTTTTAGAACAGTAACGTGTTAAGTCCAACGACGTCTAGTACGCGTTCCACCGTAATGTCTTTATCGATAACTTATGATGATACGGTTGACGAAAATATTTATGGTTTTTTAAAAAAAAAAATATTTTTTAAAATGGAAATGGTTATTTTCGCGTTCCACGTATGTTGGGCGCATCCCATGCTGTCTTTGTCATCCGCATATGTTATCTTTTCCTTCATTAATCTCATTCAGCCGTATGCTCCCGTTGTCTGTCTGCCTCTCTCTGCCTTTACCCACTCTTTGTGAACAAGCTGCTCTAAATATGAGAAGAGAAATGTTTGACATAGAGAGTTGTTAAATGTTGCTAGGGAAAAGTGTAAATGTGTGTATTATACGTAAACAAGTCACCATCAAGTGGCCGTTCCGTTTGAGAGTTGGGTAGTGGTCGGCTGATGAGCAGCCGATGAGCCAGTGTTGCTTCCTCTCGCAGACAGCAGTCAGCGATAATCCATTTATAAGGTCATCCAACGGACGACACACAAACCGACCTATCCTTTTCGCTGTGTCCCACTTCACTGTCGCATAATTGCATGGGGACCGACCATATAATCTAGCGCCTCCTTATCCTGTTAGTGAAGCATCTTGCTTGGCTATAATGTTGTCTAAAAGCTTACTCTGCTTATCTTTAAAAAAATAATAACGTTATTATGCTCTTTATTCATTTACAGCCTTCAATCACCGTGCAGCTGTGCTAGTCACATAAAGCAGCATTCTTTGTATTTGAATGCGCTGTGCACCCTCGTTGTTCCGAGATACACTATATAGATGAACGTCAGACAGCCGGCTCGTTGTAATAGCACCTAAAATATGAAAATATGCATGTAAATTCGCGAATATTTCAAGGGTTGTAGATTCATTTTTACTTGCATTGCTTAAGGCGAACAGAGAGGGAGACGAGTCGACCGAATGCTCAAGAGAAAAATTATGATGCTAGCTTTGTAAACAGTCCTTCCCATCGTGATTACATGTCGTCATGCAGCTGCATCTATCGAAGTCGATGTGGTCCGCCACTCTTGTGCAATCCTCGCACTTCCATATTCTATTTATATTTCGTCCCTCCAAACTTCTTTGCTTCTAAACAGCCTCATTTAAACTCGAGGATCTTCGCATACTGTAGTACCTTCCAAACCCCTCATCTTTTTCCGTTCTCCAGCTAGTCCGTCGTTTCTGGGGCTTAATGGTGCTGATAAATACGGAACCGCTAGATGTGGGGAATTGAATAGGCTGTCCGGCGCAAAATGGCTATTTTATGATTAGAGTGAGAATGAGTGTTGTTTAAGGAAGTGGAAGGAAGCGGGTCGCCTCCCACAGACGGGAAGAAGAAAAATCTCGCAGCTGCCGACATCGAGTGGGAAGCATCCGGCATTGGGCCTGACGATGAGGATGGCGATGTGGTTGAGGGCTCCGGATCATCCGACGGTGACTTTTGCTTCCTATTCTTTATCATTCTCTTCTATCTCTCCCCGCCCCTTCTCATTCCCAGTCCCTTTGAAATTTTCTGTTTCATTTTAAACGATTTGAATGGGACGCGGCATGAAAATATGAGAGCCTTTGACGTGTATTAGATGCTTTTCATTAGGCTGATGGACAGCATGCAGTGCAGGTGGCCAAATAATCCACTTCATTTAGGAATGGAGGTCATAATAGGAAGTCACAGCTTAATTTCCCCTCAAAGCCGCGACTCGTTCAAATAATGAGAAAATGATGTGACAAGGAGAAAATAAAGGAAAAATTGAAGGAAAAGGTAGTGTGATTACAAAACGATGAATCTGAAAGCCGGGACCAGTCAAATCCTGATTGAGGGGAAGGGTGAGAGGAGGGGGAGGGGATGATGATAAATTCATCTAGAACAGTGATGGCTAAAATATGCGATTGTCTACACTTTCTTGCTTGAGACGTCCGATGGAATATAAGTAAAATGTTGAATCTTCAGTTACTAATTTTGTTTGGAGGATTGGGAAAGGGGGGAAGGGGTGGGGGAGGAGTGCTTGAGACGGAGTCGCAGATGTTTTTATAACGAATGCTTCAAAACTCCAGCAGATTCTTTGTCGGCGTTCAACTCTGATTTGTTTATCTATCAAGTGAAGTGGCAATCTGGTGAGCTAAAAATAATGATATGATGAAATTATGCAAATCGTTCGTACAGTCGTAAAGTGAAATGTGATGTTTTAGCATTATGCTGAGCTGAAGATATAGGCTTTACACATTTCGTCTGAGTCATGGTATGCTCTAAGATAGATAACAAGACTTGAAACTGACAGTCCATTGCCTTTGGTGAATGTGCCTCTTTCGAGTTTTACACTTTTTCTGCCTGCGCGACCTCTAAATAACATTCATTTCTTGAGGCCGATGTTTCCATTGAAATAAACAGCTCATTGATTAAATCACTGGCCTTTTTTGGAGGCCAGAAGGTTTCATCGAGTACTATTGAGTAGCTAGCATCAAGTTCTTGCTTATTACTGGAAATATACAGATGAAGTGGGTGGTTCAGGCGCTGCTCCGCCAGTCAGGATCCCTCCCGTCGTTACGCAGCAAACGACTGCAGCTACGCGTACACCTTATGTAAGTTCTTTTGATTTCGCTTTCGTCGCATGCTTGCCATTCACATCATATTTTTACGGTTTGACACCTCTCATCGTTCACCGTTCCCTCTCCCAGCATTATAGAAGGTTTTGCGCCGATCTGCGCAGTATACAAATTCCTTCACTTTTGGCGTCCCCTTAAACTCCTCTCTCTCCCTCCCTTCAAAAAAAAAAAAAAAAAACTTTTTCTTGCTCCGAAAATCATTGAGCAAGAAAAGGTGAGAAACCAAAACTTGTCCTACGCTACCCCTCCTGGACCACTTGAGGGTGATGGGGGAGTGTCCATGCATGCATGGACTTTCGAGCATTGTGACATGTAAGCTGGCGAAAATAAGAATATAAGCAGTCTTTTCTGTGTGCGGGGAATTTGAGTGGAGTTGTTTATAGTTGCAGTAATCGTGAGAAGAGGTGATGCCCATTTTCTAAATGTTGTTTTAGCAGGTTCGCTTTCGCACCCGTTTAGTTTCCTTTCGTTCTGCGGAGCTAAGTAGTATTATTGTGCATGAGGGAAACGGGAAAAAATTTCTAAACCATGATTATCGGTTTCCAATTCACTGAAAGGAAATATGTTCCGTATTCGTTTGGTGGTTCGTGGTTTTGGAGGAGGGGGGGAGGGGTTGGTAAGCAGGAGAGAGTTGGGAGGAGGGAAGACAGGCTTTGATCATGGAATTGTTTTATCATAGGATGATGTGGTTGGTTTAACTGAGGATATTATGGAGATTAACGTGTGCGCATAGAACAAATTCAGTGCTTAATGTAACTTAGCGAAGCATTCGAGTCTGCATTCGCATCTAGTCGGCACGACGCTAATTGCGGTGAGCTGTGCAGCACCGCCTAACTGATTGCGTTATGTGGCAACGGGCACTTTTGTTCTTTTATTCACCTAATTCCATGCACCATTCCAAACCGCAACATCTTTGTTACTTTATGCACGTTGTTATGTGCTCATGGACGAGCGACTGATTTTGAAGTCTCTGTTTGAACATATTTGCGCTGGAGGGTGAGGCTGGCGTTGATTATAGATAATATGATATGATAGGGATGATCTTTACGGAAAGTGATATTGAGTTACATAAACAGTGAAGACAAGTAATGGAAATAGTAAGGTTATTTGAGCGAGCGCTTATGGCAGCTTGTAATTTTCTTTACTGATTTTATTGGATGCTCGATCTGATTTTATGGATTTTATTGGACCTGATTTTGGTGGAGGTGCATTTACTGGAATGCATACTGAAGGTATTGAAGATAGTTGGCCAGCATAATTCATTGGTCACCAAACTAAGTAGTGTCATTTTCGGGAGCCGTTATTCTTGAGTTGTTTAGCCGTGCATTAATTTGTGCCATGCTTTAGGTAGACGTTCATGAAGTGGAACGAAGGCCAGTTGAAGAGGACGTACGGATAGAAGAAGAACCGACCACCACAAGGACAACGCCTAGGGAGTCTTACTCAGAGATGACTACCCCGCGAACCCCACCTCCTACTATATTTGAAGAGGAACGGCATGCGCCTATCGACGTTTTGCTCAAACCCGGTATTCTTGCTGGTCAGTTGTCAGCTCGTTCCGTTTTATTATGTGGTCTCTTTTTTTGCAGTTTGCATGAGGGAGGAGAAGGCATTTCAAGTTTTTTGATTTCCTGTAGCGTATAGCGGGTTGTTTATTCTTTTAGTAAGTGCTGCATATGACTTGCTAAATTGGGTCTTATGTGACATTTTATTTGCTTACTTTATTGCCTGTAGGTCATTTAACCGTCTGCATATTTAAAAAAAATTGTTTCCCAACATTTATTCAAATCTATTCCTCATTATCGCTTATTTATTGAAAGGCAGACTTTGAAGCGCGATTGAGCACATGATTGAGGTTCATAATATTGGATGCTCAAGGTCACTTTTGCTGCCGAATTTTTGTCAATCGATCAGTCTTCTAATTCCTTGGAAAGTCACGAAATGAAGCTGCTCAGAATTCTTAGAACTTTTATGATACCGTAATATTTTCTCTTATTCCGCTCTACAGATCCCTTTTTCATCTTAGTCGATGGGATCGAGTCTACTGGTATATGTAGATTAGGGGAGCAGCTAATTGGATTTATTTTGCGGATGTGTCATTGCATTTAGGGGCATGAGGGGGTGACGTCTGTTCACGCCATGCTATTTAAGAGTGGTGTGCCCACATCTGCTGCTTTTGCGCGCCGGTTGAAAAAGCTTGCAAGACACGGCTTTCTCCGTTCTATTCGTATCTCCCTTCCTTTTACCCCTCTTCTTTCTCTGTCTTTCCATATCTGCATTCAACAGCCTTGCTTATTTTGTGACTTCATTCTTGTCTCATTTCTTTCCCTCACGTGCCTTTTGTTTTGTTTTCCATATACACCCTTGCTTTTTGAGTCATTCCACTTTACGAGAATTTCCGTCCATGTATATTGTTGGAATCGAGAGGGGAGTGAGAGAGCAGAAGGGAGATGATCTGTGTGACCGGTTATCCGATGGTACTTTTCGAGGGTAGTTGTTAGTGTTCAATTGGCTCAAAGAGAAGAGCGCGCACGATGAAAATGAATCGATTTGTGCCGTAAAAGGCAAGTGAGGGTGCGTTGATGTGAATCGCTGTAAATGATACACAATAGGCCAACCAAGCAAAGTGGACGGGGACTGGCTGTGGTTACGTTTATGACATAATGTTCTATTCACAGCAACGAGTCGCTTTGAATTGGATGAGCAGTTGGTCGTGCACATTTTGAGAGTGATTACATGTTAGTTACATGCGTGAAGGTGGTGCGATCAGCTGTCGTGAGAGGAATCTGCATGATTAATTAAGCACAACCTGCTAATTTGATGCAAATCAGACTTTTGAAAACGGAACATTTGTCTGGAAGAAGTTATATGAATAAACGTTTAGGTGAGTGTGAACGTTTTGAGAATGTTATTATAGACGAGGTCGTCTTGCCTGGTTTTGAGTGTGCTTGAGAGACGGCTGAGAGCAGTTGGAGTGATATTCTTAAATTGTATTAAGTACTTGTACAAGAGAGATCTCATTTTACATTGTTTTTGCTGAGGAAGACGGAAACGCTAGCATTAGGCTGACGATGTCTGAATGTGTACGTACTTGATCGTCTTTCACATTGGTCACCTCAAGCGCTTAGTTTGGTGTTTTCGCTTGCAGTTTTTCTTACAGCTTTTTTTCTTTACGCCATACAAATTGAATGTGTAAGGCAAAGCGCGTCTAGCCGGCTTTAATTTCGCCAAAGTACAATACGTTTTCCTTTATTTGCAATTGCTTCAGTTGTGATTTAGTGCAAGCACGGCGCCATCATCGCTTCTGTTTCGACTCACTTGACAACGCAAAATGTAAATTGGGTACACAGTTGGCAAGGATCACATTACCACTACATTTTGTTCGTGTTGGTGTACGTTTGAACTAATGTCGGCTTTTGCCTCAGCAAACCCAAAATATGCCACATAAGGACGGAAATTTATGTGGAGGTAGTGGTGCTACGCTCTCATTGGCGATCCCGTTCCAAGCTTAACGAGTGTAAAGTGAATTCGTTGCGTTCATTTTAATGATTTTTGGGAAAGCGCATCCGTTTGGGTGCGATTGTTTGTTCGCTGCAACTTTCATCGCATGCATTTCTCCGAAACGAAGCGGCGCAACGCATTCATGTCTTTTCATCGTCCTTAGGGAAAAGAAGTATGCCGTTGGCAGGATAAGCTGTTATGCTTAATCGAATGATGGGTAGGAGCGAAAAATATTCGAAATACGAGGTGTACGTAAGAAGGAAAATTGGGACAACTTGAAAAACCGCAGCATAAAAGAAATCGAAAATTAGAAATACGCCGAAATTCTTTTAGAAGAAGTAACCCATATATGAATCCAGGAGTTCTTATGATTTGGTAAGCAGTTTTCGTTTGCAGTATCTCGGAGAAGAGCAGTCAGGCCATGGTTTTATCGTAATTTTTCGATCGCATTGATATACGATGAAATTTTTTGCTTTACGAAAGCAAGAGATTGGTTCCCACAGGTTTACGGAGACTAAACATTTCCGAATAGACTATTGGTGTTTTTTTAAAGATTTTCTTACTAATTTTTCCGTCTGATTTAAAGGCGCTTCGTGCCTACGGAAAGGCCAACTTTCTTCATCCACAGTGTGGTTGTATTGCGGTCGTGCAACATAAATAGTTATTTGGTCTAGAAGAGTGCTGATAATATTTTTTTCGATTTTTTCCTCGAAAGATGTTGTAGTGAGCCTGCGTATGAAATTTGCGTAAGAGTTGAAAAATTATCGGCAAATAAGCTCATTTTCCGACTTTTTTTTTGTTAATAACAGTGGAGATGCAAGGAATGTGAGATGAGCCACAATCGACGTTGATATTAATAGCGTTGAATCGAGACAGAAAAATGTCGTCAATCAGTATGTGAACAGTGCGCATAATAGCGAATTGTTGATGACATGGCCGGCTGCCAGTAGCATTAGTTATCGGTGTATTCGTTTGATCGGTTCTGCGAGGTGTGCCCTTAGCGATATCGGCCGCCGGGTTGACACTCTTTGTTGTGAGAGTGGTGCGAAAGGAGCCCTTTGATCTCTATGTTGCTATTCGTTAGGTTCTTTTGTTGTAAAGATTTAGACGAGCACTGCAAAATTTGCATATATGAAGAGGAAATGCGTCTCACTGTTGGCATAGAGGGGATAAATTTACTTTCATATGAAACTGGGGGTGGGTATGTATGCTATCGCTTAATACAGCTGAACATCTTTTGGCGCATCGATAACGCTCGTCCAAACGCTTCATTACCTCGCCGCAATGATTCAGTAATTGTTTGGAGGGGGCTAGATAAATGCAGTCTCCTATAATTGCTGTATCTTTGAATGCGTTGTTTCGTTAACTTTCTTTTCAAAGGGTAAATTTCCTGGTTGTTAGAAGACAGCTGATTTGTGTACGTATGGTTTACATTCATAGCAATTCCTTTCACCTTTATGCGCAATGCTGCTTATAGAGTCTTCTGAACTGAGCAAGTTTAGGAGCGGTGCACCTTTGTGTATTTGCGGTGACATGTTCTTATCTTCTGCAAACATCTTCGAGGCCAATCCAACGAGTGTAGGACTGGGGTTGAGCGAATTAGGTGGGCGGTCGGCTAGCGTCGTACACGTACCTGCCTCTCGACCCCCAAGCCAGCCTTTCTAATGTTGACATTTGCCGTGCGCGTTCGCTGCTAATTGTATATCTCACAAACCGCCTCCCACGATATTATGGGAACTGAAAAGCACATATCGTTTGGCAGTATGAGGAAAAAGACAAGATAACGTTGAGCGAAGGGACAGTTTTAAAATCTTTAATAGAACACCGTTGACAATAATAATAGGGCTTGTTTTTTGCATTATCATCACTTCCTAACTTGCTAAATAATACATCCTTTGAGCGAATTGAAACGTATTATTATGCGTTGAGGAATCAATGACGAAATGGACCGGATACTGCAGCAGCAGCGAAATTTTTAGCCAGCGAATCTTTTTCTGGAGCACTTACTGTCTTTGAAGGTGCTAGGCAAAATTGAAAAGTCTCACAATTTGGAAGCAGCAATGCAATGCACGGATTCATTGGGGATGGTGAAGGACGTCGAGAAATTGAACACCATTTGATGACTAGCAACGAATGACCAGTGAAAGCAGTGTCAAAGAGAAACTACAGCGTTTAATTAGAGGTTGTTAAAGCGCGCCTGTATTTGTTTTCGATATAGTACTGAGTATGGTATGAAAAGGGAGCGTATAGTGAACACCAGATGTTACATACTACTAAGCAGGATTGTCGCGGAAAGTTGTTTAGTAAGTGTTTGTATTGCAAACATCGGTGTAACCAACAACCTTCACAATCTTTCTCTGTTCCGAATACATATACGCGTTTGTGTTTGTGTGTTTGGAACAGAGAAGTTTAAGTTGGGTCTTAAGCTTTTGAAATATAAAATTCGGCTGTAACAAATTGTTTCTTCTCATTCACAGAACTGTTTCTGCAGCCTCTTCCACCACAAAGTCAGCTTCTTTTTTTTTCAGACCTATGAGCACGACTTTAGAAGGATCGCTGCCATGTTAACTGTGATAAATTATTGCACTTATGCAGAATGTTTTCTGAAAAAAATATTTATTTTGACTGTTTGAACGCTTTCATGTTGAGAGATTTGTCATGGTCGAGTGTATCATTTTTCACATAAGCGCATGTCTTTGTTTACTAGTGCCATCACTTCTGTGTCGCGCATTTTACGCTTAAGCGCGTCTTTTCAGACAAATCTTTACGCATTCCGGTTGAGAAGTTCGCAGTCGTTTATTTTTACTCGCGCTGCTTGTGGGCTTGGTATAGCGTGGTTGTAAAGCAAATGAGGGTATAGAATGCGACTGCATGTTGCATAAAATTGAATTGGAGGAGGCGGGTGGGAAGAAGAGCTAGTTGGGACGTGTGTACTAATGGGCAAGGAAGTGTCCACAACCTATGATGGGGCTAGGGCACACTATTGACGGGGACTCTCGCTCAGACGGCGACAATACGCAGTTCAGCTAACACATAGAGGTCATCGATTGGTCACTAGCTGCTTGCTTGCTGGCTTTGTTGAGTTGGAATGAAAGTTATCGTCTCACTGATTGGCTT
>JPKZ01003105.1:237361-249072 GCA_000803305.1 Toxocara canis | reverse complement strand
CGGGGATAGGGGCAAATTGGCTTTGTTGATACAAAAATGAATTTGAATGAGAGCATTAAAAGCTTCATTAGTGATAACGACGTAAAAATGCCGTCTCTGTTTTATGGGCCCCTAAAGCTTATTGGAAGATTTTGCTTAAATTTGCGTAATTCTTTTCCCAGTCTGGCTTATTGATCCGTTTTTATCCCTAAACCATCTGTCGCTTCGATATGGTATGGGTGCACTCACTGCATTGCACTCGCTATTGATGGCGTGCATTATTGTCTATCACGGCCCCAGTTCGTTCTTGTCGGATCAATATTCATTGCGTTTTAAATGGATTGTGCAGCGAATTGGTAGAGAAAGGCATTTGAGGGTGTATGGAGGGAAAGGAAAATGAGAGGGGGAGGTGTTGTCACCGACGTTCGAGTTTTGACATTGGACTTGATAAATAGCCACGAAAACAGCACGCCGCCTTCTGCCAACAACGTAACCTCTAGCCCAAGAACGCACACCATCACTCGTGTGCTGCTCGGATTACAACACACACTATGGCCCAATCATCACTATCCGCACTGCCCAATTCGTAAGATCACAACGAAGGGGTGAGCGCAGTTCGTAATGAAATGGGAAAAAGGTGCTCAGAATGGTCTATCATGTTCTGTATACTCGTACAAGGTCAGTGATGCTTGATATAATAGTAAAAGAGGATGAACAACGACTTTTCTTGCGAAGGATGGATCCGGTTGCTCGCTAAAAATTCTTTTTTACGGGTGGGCGCATTCCGATGAAATATGCGGATGAACCTCTGAGGAATTCTGAATGCGAAAATTAATGTTAAGTGGCAGTGATCGGTCGCGAGGACTTCAGAAGGGATGCATTCTGAAAGTGGAAATTTATGGTCAGGATATCGTGTGACGAGAGTGGATTGCGTAGTACAAGAAAAAAGGAGTAATGTTTTGAAAAATTTTTCGTATAGTATCCTCTGAGTATCATCGCTTGACCTACTGAAAGTTCAGTCACTCCAAAAGAACGATGGGAACGATGGCAGTTACCGTCAGTAATTGCTGGCTTTTCTTCTCGCTGTCTCGGAACATTTAAAAGAACGCATGTAGAGAAAAAGCTAAGCCTGCACTACGTGCTCCTTGATAAGTCTGTGTGTGCGTCAACTGTGCGCTAGGTCAACTAAATTTGTTGTCGATCGGCTCATCTTCAAGTCGGCAAAGTATAAGCGCATCAAGATAACGGTTGTTTGCCCGACAAACAGCAGCGTAGTAGTCGAGCCGACGTAATAAAGTTAGTTGTTAGCAGCAATAATGGTGCAAATCAAATTTTTTTGCAAATCAAAAATCAAATTTCTTGAATTTTTTAAAAAACGGTCGTTTGAAAATCGAATTCAAGTTTTTACAAAGTATCCTTTCGAGAATATTTCCCCGGAACTTTAATGTATAAAGTGGGAAACAGTTTAGAGGCGAATTTATGCACTGGAAGCAGCTTTAAGAAGGAATCTTTTTTTTAGTTTTTCCTGAGCGACGATTTTGCACGGGGTTTTGTAATAGTTATCGGTAAGATGTTATGACGAGTTTTTTTAATAATTTCTAGAAGAAGGATTCACTCAAATGGGGGCCTTCATTTGAGCAGCAATGGTACATTGTCTTGATAAATTCCTCGTCTAGCATTTTTTATAGAGTTGTATCGCTTTTCGCTTTATTGAAGCAGTGGAGCAACTAATAAAGGCGCTTTGTTTACTTCGGACGACTATTTGCGCATGTATTAGCGTGCCTTTTCACCATCAATGAGTGTGCTTCTGTTTTACCTCATTTAGTTGTTTGCATCAATTCGGCAAAGAAAAGGGCGCCTTCAAATGTGGTTTATTGACCGAACACGCATAATTAATCTTGGCCCATCTCTTGCTTACCCGTTCCGTATTCCTCAGATTACCGGAGTCATGCACAGTGTTCTTCCCTTTATTGATGTGTGTGTGCGTAACCGTTCACAGCTAGCAACGAGGCGAACTTTTTGTTGCTCATTGATTTCTAGTATAAATCTGGAAAGGGGAAATATGGAGTGTGATCTGTACTGCAAAATAGAATATCTCACTAGAACTACCTGAGGGAGCGGTTATGTTGTAGCAGCTATAGCTTCCAAGCAAAATGGTGATGGCTGAAGTGTCAAGGGCAAGAACTGCGATGCGGTGACGAGCGGGATAGCCAGGAACATCGCGCTGAGTATGTGTGATTGTCTCGAGCGCAGAGGTAGAGGCAAGGGAGGAGGGAGGGAGGGAAGTAGTGGAAAATATGGACGGATGGAGAGGAGGACGATTTCGCAAGTCCTGACTTTGACAAAATGGTCAGGGGAACAGGCAAGTTATGGCCGTGTAACAATCAACTCTGACGCCGTGAGCACCGCTTGAGGGCATATAACTTTCCAACCGATCAAAGAAGCTTATAGAGGGAAAGTGCAGCACGGAGTTTGTAAAAAAATGAGAGGCGATAGGTCTTTTTGGATAATGTGGAGCGTTTTTCTCAGCATTATGGCGTTGAATGGTGCGGTTGTATTGACGACCGAGGAGCGGATTTAATTACGTCATTATTTAAATGGAATGTCTTCATTTCTTTGAGAGTGCAAGAGTTGTTATCACGGAGTTTTTTTTATATTGCGATGCTGATGAGATTCGTTGTTGTTGTAATTATTGACGTTTGTTATGCTATGCTTTAGAGCAGCCATCACATATTACTCCCATTTCTTCGCCGCTGAATTTTTTTTTGATTTCCAGTTTCCCCCTCCCACTCTCCCCCTTCCCTTTTATGTTTCCTGTACACCATTTTGATGCTGATTTAAAGAAATGTGTATGCACGAATTCAATACGATCTTTTCCGGCCCTCATTTGCATCCATTCTTTTAAATGCTGTGGCAACCAAATAGAAAAAACCATGAAACGATAGTTCGAAGAAAATCTTGGCATATGAATATTGACCCTAATATTGGCGGCATCAGTATGCTGCAGTCACGCTTATAAAGTAATGTGCGTTTGAATAATTATAGACTTAAATTTGAGATGAGACTTGTGTCGATTAACTAACCGAGGGGGGGGGGGGTTAGTGGTTGTGGAGTAGAGTATTTTGCGGTAAAACCATATATAATTAGCGAAGCGCAAGCAGTAAAGGACCCCGTATTAGCGTTTGCAATAAATGGGATGCGCATTGCAATACAATTAGCGTGTTTAAGGGGGGTTGATGAGCCAGATGCGTGTAATGCTATGCAATGGAACGTTCTCGTTTCCATTAGTGTTTATCGCTGCTGCACTGCGCCACTTTTTGCAGCATTTTACATTCGATGCGTTGTCTTTTACTGCGTTGTCTAATTTTGCATGTAGAAAAAAGCAAAATGCTTGCATGATTTCTCGGAGGTATTCATCGAGTAGAAGTGGTTTTTAAGAATAACGTTGGTAATTTTTATCCCATATATCGTCATACATTCAGCACAGTTGCACACATGTTGGCTACATGCAATGAGGAAACTTTTCACACTAGCCACGCTCTATTGTGTGTCCACCATGGCGGTGCCTGATCGGATTTAAGCCACCTTGCCTCCTCATCAGGAGGCGAATCTGTGGACGCGGATATAAGAATCATAAGAAAATCGACAATGCAGTGCGCGTTGAAACCCTGATAGCATTTCTCCACATTCGTAAATTACCGCTTTACAAACGATAGTCGATTTTATGGTGGGAAGTTGGAACTTGCGAATAATTATGGATTGTACTTGAACGGTTTGGATTTATGATTTTCTTTTTCCGGGGTTCTGATTACATCGCATTCTTACGACACGTCTTCGTGGTCTCCTCTCATAAGTTTGAAGAAATAACGAAATTTTTGAAGAAATTTCTCTTTCAAATTGTTGGCAAGTTTTGGGATATATTATATTGCATGGTCGCTATAAAAAGACTGCGAGCTGATGTGGCAGTCATTTGTTTATTTAAAAAAATCGAATCTGTGGTGCCTTTTCGTTGTGTGTTTACGAGCATCTTACATTATCTGTTCTTCATGCAAAGATTTGTTCATTCTTCATCTCCGCCTAACGAAACACTGGAACATGTTCGTGGCAGTAAGCGTGTAATTTGTAACTTTCCAGGCAATCAAACGCTATGCAATTTTAGGCATGAAACGTGGGCAGAGATTCATGATCAAATTTTGTTCAGCATTTTGGTCCTATGATATCGGTCGTATCGGTTGCCATCAGCTTTATTATGACGAGTGGTCAGGTTGTACTGAAGAAACATTTGATTTTTTTCCAAATTTTTTTGCTTTGTGATGATTAGAAATAATTATGATTTGACGTCTTATTTTTCATTTACATCTTTTGTTCGCCGGTTACACGTGTGCAATGCGGAGTTTTAAACGAAATCTCTTGAAATATTAAGCTGCAAAGTTTGTGGAGTCGTGTTCTTTAAAATCTTTTCCACGCAATAGAGGCACTTTATGCTGTGTGCATTTTGTTGTGTCTTCTGGGACATCAGTTTGGACTCGTATTGTGCTTTTCAGTGATTTTTATCACACTTGTAGAGCAACATTTGTTCGATCCTTTTTGAAGACAGATTATTTGTAAGGGACCGAAACGGCGTATGTTTGAGACTCACACGTTAGCTGAGGCATTCTAGCACTGCGCGGAGGCATTAACTATTAAGTTTGGGCACTGATATTGTTTGATGGATGCGATTTGAAAGTTTTCAATTATCAGATTTTGCAAATTTTGATTCGCAATTATAATAAATGATAAAATTCCGCACTCTTACTTGGATATTTCACATAAGACATTGTTGAATGCAGGGCTGGCTCTGCGCGCAATTTTAGAATGGATTATGGGCTTAGAAGTTGTCTGCACGTCAGCGAGATGTCGCTTTAGCGGCACAATTAGCGATACCATTACAGCGTTGAACTGGGTTCTTTCTGACTTTGGCTTTGTTGCTGTCATTGAAATTGTTAGCAATATGCCGTTTCGTCGTGATTTCTAAATGTTGCTGGTTGACCAGCACGTGAAGTACACGTGGGCGCACTATACCATGACCGATCACAAGCCGTAACCCAGTTTTATGCTGAGATCGCAACGCAATCGAAAAAAAAGCGAAGAAACTGTGAGAAAAGTGACAAGGCAATAGGAAAAAAAGGAAAAAATAAACGACGAAGGCGTAGATAAATTCAAAAATCGATGCAGCTAAAAGTAAAATTCATGCCGAGTTACAAAGTTAACCTCGTCTGTGTGTCTGAATGTTTATGTTGATGTTGCTTGTTTGTATTTCCTACCTCCCAGAAAATGTCTGAGGAGTCAATTTCTCATGCAACAGTAGTGCAGTTATTCATCCTTGCGGTATACGTGACGGTTGGTAGTCATTATGAAGTTCTGCTGAAGGACCGCTGTACCGAATATAGATTGACGTGTTTATTTTTGGAAGTTCGGGGCGTCTAGGGACGTGCTGAAGTGTACAGTGATGTGCTTGTTGTTGCCTCGTCGCGCATTCTGAATTGTGACGATTGGGGGATGTGTGAATTGGATGGAGAGGGAAAACAGTGCGCTGTCATCGGATAGAATCGCAACTGCATTATGCTTTCAGTTACGCACTTCATGTTCGCTGTCGTATTGAGCAGGCTTAACGGAGTAATTAGCTTCAATTTGATGCTGCACCGGAGAAGTGGAGAGCCGTGAATTCGAGTCTCGTTTGCCTCATTAGTTTTGTCCATTTTTATTTATGTTGCTTATTCCCTTATAATGGCTAGGAGGCGTTGTTGGTGGGCTATAATGTCTAGAACGATTTTTAATTTGATGGCAGTAGGCAGATATTCTTTCATAGTTTTCTCGGTCATCATTGTCCCTGTCTTCTATCATTCTTCCAGGAAATAAGGCCTGAAGCCGTTAAAATTTAAGATACATGCACTTTAGGAATATGATGTTCTTAATCCTTCAGATGCCGAAACTTTCTAAAAGCATTTGAACAATTTTCAGCTATAATCGGCGGCGTAGTGGTTGGTATTCTTGCGGCGATTCTTCTGGTGATGTTCATCGTGTATCGAATGCGGAAGAAGGACGAAGGCAGTTATGCGCTTGACGAACCAAAACAACCGCCGCACTATTCATATGCATATCAGAAGGCACCAACTAAGGAGTTTTACGCATAACCTCCCCTTTCCGCTCTTTTCTTTTCGTTTTTAGCGTCGACGAGGGAAGCTGTACCAGTTTCTCTCTAAGATTGCATCACTCTGCGTTTCTCACTTCTCCTCTCATCGGAACGCCATGCAAATTTCAAAGAAGCAACTGTTGGTGATTGTGTTGGTAGGCGTGCTTGTAAATAAATGTGTGTTATACAAGTTGGGGGGTAGGGAAAGAAATCACTTGTAGTGTTTTTTAGAAAATCTTCTTTTATCATATTGGTTTTGTTAACTGTATCTCATTTCCTGCGGCCATCTCCAAATGGGATTTGCGAGAGAGAAAACAAAAGGACGAAGCTTTTTTTGATGTTTGAAAAACTTCTAGAGCTTCTAAGGGAAGTCTAATCGGTGATCTAGGAACGAGCTTTTTTTTCTTTTTCAAAGCGTTATTTCATTGTTTCAGGAGCAGAATCGTCGTATGTTATTCGGTGTTTGACGCTCTGTAGAATTTTTATTTCGGGATAAGTGGAAAAAAGGGAAAGATTTTATGGAAATTTGCATTGATGGTTTAATTTTTTTTTTTAAAAATCACAAATCGAATTAGCGGATGTGTTATATGGATATAGAGGGGAATATATATGTCATAATAGATGAGTTGTTTTTGTTGCGAATTTATGACAAGGCAGATCGACTGCTGAAACGTCAATCATTTGGTTAGACTCAATTTGTTGACTTTTTTTTGATAGTGTCAATGCTTAAAATTTCTTTCATAAAACTATAGCTGCTACTGATACTGCTATTGTTGCAGTTGTTGAAAAGTGCTGAAATGTTTGTTTTGTTGCACTGCCTTTAATCAGCATATGATTGTGACAAGATTTTCTCTTGTTTTTTTTTTCTCTCTTGTTTATCGTTTACTCTATAGACGTTATGCATTGTCAGTTGATTAGGTCGGCTACATTCGGAAACGATATGGGAAACATTCGTGCTGACGAGATAAGAGATGCTAAGTGAAATAGATTGGATAAATGAACTATGGAATACGAAACATAGATCGGTGGATGCTTTACTCATCTATTCTTTTTTATTTGCGTTTCATACGCTAGATAATCAATACTCTTATGCGTTCATCTCGAAAGCATATTTATTATTCATATACAATCACCTATTGCAAAGTCTTTTTTCGAATAACAAAACAATTTGCCATTCGAAGATTTTGGAAAGGATTCAATCGTTCATAATTGTATTTGTTAGCGACGATCACTGAACTCCTTTCTCTAAGCAGGCGTTAAAGACATTTCATATTCGCCTACCTTTTTTCTCAGTGTTGTGTTCATCAACGCGAATATTGCAAATTATTATTGTTCGTATAATAACGCTACTGTTTAAGGATGTGTGACAACAAAATGTTTGCAGCTAATTTGATCATATTACTTCTTTTTTTTCCCCTCATTAAAAAATGTGATTTAATTATATCGCACATCTCATATATTCTAAACGAATTGTGGACACGTTTATAAATTTGCAAAAATGTTTCTTTAAATGTTAAATTTAATAACGCATCATTTTTTTTTGCGATTTCTCAATCCATTGTTGTGCAAATTTTTGTGAATGTGTATGTGTGTATGCGTATTGTGATACGGGCGATTAATTTCGACTCGTTTCGTTGTATAAGTGAAGGGGAAATGTTACTGATTTTTTTTGTAATTTAATTTTTATTTGATTTTTTCTGCCGACAATTTAAATATTATCGACTTTTTTTTCTGCCAGAAAGTGTTTTGTTAAGTGTATTTATGGGCGCTGAGGGGAGAGGGGAGGGGAAGGGGGGAGAACGTTGGGAGGAAGTGATGAATTTTTTTTTGAATTTGATTAACAACTGACTGAACGGCTACTGTTCGTTAAGGATGTGATGTTTTTCCTTTGAATTCGCTGCTCGTTTGAATACCATTTCCATGTTTCGTCTATGTGTTTTACATCCTGCCCTTTCTCTCTCTCTCTCTCTCTCTCTCTATCTTTCTCTCGAGTTAGTGCCTATTATGAAGAATGTCATTTCGTCCGTCGTTCGGCCGCAAAGATTGTTTTTCTTTTTTTTTTGTTTTCAAATGCTGATGTTAGTTTGAAAGTGTTTCGTTTTGTTTCGATTGGAGTTAATGCCCAATTGCGTTGTGTATTTTGTGTGAAGATCGTAACGCTGCATAGGCGATTAATCGAGTATATATGCTTTGTTCAAAGGTTTTTCTTTGCCCTCACTTTTCAACTGTTTTGACGTTCGAACAAATATTTCTTTCATTTCCGATGATACGCAGCAATGATCGTTCCGTTGAAGTTAAGCACTCAATAGCACATGAACTACGCGGGAAGAGTATAGCTAATACTTCCAGTTCTACTTTATCCTGGAGCTGAATAAACTTTGGTCGAATAGGTTCATTGGTAGTGATTTACGACGGCGTTGATGGTTACTGATTAAGATCTCAGCAAGCCAGAAATAGTACTACCAGTGACACAGCTTCTGTAAGCTTTGAGCGTTGGCTTGTCCCTGATTGCAGTGGTTTAAATAGGGGATATTTTAAACCATACGGATAGATGTACAGGTAAGTGAATGGATGGATGAGTTAATTAGTAAGCAGTGGGTTAGAAATGCGTGCAGTTCAAATACAATTGCAAATATTTGGGAAAGACCAAAAAGTAGGTATTTGTAAGGCAGTCTATAAGGGGATGAGTATTTGGGACACAGGAAGATATGTGTTGTTTGTAAAACCAAGTGGGTTAGATAGGTGGCTTTCTAAAGAGTACCTGTATTACAGGTAGTCCTTGTCGTATATTCGACCTTACAATGATTGAAGGTCCGAAACATTGGAAGGGTGAAGAGAGAGAGGAGGGGAGGGCAGTGAGGGATAGATGGTTCAGCCACCTACATTGTTTTGAGGTGTCTAAGTAATTTCTCAAAGTGCCGCAATATGGATTCAGGTATGTTGACGTAGTATTGAACTTACTGTTAGTTACCTGTTTTTTATAGGTTTTTGAGGTTTTCCATGCAGTTGCCCAGTGCGCGAACTATCTACTTTTGGTTCAGTAATGGTATCATTTTTGCTTTGAAGCTACTCCGGTGGTTTTTTTTTTCTGATTTTAAAATCATAACTCCTTCAGGCTGCTCGAAATTAACAACCTTTCCTTTCTTCATTAATCCTCGCGCGCGCACATTGAAATCTTTGTATGGTGGCAGTGTAAGGGACAGGTGAGTGGAAGTGTGTGATGAGTTGTGGAGATCGGGTTTCGAGCATGAAATGCACTCAGTGTACGGCATATATACGATTAACCACTCGGGTACGTATTGCTGTGTGCGTAGCTTGCGCTCATTAATTTACTTCTGAGAATTCGGGCACTCCAAGTTGGTTGCGTAGTAGTTTGTGATTGCAATTGTTTATTGTTTACTTGAAGAGAGCGCCTCCAGCAATCAATCGATCATTGATTGACTTTTCGATTGGAGTATTACTGTGGTAAGATGCGGTAACGTGAGAATTTGAAAATAATGGCAATGCTAGGATAATGGTTCAAGATATTATCGAGACGAAATTACCCTATATCATTCGAAAGAAGTTCCCATCAGTGGGATTATCACGATGCTTCAGTTTTCCGCTTCAAGAATCTGATATTCTCATATTTCTTGGAGTTGTTTTTTCTATGAAAAAAAAAACAACCCGATGAGCCAAAACTTCATTGTAGACGAGTTATAAAGTGCTTCCGGGAGTCGATGAAATTGCCATGAAAGAGAGCGCTGTGAAACATTGAAGGCATCTATACGATAGATTCTGTGAGGTTAGTGAAAAGATATAACAAACGGAATGCTTTTGTTGTTAAGTGAGAGAATCACAGCACTGCGATACTGCAGACATTCGAACATATGAAGTTCGATTACGCGTCTCCATTATTCGACGCACATTTGTCGTCGGCCGAGTTAATGAAACGATTGCTTGCAATGCCCATACGATGTGGCTGGTAGTACCCGTTGGTCATTGACCGGTACAGCACGATTCGAAGCCATCCACATTGCTAATTGGGAACGGATAAACTTGGCAAGGGGCTACCACTCGCTCGCTCACAATTGGCTTTCCGATGACTGCACAAGCGTTCATTGTATTCAGCGAATATATACGGATCATGATGGTGTGCCTTCCTAATGGAAAACTGTTGGGCAATGTTGGCAACTTTGAGATTGACAAACAATGCGCTACTTACTAGTTCGGGCGTAACATGCAAAATTGCACTCAACGTTTCGTCTACAAGCCATCATGAAGAGAAAGATAGCTTATCGTCGAAACATAAAGCCGACTTGCTCTCTGCTCTGCGTTTCGCTTGTCGTCCCATGAACTCGGCACATAGGCTTTTCTTCTTCCCGATATGGGTCATATGCGCAGAAGGACCGCTTTGATAAATAGATCAAACTTGGATTATTTAATATGTGAACGGCAATCGTGTTCGCCATTTTCGATCATCGAGTATTTCACAAAGCATTGCTCGTTGTGCGTAACGTCGACAAGGCTGTACGATCGTCTCGTTGTAGTTGTGTTTAGTAGAAGGTCATCTCAACCGTTGGCTTATCGCTCCTCCGCATCTTATATCATATGCCATTCACTGATAGCGATTGCAACACCTTAAACGGCATGAATAATTTAATAGCTTATCGTTGATGTTTCTTTTGTACAACAGTAAGAGCACTGAACGGTAAGGAGCTTTTCAAGCCGATAATGCTGACCTGTGGAGTAACTATGAGGGCTGGATTCGCAGGAATTGTGTCAAGTAAAGTCCACGTCAAAGAAATATTGCACATCTTTTCGATTGCAAAGATTAAGCTGTGTGGATGCGCTGGGTGATTCAATGTGCGTTCCATTTGGTAAAATATCTTCCGACTGATTATGTTCATCATTCGTTTTGAGTTAGTTGTCTACTTTCTCTTTAACTTTTAGAATAGGAATAGCGTAAGTGAAAGTGCGAGTCTTGAGGAGGCGAATGCGAGAATGCTAGCTGTTGTGGATCAAATCTCGTACAGTTCGTAAGAGTCATCGACCAGCCAAGTCAGCAGCAGCTGTGTGTGTAATTGAGAGGATATCGGGCACGGCATAGCGTGTTGAAGTGCCTCTGTGTTGCTTGGCACACACTCATCGAAATTTCTCGACTTTGCGTTATCTCTTTTGCTCGTTGCCTCAACCGTTTTCCAAGCTTTTTCCCGGTGCTCGTGCACCACTTATTCAACGTTTTATTTGCTCCTAATGGAATATTTTATTCCCACGTGAATTGTTTGCTTTCCTTATTTACGATCAGGAGACTGCGTCCTTTCCTATCTCAAATGTTCAAATTGACACTGTGAACAATCAACATCTACTGAAGAAATTGTTGTAAAATTGTAGCCCAGTCTTTTTATATGTACTGTGATCTGATGCATATATGTTTTGCAATACCTCATTTCTAGCTTCACAGTGGAATTCTGAAGAAGTTGAGTTAGTAGTGGGTTGGAGAGTTCAGGAAGCAGAATGCATGCGTTGCATGTTCTCATCAATTACGGCAGTCTATGTTTCACTTCTTCTTCCCTCCCTC
>JPKZ01003105.1:208261-237258 GCA_000803305.1 Toxocara canis | reverse complement strand
GCCCTCTCCCCACGCCCCACGCCTTCCTCTTCTCCGCACTCCCTCTCCTCCCCTCCCGTATTCTACCGTTGTTTGAAACGTCAGCAATCGTTAGAGGCAAATACTGTCATGAATTTAGCAGGGTCGGCTGAACTAGACGTACAGCGGAATTGAGGGATATAGATATAAATTTTTTTTTGAAATTGAGATCAATACAAACATGAGGACATTGAGAAGTGAGCCCTCTTGCGCATAACGCTCGCGCTTTGCCATGCGCTGTTCTGCCTGGAGACATACTGGATGCCGGCCTGCTTCAGAAATTATTGTCGACAAAGACAGAAATAATTTAATAATGAACTCATTCAGAATGATCCCTACATAATAGAATCCGAAAACTTTGGCTAGGTTTTACATATTTCTTTGATGGTTAAGGTTTCGAGAAAATATTATTTGGTCGGCATTTTGAAGCTGTTTGTAGCTTGTTGTGCGAATATTAACAGTTTACATACAATGATTTCTTATGACAAACAATTGCAATTCAAAGGTTTGCCCAAAGAGCTTGTTGAAAGCATCAGCGCAAGGAACTGAATACACATGTGTTACTTTTGTTATGTGAATCATGATAAGTTATGAAGTATCACTGTAACGAATACTATTCGAACCGTCGACCAAATGAATTTTACAACATTTCCAAATGAGTAATATAAGTTCCCAAATATAAACTTAATGTTTCAGCGTTTTTTTTGTTTGTGGAGAGGGGAGAAGTTTACCATATAAAAACTATTTTTGCCTTGTTGGTCGAATATGTTTTGGGACTTAATGCTCTATGAATTAACAACTAGTGCTACGATGCTCAATGCAGATCGTTCTATATGAATGGTGTGCAACTAAGAGCGCATTAAATGAATCGCTAACATTTCCAAACGGATGTTTTGTTGTTTTTTTTTGAATTTTACCTTCTATCGATACTGCTGCGGTGAACATGTACTTTGACGAAGTTTATTTCCACTGGTGGCACAAAGCGCAGTTCACTTGATTGAATACTGCATATTAGAATGGACGTTTTTTGCCGTCCCAATTGTCTCGTTGACCAATTTTTGCTTTTCTCACCATTTTTCTCTTTACTAGTTTTTCGACCAAATGCATTTTTTTTCGATTTTAATGTTTTCTCTGCTGATTTTGTAAGGCATATCGCGACTCCGGTATTTGCATTTTCAGGATTTTGTTTTCATTTTCTTTTTTAGGGTAAAATGACGCGTTCCACTGCACCGGGCTCGATTTGTTCAGCAGAGGATCTAAAGGATGCGGGTAATGCGGCCGTAAAGGAGGGCAATTGGGAGGAGGCTCTCACCCAGTATACAAGTGCTTTGCAGCTTGACCCAGAACCGGAACTTCGAGCTACGATATATCGGAATCGAGCATTGGTAAGACTGAAAACCGATGATGCGGAAGGATGTGAATCGGATGCTACCAATGGTTAGTTTCCTAACCAACTTAGCACAGCGAATGGAAAAGAAAATATTTCTTGCAATAGCCACATGACTATCTTTGCGACCGAAATCTTTTTTTCCGTGGCTCAATTTATTTCCATGAAGCTGTCAATGAACAGATTATAGTATTGCTTGTGTGGTAAAGGATAATGGAGACAGGTTTATCAAAATGACTAGCTATTTGGGCAACCAATGTAAAATTCGAATTTAAAGGAAACTGTCGCCTTACCCGAAGAAACGAAATAGTTTTTGGATACTCAAATTCAGCTACGGAAAGAATTATTTTGGCTTCTGTAAAAATTCTTTATTAACTGAAAATCATTTTTGGGAGGAGGGTTCGTTGGTGACTTTCCTAGATTACCAATTACTTGATTGTTTAGCCAGTAGATTATTGAGGATTGCTCGCTTACGTTAGGAGATCTAGGGTGAATTAGGAATCAGAAATTGTCGACACAACACTAATTAGTTCTTTGCCACGTCTAATTAATGCCATCTAAACGATCGTCTATTGCTTGCACAAACGACCATCCCTGAAAAGATGTTTGCTGGATTTCACCTTCGGTCTGCGGATTTGATTGATATGAGATGCTATATGCGGTCTGAGTGGTCCGTAGTCTGATGCTAAGTGTCCGATATTTGTCTCCGATTTTTCTCAGCTGAAATTTCACTCATCTCCCATTAATGAGTTGCTCATGAATGGAGCTCCCGTGCTGAAAATAATCCTTGATAGTGCTCCCGTGCTTTGCCGTTCGTGCAATTTTATTTCGCTTTTTTTTTCGCTACCAGCGGAAGGTTTAGGTTTGTTAGGTCCCTTGAAATATTTGTCAGACACGAAATCTATGAGCTCGACTATCACTTATGTCGCCTGTGACGTCTGTACTTTGCGGTAGTTGGCGGAATGTTTTCGCACTCTCAACTAGTCTGGTTTTGTTTTCCGGATAGTGTACTTTTTGGAAAGTATGACAACCGTATGATGTATACGCCAAATTCGGCACTCTGGTACCCACATGACCTTTGTGCTTTCAAACTGCTAAACTTGACTGGAACGAAATGTTGTGTAATTGGATATTCTTAGCAAAATTTTGGGGCAGATAATATATAGATACGATCCTCAAATCAGCAATGCCTTAGCGTTTCCAGAGCTGGATAAGGGTTGTTGATGCTGTAGTTGTCGATCATATCGTACGGTGTTTCTCTGTCATGGATGAGTTACTCCATTCCAAGTCCATGGCATTCTTACTGGCAACAAGCTTGTTGTTTTCAAAGATATTTTAGGCTGACTCCGGTCACATATTCCTACTACACTTGTTTATTTTTTGAACACTTTAATATCGTGCGCCTTTAAAAAATTTATTTATATATATATATGTACATACGCATGTATATATGTGCATATACATATATATATATGTACATATATATACATGTATATATAGGAATGCAAATGACGCGAGGGTATTACTTTGTGAGTAGTTGGAAATTATTGTTTTACTAGAATGAGCCAGTTCAGAATCTGAACGATCAGTTAAGTTTTAACGAGAGCACAATACTGCAAAATTTTTTTATTTCCAGAGCTTACTGCATCAAAATTGAAGGAATGCCAGGGAAGTGTTTCGTTTAGTTCAGAGGTTGGGTGAAATTATAATAAGAATATATATTTCTGTGGTTATAATTTCTCAGCGATCTGCCATACAAGAACGCACCCGTCAGTCTGCTAATTGTCGATCAGCCACTGAGGAAAACATGCGATTGTGATGAAGCAATAGGTAACGACTATGAGCACTGAATGGAATAATGAGTGCAAAGAATGTGAGAGTGTGGATATGCCAACATTAATTTTACTTTACAGTTGTCTCTCATTCGCATAAAAAGTATTATAGTAAGCATATCACGCTTAACATCAACACAGATTCATTCCAACTCGAAATTAGTTAATTCACTATTTCAGTAACAATTTAAATGTTCCAAAAACTGCCTAGATTTTGATGTCATGAAAATGATTGTCTAACGACCCAGCATCTGAAACTTGGGTGAGAAACTAAGTAAAACGAACTTGAAACTTTTTCGAACTTAATATTACTTGACTTGATACGCATACATTTTACTAGATAAATACGAAAAGCATGATGATATTATGTATGTGATGATTGCTTAAGATTCCAAAGTTTTGCAGTAGTCACTGTGTGAAATGAGTTGAAGTAACATTGCGAAACGAGTGAGTTGTTGTTTGGTGCAATTTCTCAATTTGTTTGCATCGTTGACGTTGTTGATAGAATTTTGTTGCACTTGACGATCGCACATTCATCAGTGGACAATTGCACCATTGCACATTTTTGTTATCGTGCCATCCTTGAAACGAACACTCAAGGGGATTTTGAGGGACACGAAATAGAAAATCTCTCTCCATATTCACAAACGATTTCATTTCTTTTTCTTGCCTTTTTCTAATGGGGATTTACGACTTCTCTATCAAAATTCTTATATCTACGCTTTCACTCTTTCTTGATGATTCTAGACAGCATTAATAACCGAACACATGAAAGTAGGATGGCTAGAGCATCGCCGCGTTTACAGATGCATATCAACGGCGTTGAGCCTTATTTCATAAAACACTAAAAAGTATCGGAGAACGTCTAGACGTCTGAGGGTTATATAGATGACACATATGTTTCTAATGGAAATAATTCTAGTTAAATCTCCAAAATAGAGAATTCGTTTTTGTCAATTTATCTTTTATTTGAACATAATCTTTGTTTGGTCTTGAAGAAAACGCGCTTGTCTAACTTATTGGTCCTTCCCATATCCTTAGGCACTGAGTGGACATGTGGAATTTCGGAGGGCAGGCGAAAGGGAGGGGAGGGGGAGAGAGACGAGGTGGAGATCACATTCTAAACCCTCATAGGGTGTCTTTAAACCGTGAGGGTGCCAAAGAAAGAGGGTCCGTCGGTCTGAATTCCCGCATATCTTCTGCGACCTGTTTATCGATAGCTGTGTTACTGTATGATTCTTACGAGCACAGTTCAATGCATATGACGCTTGTTCGAGTTGATACGTTTGCTTATTACGATCGACGAAGAGGCTAGTGAATAATGTATTAGACGTTTGTCGGCAAATTCGTTAAAAGCCGGTAAGATGAGTAGTATGGTTGGGGGGGGGGGGGGGGGGGTTATGAGAAAGGAATTGTTGATTGGTTCAAGAGGGGGATGTGGGAGAGGGGTTTGTCAGCCAAAGGTAGCGTTCGCATTGAACCGTGAATATAAATGTGAAAGTGTTCTACTTATCGATCTATGAGCATCTTCACATAAGTGTTTATTAATTATGCCCCATCGCAGACGGCTCTTGCAAGCGCGTTGTCAGCATGACAGCTTTACGATGTTGCTGCTTAGTAAATGGGTGGATATATTGGTCTAAAGGGAAAGAAATTTATGAAATACAAATGATGCTAGGCTCAATTTTATATGTTGTTTTTTTTTTCGGCATTCCTGAATTCATCCATACAAAAGCGAGTTTTCGACTATTTACATGTGTCCGTTTTACAAATTGCTTAACAATTAATTTCTTAGATCTTTTAGAAGGTTTACGATCGCTGGGTTTACTTACATTTATTGACTAAGGTACGAAATTAAGTGAACATAGGCGAACAAATTTGATTTGATTGTGCTTGTGATAAATAAATTTGCAAAATTACAGAACTTATCAGTGTTCTTGGTGAATTTCTGTTCTGTAACTAAAGTGAATTGTATAATGGGAGGTATTGCCGTTTTTTGGGGACCCATAAATAATGAACAACTAATTTTAGCGATTCATTGATAACCTGCAAAACCGAATTTGCATGATGTGATTACAGAGGCGTTCAAAACATCGTGCTGAACTAAGCATTCGACTTAAGAAAAAACGCGTTAGATCGTATCTTATATTTTGCCAATCACTACTATGCTTTTGTTAAGCCCAAAGTTATCCATGTTTTATTCGGTCCTTTTAAGAGAATTTTTCCGCTATATTTCACTATCCGCGCTCACAAAGATTAACTGATTATCTGTGATGATCGTTTCTTATTGTTTTATGTCGAATTCATTGGTTGTTGAAGTGATAATTCATTTAATCAATCAGAACATTGATTGTAAACAATTTTTCATTGTTTACAGCTTTGGAATTCAACAGAGCTGATGCGAAAGCACTTTTTCGAAGAGCGCTTGCTAGGGAGAAATTGGAAAACTGTGCTGGTGGAATCACCGATGCGAAGGAGGCACTTCGACTGCAGCCTAAGGACAGGTGAAGGACTTAAGCCTAAGGACTTAACTTCTTGTGAAATTTTTTTTGTTTGTATCATTTTCGTTCTATCGACAGTGGGTCAGGACGAATGCGTTGGGCATCTAAATCTAAGCAGTCAGAGTTGTCGCTCGAGTTAAGGGTTAAGGGGTGCCATAGTGATTGTATGAGTCAAAGCATAACGCAAATAAACATTTAAATATCAACTCCTTCAGACCCTTGTATCGATCAGCGAAAAGAAATGTGACCATTGGTTTCTTCATTCTACCAACTGCAAATGTGTATCTGTTAGCACATCTCCTGTTCTGGTTATTTCATATTTTCGTCTTATACTACTCAGCGAATATGAACTTTCAGGAACATAGTTGAATTATTGCAACGTTTGGTTAAGATGAACACGGATAAGCAGAAAGCAGCGTTGAGTTTGGACAGTCGTGTTAACGATATGAATAAACTCGCCTTCATTGAAGGTGATGCGGAACAGCGAAATAAGGTTACCTTTATGCTGTTTTTTTTTTCCTGCAAATATTCGCCTATAGTCTGCTATAATTCATTTCAACTCTTTTTTTTTAAATAACCCAACAACGTTTGTCGAAGTGGAATTCGGCTAAAAGCACAACGTTATCGTGAGCGATCGCGCTCTGTGGGATAAAATATATGGACATCACGGTGTGAAAAATATCGGTAGCAGTTTCACCAGTTGGTGTCATCGACAAACGGTTCACCAGTTGGTGTCATCGACAAACAGTTCACAAACCAGTGCAACGCTACTTCATCAGTTTTGCATAAGTGGCGTTTTTACCGTACATGGCGGTCGTGAAAAGCCGGATTAAAGTTATTGATCACTTACGGAATTGAGTTCTCATAATTGAATCTTTTGTGGTTTATTAGGATTTGATTTAAACGACCACTTTTTTGCGTCGAGTAGTCCGTTTGGCAATAATTCATTTGTAGAAAGACTTAAAAATGAAACCCCTTTCTTTATACGGAAATATTGACCGCCATTCAGCCCACTTGGGAAGCTGAAAATGATCGCAGCAGAGTAATGCAGTATTCTCACACCATCATACCAAAATGACATTTTGAAAAATTTCATGTCTCGCTTACCTCCAAGTTTCGAAATTTTAGGATACGTTTACCCACGGCCATTGTTTTGCAAGTTACGCATATAGTAGACTTTGAAAGTTATTTTTTGAATTGTTCGGTTGTGTCGGCCGTTATGTGCAGCATAAGCAGTTTATGGACGAGCTAGCCTCCCCTCCTCCCCTCCCCTCCCCCTCTCCTCACACTCGAATTACTGATTTTGATGTCACTGAGGCTTCAGTTACGCAGGATTACGGTCTTTTTGTTTTTTTTGCTGTTTTTTTCCCGTGCAGATTATCTCATTCCAAAAGAGTCGCGTCGCCTGATCGAGGTCGGCTGAGAATTGGCAACTGCTATGTCCCAAATGGGAGACCATATGGGAGTGGAGGAGGCGGAGGGCTTATAAGCTAATAGCGGTTGCGGTTTGGGCAATGGCAGTAATAGTTGTTTTAGGCGATAAATAACTTGTTAGTGTTGGCCCGCGATTCGGAGACGGGTGCAAGCCGTGTGTGGAACGACGGCAAGATTATCGACTCCGTTATGCAACTCATCGGTGACAAACGAGCTGACGAGCAATTCGTGTTGGGTGCCGTACGAGTGCTAGATGAGGTCGTTAAGAATAGCAAGCGGGTCAGCTGCCTTCCGATATTTCACATTCAGAAGGCCATTCTCCCTGACTAACCTTTTTCCTATACGTCTTCCACTAAACTTTCAATGATTTCCCGACCCCGTCATTTTCAAATCTCGTCGAATAACTCTTCGAAACCTACGATTATTCGTTGTTTCGAGTTTAAAATGCGGAAGACTTGGTAGTGCACTAAAGAAATTGCTTGCGAGAGGAGAAGATTGAAAAGAAATGCTTTTTAAGGAATATTTGAGCGAAAAAAAATTACAAAAATTAGACTTCATTTTCGCTATTTTTTCGCCTAGAAACTAGACGTATGCTTGAAAGTGATGAAAATCAAACTAAAAATAAGCACAAAAACAAATAACGCTACAAAGTGAGCCTGATTAGGCGCATATATAGAGTCGCTGTTTGTTCTTGTCCTAACTAAATGTGTCACTGAAAGATCATCTACAGATGTGTAAGGTAAACAAGACGCATCTGGTCGAGAGTATGCTAGTTGCTCAGCTGTTCATAGAAAACATCTCATATTGATTGTAGTCGATGAAATGCGCATTGTTGACTCGCATTGTTCCCTAGAATTTTTTTTAGGGGGGAGGGGGAGGAGCAAGTATAGTATTTGCACTTTGAGCAATACCCAAATGTCTTGAATACGATTACAGCTCGGGCAAAGTTTGCACTCATTACAATGCACACGTTTTCATTCGAAATGTCGTGTAAATCGAAGAATGGGTCTTCTCGACATCACAGCTGCAATGAAAACAACGAGAGTAAAAGGGGGCGATCTTAGTTCAACGCCATTAAATATAAGTAAAGCTTTTAATTTAGTCGATGCCCACCCATTCGATTTATCTTCTGACTCTGCTTCATCTATCAGATTCGTTCTTAATCAGTAATTGTTTGTGTGCAAAAGCACATATTCAGAGGACACAAAAGGAAAAACGTAGAGACACAAGATATTCATTGACCGCAACGTCGAGTAATCTGGTTGACAAAGACTGAAATGTGCGTTTTTGCTCATGCGGCTACGCTGCAATTGATTTATTGTTTTATAACTGATTTTGCTTCGGCTCTCTTTTGATGTGTCTAAATTGATTTTTTTTGTCGTTCGATTGATCTGCGATTAGCATATTCAATTACTGTTTACGACGGCCAGGGCACTTTACAAGCAGAAAATATTTATCATTGAGGCATAAAAACCAATTGATCACAAGAGACTGTTCGGCACGAGAGATCCTTTTTATTTGCAAAAAATAGTGCTCAATATGCACTCACTTAATGGATCTGGTTTATATGAAGTCTAGTCACTTTTTTTAATTCGGTTAATTGAGGATAATTATGATCATTCACTGCTGAAATACTGGGATCTGGAAGGTGGCGAAATTACAGCCATCCGATTTCCAAAATTTTACTGATTCACGCCCCCCGCCGCCTCCCTCCATTCTACCTCCCGTAAATTACGTTCTTCCTGCTAAGAAAACAAAACTATGCTTATTTAAATAAGTGAGATTTCGTGTTTGTTTTTCGTCACAATGACTGATTTCGTTCAGCCCATCATCCTTTATCTTCCGCTCCTCTCTCCCGCCACGTTTAGTCATCAGAGCTAATAATTCTCAAAATTCGAAAAATATGCGGTGATTTTGGTTCCCTTTCAAACATTGTGGCAGTCTTATTGGCTTTTGACGAATGGAATGCTGTTTCCCATTCAAGCATTCAAGCTTTACCCATTCAAGCAAGTTTATTTGCTTGATATTCTCATGTTACTTCGTATAATTGCGGCTCACGGTGTCTTTTACAGGGTATGCAGGATGCGGAAAAAGGATTCAGTTATTTGCGCTTAATACAAAACCTATTTGCGTTTGTCTATTATAATTTGCACCGTTTTCCTTGTATCATGGTAATGTGATGTGGGTTGAGTGTCTCTACACGCCGCTGCTCAAGAGGCACACAACACAAATACGCGCTCTCGCCGACTCTCAGCTGTGTGTGTGTATGCCTGCCTATACGTTTCGTTGGTATGTATATGCGTCTGTGTGAGTCTGTTCCGATAAGTGATCATTCATCATCATCGTAGAACAAATAGATCGTCATAAGAGTGTCATCTAGAAACGCATCTGGCGATTGACATTCGAAAGGGGGAGCCAGTCACTTGCATATGTGACAGACCAATCATTTGAACTGTGATGCATATCGCATTGATGATTTGCGTTGTGGTGTGCACAGAGAGGCACTACGCATGAAAACAACATTAACCGAGATAGGTATCTTAAGCTAGAGACATACTCCTGACAGTGAGTGAAGTACAGGATCAGTCAGCGTTCGCGCAATGCCTTCGATGAACTCACTTTGAAGTCGCACTCGTCTATTAGTTCGAGAAGCGTCTTACCAAATATACGGGAATAACCGAATTTAAAGGAAGAATTCGAGAGGGGAGAAAAGGATAATCAGCGATTCTCGAGATGCGGGGGTGGAGGATATTTCAATCAGTATTCTGCGAGGACATCGTTTCTCAACGGGAATCAATTATTTGACTCTTGTGTCCTGCATTTTTTTTCGGGCTCCTTTCCTGGAAGAAGCACTTCTTGGCTAGGTTTCGCTCTTCAGGGAAACAAATGCTCAAATTTTCACTTCTGATCAACCTTCCACTAAATTATTTCCCTATGCATTCTTTATCCGTTAGCTTCACTCCCGTTTTTCCTCGTCTTCCATTTCTGCCCACTGAAAATGGTCATTCGCTGAGCACTTGTTCGAACAAGTTTGCTTCATATAGATGATCATACGGTATGCACTGCTAAGGGTGATGTTTGGATTATATCGTTTTGATTCGTAGATAAATACCGCCGTGGTCGTGACGGTCCAGTTCTTATAGTTTGTAGCAAATTGAACTGACTGAATTCTAGCGTATAAGAACTTGAAAATCCATCACAGCGGCTTTAGTCGAATTGATCAGCATCAGTTTTGCTCTTAATTCACGTTTCCTTTTTATGATAACATTTTTATGAATTATAACTAACAGCAGGTTGATTTGTTCGATTGTGTTAAGAGACGTTTCATTCGATCGCTGATAATTGCTTCTATTTTCAGATAATTAATTACTCGCTATCATCGATTGTATTCATTTTATTACCCCATTATTAATAGCTGTTTATATGTCTCATAACTTTTAAAAAAACACTAGCATTAGTGGGATTTCCACACGTTGCTGCATGTCAGTTGTGATATATTGTCAAAGAGACATGAGAAATTTTATCGAGCTGAAATCGTTGAACTTCTGATTTTTTTGAAATTTTTGAAACTCACCATCGCTTCCTGATCAGAGATCGATTATATGCCATTTGTTATCCGCGTACGACAACGTTGGTGAGTGGAAAAGTGAACTCAATAGGCAGCGATGGGTTCATACTGAATTTCCGTTCTAACACGTACATTTTGGTTTTAGACAGCGGTATTTCTTTTTCGCGCACTCGAAATTCATATATTAAATCATCAGTTGCATCATGAAATGAACGACGCTGTTTGTTAATTTGGCAACGATTGTCTGGCAATCGTATACATAAGAGCGGCTAGAAATACAGCGCTTTTTATAGAGCGTAGAACAATTTCAGGCAATGCTGCTTGTTGATAAGCTAGGAATGCCGAAACTGACGAGGATATTGACTTTGCGTGACGATAAGCAGTTTGTGGATGCCAGCGGAGTTGTGCTGCAGCGAGTGTTCAACGCGCTAGCCAAAATGGATCGCCAAAAAGAGGTGAAGCCTGATCCGGAAGTCGCTGAGGGTATATTCTATTAACTTTTCTTTAGAAACATCATTAAACATTCGTATGGACGTATTACCATACCTTATTGTGAATTTGGTTTGTATTTCCGTATATATCTAATCTTTTTCAGTGAGAGGCATGTCCGTATGCAGAAAGAAAGCGTGATCTGAATCCGCTGTCTATATGTCCTGTTTTCGTCAGCAACTTTGATAATCTCTAGCTAAGACTATTCATAACGGGCATATCCTCATTTTTATTTTCTGCCTTTCCTTTAGTTTCTTTTTTTTTTAAATTTCAGTGCCTTCCCTTTCTGTGACAAGCTTGTTTCCCTTTTATGACACAAACCTCCTACAAGCCCTTCGAACAGTTGAGATTAAGGAGGCGATATTGCACCACCCTTGCCAGCAGAGCGACGCTTGGGAGTGTAGGTAGAAACATAGCCCACTAAAGGTCGTTTGCAGCCTCCGTGATTAGTGATAAATTTTAGGGAAATACTCTTTTCTCTATGCACTTTGCAGTCCCCTTACAGCAAGTTCCTTTGAGATTTTCCCATCTTTTTATCCAACAATGTACGCAGTCTTAGTGGAATTTCATCAGTTATGTTTTATTTCAGCAAATAAATTGTTGATAATTCGTTTAATTCTCGAGCTGGAGGAGATGTTGACCGACATCAACGTAAGTAGTACAGTGCGCGAAACAGTTATTGATTTACTGCTGAAGAATCTTATGCACATGGACGGTGGTCTTCCACGCGGTTGGAGCTGGCGATTTGTTGAGGATCGAGGTAATTTTTTCCCAGCAGTTTTAAGTTGAATTTTTTTGAGAAACCTCGAGAAAGCCCTGAGGCGTATAACATTCGCGAAGTACATTTTCGACGCTAGAGAGTAAAAAAGTTCATAATTTTTAGCACCTCAGAAAAAGGCGGTATGCACGAGAGGTTTGGGCAAAAAAAAAGCTTACTTCGCAAGCTTTGCAGCGTTTCGAGCGAAATAACTTCTCCTGGGAGGCATCTCCTTATGGTTCAGCAAGAAATGTAGTAACTATGCGATGCATAGTTCGGACTGATTCGATATTGTGGAAAAAAAAGAAAGCTGAAGTGATTGAGCGATGTGGATGTCGGATACAAATACATATTGGAAATCATTACCGTTTTTTTTTCTCTCTGTGATGCCCGTTTTTAAGTCAGCATAGGATTATGGAAGTTAGTTGCAATTTAAAAAGTTTAATGCGCATTTGTTAAAGGTTTGTTGAAGCTGTTACACGTGGCTACTCAAGTACCCGAGCAATGCGAGTACCCTGTATCATCGGAAACACGTCAACATTTGGCGATATGTCTTGCTCGTCTCAACGACGATATGGTATTTGATAACAGGCGCGCTGTTTATCGGGAACGTGTCGATGCTTTCTTCAAGTGCGCTTATTTATATTTATTTTTTTTAAAATTTTTAAGTCTGTTTTCATCAAAGTTAGGTTGCGTAATATTTGAGTAATTTTTCTTTTGTTTACTTCATAGTGTTTGCATGGAAATGTTTATCCTTATGCCAATTTTACTCTTTTTAAGTTATCACTCATTGCGGAAACTATGAATGACTCTTGTAGTGAGGAGGAATTTTTGTTTATAGAGACGAAATTCGTGATAATGGATTTGTTATGATGTCTGCTCTTACGATCTTGTTTTTCAGCAGTCTAATGGAACGACTGGACGACCAAAAAGTGAAAGTGAAAATGGCGTCACTTTTGATCACTTTGCTGCAGGTATATTTTAGTTTGAGGAATTTCGTTGTTTCTTATTGAGTATTTGAGTTATTGAGTATTTTGTACTTATTGAGTTATTGAGTATTTTGTACTTATTGAGTTGTTGAGTATTTTGTTTTCTATAAAAAGCAAAAGATTTTATGATTTATACAGAAACATTCATTTATTAAATGCGTCAAAGTGTAAAAGAATTTATACAAAATATATGGCTAGAAAAACGCATACTATATGATAAGTTCCAAATGAAGACTTATTAATGCCGGGCCAAACTCAAATTTGTGCTGTTTGCATTAACATAAGATATCATAATTTTGGCCGCGTTATGCTTATACTAGTAGTTTTTAATGAAATTGTTTTACGTGACTGAGCAATAATTGTCTTATTACGTTGAATAAGCGTAGCGAATGAAATGCTTGTTTCAAGTTCTCAAGATTTTAGTCATTGGCAAATAGTGACGAATGTTCATCACTGAATACATCTTGTTTACTCGTAGTCATCAAATTTAAGAATATTCCATCCGTGAAAGAATCTCATCGTAATTGCATGAATAATTTTCGAGTGCGGAAATGTTGTTTTCAGGGACCCGTAGATATTGGAATAAATTTGGTGACAAACGATCGAATAACGGCGATGATGCTCGATATGGCGGGCAGTGATGATAACTTGCATCAAAGCGTCGCTGCTGAACTCATTGTACAAACGGTTAGCAAACACGAACGTGCCACCACTATTCTCAAGGTATTTGTTTGTTCGTTTATTTATCTATATCGTCACTTATTCGCTTATTTATTTACCAGCCGTTTAGAGCATACAATCAATATGCACGACTTCCGTATCATATTATGTTTACTGAATTGTTAGTTGAGCTGTGTTTTGATTTGTTGTGATTCCGTTACAGAATAAGGAGAGCCACAGATTTGAGGGATGTGGAGAAAGATGAAAAAAGACCGTTTGTGAGCAGCCTTATGAAAATGCACGTACATGGGTACGTAGCTATATGGAAAGGAATAGAAAGCGTGAAAGGTAACAGGTAAGGAAGTTCGATCCTGCCTTCAATGATTTTTGAGGTTCGGTTCTGTCATTTTCAATTGGTGAGGACGACAATATTCTTTTGTTTTCTTCGATTTTAATGCCGCGCAGCTGTGTCATGGAGCCGGAAATGCTTTCATGAGAACGCACACCTAGATTCTTGTCGTTATTATTTGTTGTTTTTACTCTTTATTCGTACTTTTGACGGGTGGGGAGGGAGAAGGGAGGAGGAGAGCGTGGGGGAGAGGGGAGAAGTAGTCGCCGCAGGATGGATTGGCTAAAAGCAGAGAGAGCCAGTGTGACTTGCGCGCAGAAGAATGTCAGCGAAGGAAGGTGGCGGTATGTATTCGTGATGTTAAAAGTATTTTCGCAGGAACAGGTCATCAGGAATGCTGACCGCCAATACATCGTTTCTAATAATAGCTGAAAGGCTTTATCTCAAAGGAAGTATTTTGTTTGTTCTCTATACTATGGTATTAATTAATTTGTTTTCTTTTCGTGTAATGATTTTTGAATGTCTAGATCGGAGTGCCCATTCTACGTAAACTCTACAATTCGGAGAATGACAGTGTGAAGGTGCGAGCATTGGTCGGTCTGTGCAAGTGTGCTTCGGCCGGTGGTGATGATTCAAGTCGACAGACTATGCAGGAAGGTAGCACACTAAAACTAGCACACACCTGCAAGAAATTCCTGCTAGATATCAGCCGATACTCCGTCGACGTAAGAAGGTAGGATTCATGGAATCCATCTTAGATTAGAGCTGCACTTTTTTAGCGCTGTGGGATTTCAGCTGAAATGCAAGGTTCATTGCAAGTCTTTCAACGTATGGAAAACTGGCGTCTTTAAAACGATTATAATTCTTGTGTAGCAAGGGAAGTAAAGTGAAAAGTATTTAGTTACGAGTGTTTCGTTGTTGTATTTCAGGTCCTGTCATGTCTGGCGGTCACTGCGCTAAAGAGGACAGTGATGCAATAGAAATAGAGCATGTGCTGAACTTGGTTTTTTTTCTGCGGTTTGACAACTTTTTGAGAGTGTTGTCTTTTATGAGCTATAGGAGGGCCAGAAATGTTGGGAAGATAGAATGATCTTGCATAATTTGAGAACAATTGTGTGCCCTTCTAGCCATGTTGACTACTCGCTGCCAATCCTGTGAGGTCTGCGAGCATCCAAAAAGTTGTTCGGCTTTTTTAATTCACCTCATATGAAGGCAGACGCACAAACATGACCTTTAACGAATCAGAAGAGATACTATGATTTGTTTTCTAGGTGCGTCGATTCATAAAGGTGGTATATTTATAGTTCTACTTGAAATATCTTCATAAATTTTCGTTCATATATGAAAAGAAAGCAAACGTTCCAACTTAATAAAGACTTCCAGATTTGCATGCGAGGGACTGTCGTATTTATCGCTTGATGCGGACGTGAAAGAATGGATCTCAGAAGACCCACTTTTATTGCAAGCGCTTTTATCGCTAGCGAAGGTATTGTTCCCTATTTTTAGGCGATTTCCTTTCTAAGGTTCAAATATTAAACTGCTTCTTTCGTTGATGTTGCCAATGTAAGCCTGTGAAAAAAAAGCGCATAGCTAAGTTTGCAATATAAAAAAACGAGCAAAGTTTGCAATATAAGGCGAAAAGAAGTGCTTTGTAATTTTGCTGGCACATCATTTGAATTGCCTGTATTCTTACTGGAATTCTCACCGTTGGAATCGAATCGATTCGAGTACGAGGCTTCTTTGGTCTCTGATCTTTTCATCCACGAATACGTATTAGAAGATTTGTGTTTAAAACTTCAATTATGAAGTTCTAAACAAAAATTTTTTTAAATTGCGTTAAATAAGTTTCAGTTATTTAATGCAATATTTTTGATGCCATGCATTCATTTTTTCGAAAGGGACAATAACTCCTCAGCACGATCGCTTTTGATAAAAATGACACGAAGCTGGCCACAGGCTATCTTTTTGAGGTAGCAGTGCATACTGGTCCTTCAGCTTGAGCTTGTATGTATTTATTCCCATATCCACTGCCCACAGGTATAAATCTGTTGAGCAGGCACTGAAGGTGTTGTACTTTTGTCAATTCAAGTGTTACTAAGGTGGGAGACGGTTTTAATCCCGTGGAATAGCCGATACCAAATTTAAACGATAGTTGACTTGTGGTGCTGCACAAAGAGGCTGATGGGTCATAATACGGATTTTAATCCCGGAGACATAGTTGTTCTTATTCAAAATTTGCCTGCGTAAGTGTTTTGTTCACTTTCAATGCAATTCTTACTCTTTTAGACAGCAGGATCTTTGTGTGTGTATACGTTGGCTAGTATCTATGTGAACTTAACGAATTCATATGAAAAACCTAAAATCGATGAAGAAATGGTTAAATTGGCACAGGTTAGAGCATTTTCATTGCTTTCATTTAATTAGTTTGTTTGATTATATAAGAAAGTACGACCTTAGTTCTGTAACATTAATTAATTAGGTTTTCGGCTTAACCATTCTCCTTACCCCGTCCACCTCGCCCTCCTCCTTTTTCCTTCCTCCTATTGGTTCTTTCTGAAATTAAGCGTTTGTTTCATCTTCATCATCGAATCAGTGGTTTCTGCTTAGCATTACTGAAACTCAGTGCTAAGCGAATTTGGTATTCGATGACGGACCTCGTGAAATCTAGAAGGCACGGTATGCCGCATCAGAGAACATTTTGGCGTTAGCATTGAATACAGGTGACGCTTGCCGCTCTTTTTTTCTTACGGATGTGAGCGGTAACTTGCAGCGATGGCCAGCCTTGGACCTTCATGTACCCAATGAAGTCTATTTTTGCCAACTCGGGTAACTTCGCATCCATTGTCTGATTGGGCGAGGCCATTCGCTGCCATTTACCCAATTCCTTAATTGAATTGTTGAATACGATTAAAAACGATGATTTCAGTTCGCGAAGCATCATGTTCCCGAGACACATCCGAAAGATACAGACGACTGTGTGGAACGACGAGTCCGTTTGTTGGTGAAAGATGGAGCAACGGCGGCGTGTGTCGCTATATCGAAAACTGAAAGCAAAAATGCGCTCGAACTCCTAGCGAGGGCTATGCTCGCGTTCACGGAATTTAAGGATCTCAGGGGACAAATACTTAGCGAAGGTGGAGCAAAGGTGGTATAGCACGCTTGCATTTTACTTTCTAATGCGTTTCGCAAGTCTGCATTTATCGTGTTGTCTTTGCGCATCCGTTTATTTTAACTTCCCTGCTTGTGCTCTTGTTTGTCTGTTTATCAATATCGATGCTAGAACCACAGCATTTAATGCTGTAATTGAACTAGATCGTTGCATGAAGCCTCAGTTTAGTTTGTTCTGCGTAGGATGAAAATTAAATTTAAATAATTTACAAACGCTTGAATGTATGTGTGAATTTATATCTGCTAATTCGTTTCACAGCCTACATGATCGACCGTTACATTTTTGGCATATATTCAATCATTCGTTCGCAGTTTATGGGACCGTTGGTTAGGAAGGTTTACGGAAACGCAGGTCCGCCACCCTTGCTGGCGCGCTTTTCTACTTGCATTGTGTTTGTGGCGTTGAAGATGAGGTGATTTCGGTTAAATATACCAAAAGCGATCATAAAATTAAGACCGAGTGGACAGCTGTGTGAGTGGAGGAGAAGTTCAGTCTGACGATGCTTTGTAAACTGTTTTGTTCCGTTCTTAAATCTCTTGCAGTAATGTGGGTGCGGGGGTAGGGGGGAGGGGGGCAGAAGTCAAAAGCAGATCCTGTCGGTTGGGTTCTATTGTGGACCAACAATGCTGCCATTATTCTCCTTGTCTATGTGCTGAGTGCAAAAAAGGTCTTCGCTAAATGAAGTATATATTCATTCATTTGTAGTTACTACTTCGTTTGACCAAAGAATCGACCCCGGAAGGCAAAATCAAAGCAGCGCACGCCATCGCACGGCTGGGAGCTGAGGTATGTTAGTTTATCCCTTTGGAACTTCATGAGCATGTTACGAGTCCTAGGTGTCCTATTTTTTAATCTGTATATACGTATATATACATATGTATAATTCTGCTATGGTACTTGAGATTGTTTCCCGAATTTACCATGTTCCAATTCGGCGCTGTTGCTGTGATTAACGCGGTCGTTTTATAAAAGGTATTTGTAATTGAAGGCAGATCCAACGATCGCATTCCCAGGTCAACGTGCATATGAAGTGGTCAAACCGCTCGCCGAATTGCTACATCCAGATATCGAGGGACGACCGAACTACGATGCACTTCTCACTCTCACTAACCTCGTTCGTTTGTTTTATTTCTCGAAGTGATTTTAAATATAATAACTATTACTATCACACTGGGAGAAAGCATAACTGTCTGCTTGAATAATGGACGCTGAATGAGGTGGAGGATGATGTTTTTGTGGGTAATTTTTTGTTGCTTATTAGCGCTTTCTTATGCATTCAAATATTCAGATTTGTATGGATTTTTTTTCAAGAGACCTTATCTGTTTATTCTGAGTTTTGCCAAAATTTGCAAATTGCAAAAATACTTTTGGCGTTGTCGTGCTTGTGCGTATCCGTATCATCTACCTGTTTGGTAGTCCGGGGGTCGCCTGTTACATCAGATTTCGAACTAGTTCATCGATTTCGGTTATACCTCCTCAGAAAAGAGTGAATGAGTTGCAGAAAATGAATTTTGTCGAAACATTTATATGAGCGGTCGTGTCGGATAGAATTTCAAATTGTGCCAGCGATTTCTGAATGCAGCGGGTTTGATGGTTTCATCGCCAAAGCATACAACGTACAATCCATGTGGCACCTATTTCCGTTTGTTATTTTTGCCCATCGACTTTTTGTAATGCATTTGGAGCACTTTTTTTGCAGGCGAGTGTAAGCGACTCAGTTAGGCGTCGTATCTTAAAGGAGAGGGTCGTCCCAAAAGCAGAAGAATATTGGTATATGACCGATCATCAGCATCTACGGGCCGCGGCCGCCGAACTTTTGTTGAATTTGTTGTTCTGTGAGGAGTTCTTCAAACAGACGATCCAGGTTAATCTTTGAATGTACAAATCATCTTGTGTTTCTCGAATCTGTGTCGAATCACATGTGCAAGTCTGAAGTTGCACTCTGTTCGATGAGCATTCTACCGGTCAATGAAATGCATCTGTATGTTTCGTGGAGAGGATGACTTTTTGACTGACGGTGTTTTGGGAAAGAGATTTGCCATGGAGAAAACTGAATTGTCTGTTTGGGCTTTTCCGTGGAAATCTGACTGAATCCGTACAATATTTAAATTGTTTAACTGAAGAATTTGTCAGGTCCCGCCTGGAAGCATCACGCAATGCCGTCTTCTTGGATGATGATTTATCTCTTCGTCACTGTATTCATCTTTGTCTGGTTGTTCGGGTGCCGTTTATCGCCTTTAAGTTGAGGGTGGGTAAGGACAAATTGCCAAAATTATTTTCCATCATCGACCCGACTTTTACCAATCAAACCTAGAAAGCTAGGTCTGATTGGTAAAAACTGTTTTACTTTTTTTTGCGTTTAGCTGTTTCTTACGCTACAACTGTCGTTATTATTGTGAGGTGATCAGGTATGGTGGAAGACGCTTTATAACATTCGCCGGTTGTCGCCTTTCTTGGCAACACTTGCGAATTTATTGTTTGAAGCCGTTGTCGTCTAAAAGTCGTTCAGTTCATGTTTTCGTTCATAATAATATCAGTATCAGTCATGTTTAAATTTCCATTCCAGCAGTCATCCAGATTGCTCATATGCTGACGCATACAGTAAAGAAACTTTTCGTACTGGTTATTTTTCATCCTATCCTTCTACAGCCGTACTCGGTAGAAGTCTAATGTCGATCTTCAGCTGTAGGCCATCCTACCGACTCAACTCTCCAGTTATGTGACTTTTCGGTGTGTTCCACTAGTGCATCCAAACACAGTTCAATGGATAATGCCAGTTGTAATTTTACGACGTTATTATAAAATCATCGAATCGATTCCTACTGTTGCTTTATCTCACTTCTCGTTCCGAACGAGACAAGAAAGAGAAACAAAACGATGTAGCAAGAGCTTAAAGACAAGTTTCGTTACCAACTCCGGGAATTGGAGAGTGTTATATTCATTTACAAACCGTGATATTGAGGTTAATCGCTTTTTTTAAAAATACTGTTTGTAAACTGATTTGTGCAAAGTAGATCTGTTAAGTGATTGTAATGTTAGCCAGGAACGGATAAACTGAAACTATGGGTTTTGTACGCAGCAGAGGAGGATGAACGATTAGCGATGGCTTCATCAGCTGGTTTCGCTATGCTAACCGAGAGTGAGCAAGCATGCAAACGAATTATTGAAGAAATCAAGAGTTGGCCAGACGTTATCAAAGAGATATGTATGGCTGAGAATAATGAAGTGCAAAGAAGAGGACTTATTGGCGTCGCAAATATGGTCGAATCGTGCGAAAAGGTCGCATGCGAAATTATTGCTGTGAGTTTTTTGTTCAGTCAGTTTTTTTTATTTTAAAGAAAAAGCGACCATAAGATCGGCGGTTTATGTGCTGAACAAATATTATGATGTTTCGTTCACTTTAAAATATGGTTTTGAGGCAAGCCGGAGGTGGCAAAAGTAATGGTTGATGGCATTATACCAACTAGTTGAGTATGCCACAGAAATATTTTACGTTTTCGGGCGATGAAGAATTGACTGTGATCTTGTGATTCTGTAAGTAGATATGTGATAAAGACCTGTTCCCTGCCTTCCTCGTCAGATCTATGCATTCTGTAAGCGTTAGTTTTCATTGTGTGATGTATATGAGGAGGATACGAAAGCAGTGGTAGTTATAGCGATTTTTGTCGTAAATAATAGTTGTGTAGCTTACTGCACTTTGTACTGCTTTGTTTGATCAGGCGAGCGCATTTCGCGCCAAAAAAAAATATTTTTGAAATTATCTTGTTGGAGATTTTTCCAAAAATAATTTCTTTGTTATGCGAAGGGCAGCTGTTGTGAAAAAGAGATCTGTCTCTGTCCGTTTCGATAACGCCCTCTATGGTTGCCCTTTTAGATAAACAAATGGTGTTCGTTTTTTTTTTTCTTAACAATCTGCAAACAGTCTCCACATCGGATGCTACCAGCAAAGCTGTTTGATGCAGAAAGAAGGGACTTTCCCACTTTTGGCTTCATCTCAGTTTACTTAATTGTGTAGAACGAGCTTGTGTCATCGACAAAAACAATATAGACTAATTTGACTAATTTAGGCTAATTTCAACTCGTACTTATTTTTGTGAACGAAAGACAAAAAGCGTTACAGTAGCTGTATGTTTGATTGTCAATATTTCTCATTGTCTGTTCATTTTTTTTGATATTTTTGGTCGCGGACATTTCATTTTTGCCGAAGTCAGTGCCATTTTCGATCTTTCTCTTAGCTGCCTCATCTCTTTTGTCCTCTTTGTAAATCAAACGCCGTCATGCTGAGAGCGAACAAATGCGCGAAACTCTTGAACATTTCTCACGCATCCATCGCATAGAAAAGTTCCTGATGGATTTTGGTCGATTTTGGGTGAAACGGTAAATATTAAAAATTCCGTGTGCCACATCGTGCCACATTGTCAAATAACAAGATGACGTACAGAAAGCTTTTTATTGAATTATACAAAACTATAAGTTTTATTTCCCTTATCTTTTAAGCTTCGAACATCATCACTGTTGCTCATCTCTGGTTAATGGCTATACGCTGCTATACGCCAGTATGCTAATCGCTCGGCATACGTGGGATGGTTGGTATGTAAATGTATGCTATGCGCTAAATGAACGATCGATTGTTGCAAAAACATGAAAATTAATTTTTAGAGTGAAGTCTTTCAAGTGCTTGTTGCGGTCGCAAAGTTGAAGAACAAGGAGCGTATTGGCGCACAAAAGGAAGCACAAAGAGCACTCGATGCGGCCATCAAATGGGGAATCATCCAGCCATCGGAACGTGAAATTTATGAAAGATCCACTGGAATTTCAACTGTTCCTGAAGAGTAATCGCTCGTTCGCGGCTATAAACGCTTATGCTAAGGCAAAATAATCTATTTGAACAGCGAAACATGAACACTGTTTTACATTAAACAGAGCCTTCGAAAGTTTTTGAATTTTGCGATTTTCAAAAGCGAAAGAGGCAGATATTTCGAGAAGGGGAATATTTTTCTGTTCATTATTGTCATTTCTAGAACGAAATTCGCTAACATTCCGTGGTATTTTGAAGGATAAGAGAGACCTGGTCTTTCATCCTGGCCAGGAGGGGTTTTTATTCGAGTTCTGTGGTATGTATAATAATATATGATGAACTGATCATGCCTATAGAGTGGACGTTAGAAACTTTGTATGGAGTGATGCTAATAATGTTAATGTGAAAGGCCGCGTAACAAAGATTTGTGTTTCTTCTATGAGCTTTATCTCTTTACTTGAACACTTTGACTGATTGAAATCAACGTGGAATGTGGGAAGTAGGTGTATGCACTCATAAAAGTATCATTTCGCTTAACATTTTCTTTTCTTAATCTTCAGCAGGATTTATTAGTTACTTAATTTTGACTTTCCTAAGCAGTTTCCTCTTTCTTCTGCACTTAATCACAGCTGTAACGATCTTGAAATGGTATCTATTCGCACCGAATTTAAACCCTGATCTGTGGAATTACGGATCGTGAGGTCGGTATGAGGACCATTCACACTAACAGCTGAAGTCGGTGAGATGCTTATGGTGAGTTGATGCTTCGAAGCTGTTCAGCCCCCTTTTTTCGCTCTCTATTTATGCGAAATGGATACGCTAGAAGCGAAAGGATGAGTGCACACGATACCCTCTTGCAATGTTCCTCATGCAAGAAAATCTTATGCTAGCAGTTGTTTAAAAATTTGTAAACTTTGCATATCAGGTTTTTTGTTGCAGAAAATCTCATCGTGAAGAGAGTAGTGAACTATTTTAATTTCTGTAACGATCGTTCATGATCGATGCCCAAATTAAATGGGAGTTTTCCTTCCAGTCGAGTTTCTTCTATCGAAAATTTAATTTAAAATTGTTATTACATTGCCCTTTAGCGCTTACAGGTCATTGTACATTTAGAGAGTACTGTAATAGGCAGTAAACTGTCAGAAGGTTAAATTATCAGTTTCAGTACAAAAATTTCACTAGAATTTGTTTAACGATTGTTGGTTATTCCACAAAGAAAGTCAAAGAAATGGGCCAAAATTTTTCTTTTCTTGCTCACTTTTTTCCGTATCACAGCCATTTTTTTTGTTCCTTTCATTTTCTGTGTATCGCTTTTGCGAAGACTTTAACATGCAGTCGTTTTGTGTTGTGCCTTTGCTGTGGTGTGTGTGTTGTCCTATCGATGTGCCTCTTCATGCAAGAGGATTTGCTTGGATTTGAAGCATCAAGTAAATATGGATTTGAAGCACCAAATCTCATGGTTCATGTGAAATGCAGTAATATTGTTTATATAGATGCCTGTATCCAACGCATGTTCATCACCATATTCTGGGTCCGTTATGGTGCGTAGCAAATTTCATTTCGCCGCCACCCAATCATTCATGAGTTCAAGAGATGAAAATTGTCCGCGACCGCGAAAAATGTTTTGTACCCAGTTATGTTTTGTAAGGTATAAAGAAGTAGCTTATGTGCTCAAACAAAGAGGTAGTCGTTCTGGCAAACTGCGCAAGATCTCATTGATATAAAATCTTACTCGGGAAGGTAATCCTGTTTTTTCTGCGTCTTTTTGTACCATATAGTAGAACCTATTCGCTTATTTTCACGTCGCATTGTTGGGCGATGATTTTTCAAATGTATTTCAGAAGGTGCCCAATTTAGCAAGATCATTTTCGACTTGCCTGAAGACTTCGATCAACATCCTCAGAAAATAGCACAGTTGTCTACCAAAACGGATTGCTTTGTTTGTTTTTCAAGTAAGTGAAAAAATGAAGCAAGCCACCTGAGTCGCAAGTAAAAAATTGCATCCTGGCGTCGCAAAATTCTGCCTTCTCCCAGTTTTATCGTTTAAATTGCATAATGGCCAGGATAACATTAAATACCACATTCTGAATATTATTGCATCATGAGGAGTTCGTTTAGCATCCTCGCGCGAAAAGGCAACTTGTTTGTGCTTATGGTAGGAGGGAGGAGGGGGAGCGTGGAGAAACCGGTTATGGGACAGTGCAGCTGTGAATAGTCCAAATGTCTACCACTGACGGTGAGTGGAATGCTTCTGCAATGGACAACTGCATGACAGGATTACTCGCATTGGAACGCTTCTGTTGTTCGATATTGCATAATTCTTGTGCAACTTTCTTTACACGCCTTTTCAAGCAGTTTTTCATGTTCATTTTGCAAAAAGATTTACCTCACTTTTTACGAGGAATTTTTTTTGCTGAAAAATGATAAAAATTGATAAGAATTCCATAATAAAAACTGATAAAAGTTCTAATATGCCTAATATTTTTCTTATCAGATGCAGTTAACATGATCGGAATCCAATAGTCGACCAATTAATTTGCGAATTTCAACTATGCGCATCAGAATGAAAGCACATAAGAGAGTGAATCAATTCGTATTCGAACTTCTCGACGTGTTTTTGAGGTATTAATGTTCACGAAACTTTTACCATCTGAAAATATCAATGCAACTTTAACAAAATTTCATCCACTGCATCGTCCTTGATTGCTTTCATATTCAATAGATTTGTTCAATGGCGCAAAACGACCTTTTAAAAAATTTTACAAGCGATGAAATGAGCGTACGAAAATGCATTGACCTATTTGGATCAAATATATCGCCGATGACACACAAATAAAATGAAATTCTTTTGCTTTCAGTGAGCATTCGTGACCATTTTTGTCAATTTTCTTTTATTTACTTCTAAGAAACACTGAGTTTCATTGTTGGCAAAAATTTTTATGCGTTTTCCACATCTTAGTTTTCTATAGTTTATTCGCCTTCGCTTCGACATTTTATCACTTCCATATCTCAGTTTATGTAAGCTAAAAATTTAAAGTTTTGAGGCAAACAATTCTTCTCATTTGATCAATTTTGATTTTTCATTCTTTCTAAGTTTTTATCGACAAATTAATATTGAATTTTTTCAAAAATCCCCGATACATTGCTTCTGCGAGAATACATCCAGTGTAAGGAGTTTCCGTTCAACTATTAAACAAGAGTGTATCAGATATATTAGTTTATAGTAAATCGAGTAAGTAGTAAATGCTAAAGCATTACAACTATGTGGTGTAGAAGCTAATTTGTGGTGATGAGATTCAACGATGATATCGCCTAATTTTACGCGTTTCAGATGCATCGCAGTTTTCTGTCGTCAGTGGTGTGTATGCTTCTCGGTGCAATTACAATTAGCGCATGTAAGATTGAAGTGAAGCTTATCTCGAAAACGCCCAGCCCATTTCAAATACAAGTATTCGTGCCAGCTCTTAAAACAAAAACTGAACGCTTCACATTCACTCGACAAAATGAACAGCAAATTTTCGTGGTTCGTTTTTTTTATGTATCAAACTATTATACTTTGGTGATAGTTGTCGCAATAAAAAATATATTGTTAAATGACAAAGAGAACGGCTTTTTACATATTTGAAAATAGTTGCCAACAAAGGAGGCGGAATAGTCGATTATCCGATAGATTCCCTTGCTCACCAAACTACTACATTAGGGGTTTTATCCGGTTTTTGATGACAAAAAAGGCCACAAGTAGAAGCTTTGAAAATGTCAACCTAAAATAGTATGTTGCAAAAGTGTTGCCACAATTACAACATGTACAGTCCGAGTTTTTTTTTCCAGCAAAGATTAATGTTGACGAGACGAAAAGGATAAGCAAACAAATGAAATGAAGTACTCGAAAAAAATACTGTATTTACGAAATCTCTTGGTTAAACAGTATGTGAACGCATGAAATCATTCATTGTTTAACTGATACATGCCGTAAGAACTGCCACTGCATTGATCGATAGTTTAAGTATTGAGTAAAGAACTGAGTGAGCGAAAGTATTGAAAAAGCTAAAAATCTTGCAATCGTTAAACAAGATTCATATGAAATTCATTTATGTGAACTTTATTGAAGATCGAAGGCAAAACATGCAACAATGAACATTGGTTATTCAAAACGTGGAAACGCGTTGAAGGTGACAACTGGGTGCCAGCAGCAGAGAGGAAAGTTAAACTTGAAGGTACGGGATGGATCGCAGTGCACGTTAACGAGTTCTATATGCCAACATTTCACGACCGACTTAACATCTTCTGTTCTGAGGGACTATGCTACTAGATGCATTGTTTGCACTACAAGAAAGAAATCGCTAATTAGACAGATTCACATTGTCTTCCTGTGAAAAAGAACGTTTTTATAGCTTTTAAAAAATCCTCTTGTGAGGCTCTCCTTTTGTTTATTGGGAACACGCAAAGAACAACGGTCCCATATGGTTTATAACGGGGGAATTTCTATTTTTTTTTCAAAACTTTCACTTTCCATAATATTTCTGTCTTGGGCAAATATTTGTCCACATAAAGAAACTAACTACAACCTCTTTTTTTTCATATATATATAAATATATATCGTATATATATACGTATATTAATAATTATAATTGCTCATTTATTGTTGCTGATTTCGTTCTGTCGTTGTTTCATGGTCGTCACATGAAATATGTTTCGTTTCTCAATTAAAGACCCATTTTTCATTCGTTGTTCCTCATTCCATTCAAGTCAATTATTTGCAAGTAACTCTAATCGAGTATAGGGATTTGCTTTATATTTGGTTTCTAAAAGATACCTCGCATTTTATATGCAAATGTGAGAACGTTGAACAAAGCGAGTCAAAGTTTTCTATTCGAGTGCGCCCAACTGACACGTACGTCTATGTTATTATCGACTACAAAGCAAATCTTATAGAGGATGTTAGCACTATTCGTTTCCTGATTGTATCAACAGCAACAACTGGGCATAGTTTTTTGACCTAGCAGAAGGCACCTTATGCAACGTTGATCCCAGCACCCTTTTCTCTGCCAAGGGATGCTTAGTTCACGCTAAAATCCGATTGGAGAAAATGTCTCAAATATTCATTACTCATAAACTCCTTTATTAGGTTATCATGCATACTCATAAATATTACTACATAAATATATTTATGTAGTAATATTTATGATTCATAAATATAAGTGATTCGCTTCGGGGAAATTATTTGTGAATTAAGTTTGTAGCTGAACCTTCTATGGAATGATGACAGAGATAACATCAAATTCATTCCACAACGAGACGATTGGCTGAGGAATAACCAAATGTGAAGTTCCCTCCAACACTGCGCATCCGAATGTGTGCTGATTTCAGCCAATTTGTAAATATAATGTTCATCGTTTCGACGCCAACTATGCACAGACATTATTCAAAAATGTCGTATGTCTCCAAGAATCTCAATTCTTTAATACCAACTAATAGAGAGATGCAAAGATCTAACAGGTTAAAACTCTCTCCCTCTAGCCAAAGAAACTTCATGATATGGAACTTAACTATTTTCTAGCTAGAATTCAATTAGTTCGCATGGTACTTACCTATGTCAAGCTTGCTTGCCTTTTGTTAAGAAAAAAACCATGGAGCCCGCCTTCTTCAACATTCACACAACACTGCAAAAGATTATGAGAAAAAGTCTTATTCCAGTATTTTAGATAGCTGAATGTTTCGCACCAACATGACCGAATCAGCAAAATTGATTTTATTTTTTCGTAGTAATCAGCTTTCTACTTTCGTCCATTTTAGATGAAGGTTCAATTTCCCGCTTCTCTGCTTAATCATGCAGTGAAGAAGCAGCACCTCTACAGTTGATTGATTCGATTTCGTAAGATGCTCAGAAAAAAAAAAGGTCGTGAGTTAAGAAAGTTGACGATTTATTTCATGATCGCACATTTTGGTCATTGCCATCATGGCAGCAAAGAAAAAATCGAAACCCTTCCATAACCTAATTTTCAGAGTTCACTATTAAAAGCGATTCATCGAGTATCGTCAGTTTCGTTTTCTAGTGTCTCCATCTTTCTCAGTGTGGAGAATTTTAGGTGTAATTTCTCATTTCATATACACACGGCTGATATGGTAATCGAAAGCGTTCGCTGACGTTAGCCGACAAATTGTTCATGCTTGTCGCAAATTTGTATTTGCGATGAGCACTATGGCGACATTTGCTGTAATCTGTGTGAGTGAGTGTGCGTTTGAATACACCTGTACGTTTATGCGTGTATGTGAGTTTGAGTATCTCTGTATGTGTTATATACATATATATACATATTATATATATATACATATATAACACACAACATGTACTTTTTATATTTACTCATACATAAGTTCTTGCCATCGGCTGAAATCGAAAGGTCCTGTTCGCTTCAGTACACGTCTTCTCTGATATATGCGAGTGTATCGAAAGAAACGAATGACTGACTGGTCCTGTGCATTGCAGGATGCGACATAATTCACTAGCTTTAACTTTATGCGTCGTGCTTCTGGTTGTACTCGTTTGTGATGGTTGCAAAATTGAAGTGAAACTCTCCTCGCAGTCCACGAAACCGTTCCAAATTCAAATGTACGTTCCAGCTATAAAAGTGAAAACGGAACGCGTCACATTCACTCGCAAAGATGAGAGTCGAGTCATTGCGGTGAGCCCATTCCTGTTACATTTCAGTTATTTTATTATTAACTAACTAAATTTCCGGCTTAAAAAACTGGTTTACGCTTGCCGACGTAGGGAACGGAAAAGCGCAAGAAAAATTCAAAAGTCATAAGTCCTGGCAGATTAGCAGATACCATTTTTCAAGATATTGTGGCTTGTAAAGAAGATGCGATAAAACGTTTCCCACTCCAGACCGCTTAAATGCTTGAGAAACTGGACTACGCCTCGCGTTTACGAAATAATCTTGGAATCTTGTTGCTGTTTCGTGGTGTGAACATCGTCAATCCTATTGAGGGCGACAGGAAAGGTTTCGAGTGAAACTATGCAAATGGACAACTCCCCCCTCCCC